>CM031946.1:17215671-17815671 GCA_018749465.1 Paracanthobrama guichenoti
CTGAGTAATTCCCTCTGACGCGCCACTTGGCGGAGTCGCGCTGCCGCAATTACAGTCAAAACGAGCGTAGAAAGAGTTTAACTCATTCACAAGCGACGGATCAGCTCTGACCTCTGCAGAGGATTTAGATCCAAAAGAGCAGATGGACCTCAGACCCTGCCACATGCGCCGTGAGTCGTTGAGTTGGAAATGAGACTCCACTCGATCCCTATAATGGAGCTTTGCGGCTTTAACTGCACGTCGGAGAACATAGCAGGATGATCTGTATTCAGTCATGTTCCCCGATAGAAGCGGCAGTGCGTGTGTTCACTGCAGCGCGGAATGAAATTTTACTAGAAACTGATCTTACAATTGACAGAGCTGTAACAATAGCAAGCCACATTGAATCTGCTGCCAATCAGGCTAAATCCATTTCAAATTACCGCCCCTGTATAAGCGGTGCAGCACACAGTAAAACGCAGAACAAGGGGGAAACCATCACATGCACCTCTTAATTCTGCTCGGGTGGGAAAAAGGAAGTCATGCTTTCCCTGTGGTTTGGAGGCACACTTAGCTAACACTGCAAACTGCCCAGTTGTAACGGCAACATGCAGGAAGTGTAAAAAGATTGGACATTATGCTAAACTGCACAGATCGCAATCAAATACAAAATATTCAGCTTGTACTCCCAGCATTACATGCACAGTTACTATATCTACAGTCTGACTCGCAGACTTGTGTGGTGGATTTGGTGGTTCCATATCTATTCTGCCCTACAGCACTTATGCATTCTGGTGGTTGGGAGTTTTTCAGTGAATATTTCCTTAGATTGCCACTTTCTGCTACATTCTTCACTGTGGAAAAAGTGACACTAGGGACCTAATGTCTGCACTGCATGTGACGATTGAAAACAGTCAAGTCCTGTTTCCTAATGCCCTTCCTGTGCCTGAGTCAACTGAGTTTGGATTTGCTAAAAACGTTATATACCACATGGATATACAGTCGGGCCATTTGACAATGCTGCATCCAAATGCAGTTTTTCAGTAACATTAACTGATTATTACAACAAATGGCCTGAGATCTCCTTTATTCACACTGTCATAATGGATTCTGTGATTTAATTTCTGTCATCGGTCTTCAGCTGCCATGGAAATCCATTGACATCTGCTGCTTTTGCTACTGTTCTAGAAGGAAGGAATATTTGTTAACATCGTTCCTCTCTCTACTACCTGGCAGCTAATTGTGCTGTAGAGAGGTTCAACCATGTGCTCAAAAACACTGTCCAAATGGTCATTCAGCTACATCAGCCATGGAAACCTGCAGTAACTGACTACTTGTACCACGTACCACTCCACATGCTGCAACTGGTACTTCTTCCTTTCTGCTCCTCTATGGCAGGCAAATGAGCATCTGCTCCTGTGCACACAAACTGCCATGACTGTTCGCCAAAAGGTTACATGGCTGCAACACAAAATGAAAAAGCGGTGCCAAGCAGGGTGCTTGCACTCCTTGTTAACAGGATGGGGGATAAAGTGAGGGTACAGAACCCCTTGCTTGTTCCTAAGGGACACAGAACATTTACTGATCCTCTCAAGGCTGCCAGAAAATAGGGGTGGGAACATACAATCTTAGTGATGGAAAGACACAGGATGCTTCCCATTGAACTGCATTTCCATACACACCAACAACTCCGACTGAGAACACTTCACTTCACACACACTTTTGAAGTGAATGAGTAAACAAGATGGATGTCACATAACGTGCCAATCAAAGTTCACAAGGACAATGAAGAACAGGATACAGGATTTTTAATCACAAAATGTCACAGAATATACTACAAGCAAGTATTACCATTGATGAAGATGGACAAACACTGAGGGAGAACTGAAGGCTTAAGTACACAGACTATTTAGATATATTGGGGAAAACTAGGGCTGAATCTGAAATCGCCCCCTATACACTCTAACCCTAACCATAGTGAACGTTATTGAGTGCACTCCTTCTATCCCACATTGCACTGCAATAAGAGTGTACAGCCGATGTACACACAACAGCTTTCCGACTTCACGCACTCATTTTCATTCACTCCTTTAAGTGAACTATGTTAGTGGGCTAATGTAGGGAATAGTGAATGAGGGTTTAGTTGGCGATTTCGGATTCAGCCTAGATCACAGGAATAGGTCAATGAGCCCACACAAGACCGATGGCACTGGAGATCGAGGTGGAGCCACGGCGACGAGTGTCTGAGGTGGAGACAGATAACCAGAGGACAGAGGCTGAGCTGGTGGGACAGAGGATGGAAGTGGATCTGAGGGTGCAGGCAGGTCGACGGCTGACCAAGGTGAAACCAGAGGGACGAGGGAGCCAGGAGAAGGCATATGGCTGGTGGTTTCCGGTGGAGCTGAGGGAGGGAGGAGTTGTGGAGGATGGGTTGACAGGCTGCGGTGGAGTGCAGGGCACAGAAGCTGTGTGCAAAGATGAAGGGGATCCTCTGTGCTGGATGGAGCTGGTGGTCTGAAGACACTGGGCGGGTCCTCACTGCTTGTGGGAGATGCAGAGGGGCTGAAGGACAGCAGCGGATGCGGGGCTGAGAAACTGGCTGATTGAGGAGGTGGGAGAGGAATTCTAGAGACACAGGGGATGCTGGAAAAACAGGGGGCACTGGAGAAACCTCAGTAAACAAGTCTATTAAAATCTCCTAAAAAAATTTAATTCAGTTCCTCAAAATACCCACTAGAGGTCTTCACAATCACATCCACCGTGGCTGGGTGGTGGGCAGGGCTTCCCTCCAAGCCATCAAACTCCCTCCATGACAAACGATGTTGCCAACTCACACACCTGGTCAGACTCCCACAGCGGTACTGGATACGAGTGATGACTCCTTCTGACCTCTTCTCTGGTCCGGGCTCATCCATCACGGCAGGTCGGTCTCAATGGTCTGCGGTGGGCACAGGCAACTCCAACCTGTCGATCGCAGCTACTGGTGGGTGGCTGGTGTCTGGTGTCTGGTGTCTGGCATCTTCAGCAGGGCTGATGGTAAATGGTAAGTTGTTTTTTTTACCAGTACCCACTCAACGAAGACGGCAAAATCCTCTTTTGAACCGTTCGCGGGAATGCAGGCCTTCGACTGCTCGCTCAGGAGCGAGCGGTCTGGGTAGTGCGTCTGGCACACAAGCTGTATGAGCTTCCAGCAAACGGTCACCCTGCTCCAGGCAGAGTAACTGAACTGCGGGGAGGTCCATGAAAGGAAGACAAAAGAAAGAAAAAAAGGGGAAAATGCTACAAATAAAGTAACTGTTTTGGTCCGTCTTTCTGTCACGTAACGTGCTGTTCAAAGCTCACGAGGACGATGAAACAGGATTTTTAATCACAAAATGTCACATAATATACTACCAACACGTAGTACTATTGACAAAGAATTATAAACACTGAAGGAGAACTGAAGGTGTAAGTACACAGAGCAAATTAGATCATTAACAAGGTGATAGACAAGGCACAGATGAATGACATGACTAATAACAGACTTGGGAAAAGTAGGTCACAGGGACCAAAAACATAATAGAAATGGACATAAGAGACAGAGCATACATGTAACAATGGAAGACATTCTTTACTCCTGTCTTGTCTGCTTTATATGGTTACTGACAGATATCACAAAGTAGTTTACCCAAAAGTTTTTATACTGCCGAATTTCGTGAATGCCAACTCCAAATTCTGTGTAAAGACTGGCTCTTAATCCATGAAAGAAAGGAGATCACATGTTGGACAAATTAAAGATTTAAATAAAAAAAAATATTACTGTCAAAAGTGGCCAAAGCACTGGTCCCATTCCCTTCTCTCCTCTCCAATTGTTTGTTGTCTCTCACTGAACTTTCTTATCAAAGGCAGAAAGTTAAAATATATGCATATATAAACATTTTCTCAGTATTAGAACCAACCTTCATCCAAAAAGCAGAATCTATTCGGTTTGAGTGCATGCAAACCTGCACCCAAAATTGGGTTGTGTGGTGAACATTTGCAATTACAGTTATAGATGTGTGCATTTATATTTGTGTATACATGTTTCCTATAGAAAGCATACCAGATCCTGAAGAATCATTCAATGGTGCAGAAGGATCATCTGGCTGTGCTTGGGCTGTCTTTTGGAAGTATAATCTCACTCAGTATTATGGCTTACTCCAAGGTCGTCAAGGTTTGCTTGGCCTATACCAGCGGTCTCCAACCCTGCTCCTGGAGAACAACTTTCCTTCAGACATCAGTTCCAACACTGTTCCGACACATATGCCTATAATTTTCAAGTAACCCTGAACACCTTGATTAGCTGCTGGTTCAGATGTGTTTGGTTGGGTTTAAAGCTGAACACTGTAGGACAGAAGCTCTACAGGAGAAGGGTTGGAAACCCACACAAATGAATCTACTTTTTGAATACAGATTTTCTTCTTCTTCTTGTATTACATTGGTATGTTGGTCAGTCACTGTTTATTGTCTTTTAGCTCCAGTGCTGTGTGTGTATTAACGGAAGTCACATGATTCCTTTTGACAAAAACCTCTTTGAACTCATTGAGGAGATGAAAAAGTAAGATATAGAAAAATCAGAAAATATGTTATGGTGTTTTTGAAATTTTAGTTACGCAGTGTGGACCCATAAATTCAGCACTTAATTCACACTTAAAAGTGTAAAAAATAAAAAAAATAAAATAAAATTCCAATTGTCAGAAGCATCAACTTCCACAATGAAATGTTTGTTTGGGTCTGGATGATGAAGGATGGGAGCTGAAGTGAACCGGATCTTGAGTGTTTGAAAGGCCATATTAGCGGCATGAGTCCACTGCAAAGTCTTGTTTGTTTTGAACATCTAACAATGTTTTTTTTTTTGTGTCTTTTTTACATATTTTTGTAAAACACTTTTTCTTTTTCAATTCCAATTTGGCTTTTTGGCATTATACAGCTACATTTAATTGTTCAGTTATGATGTTCTAAGGAAAACAAAAAAATTATATGCAAAACAAGTCAGCATACTGTTTATTTTAAAATTTTGTCAAAACAAAACAGTTTTAAAAAATGGTTAAACATTTTCATTATATCATATCTTCAGATTAATTTTTTTTGGAATATTTGACAAATGTTGATATTAAAAGGGTGTACACAGAAATTGAACAGTGCACAAGGGTTAAGTGTCCAGATACATTATGGGGCCACAGTATGATAAAACAATGTGAACAGAAATAATTGTAGTAATTTGCTCAGTAATATCGAGTAAATCTGTGTAAATTGTTTTATTTTACTAAAGCACTAAAAAAATTTATTCTAGGAATGTAGATAGACTACGTGTGAATGAAGAAAACCAGGTAATTCACAGAGATGTTATCTTAACGACTCCCCCAGACCCGCCAGTCAAAGTAGATGTGAGTATATGTTGATATGGATATGTTGATATATAGGGTACAACAGGGCTAAAGGCACAAAGCCACACATGGGGTAAAAGGCTCACCAGATGGGGCAAAAGGCACACAGTATTGATATGAATACTTTCGCTAAAAAATATGTTTTTAATAATGTCTTGGTTAATACTTGTTCAAAACAATCATTTTAGCAAAGTTTGAACTATTTTCTGTTTATTTTGATGAATAAAATAATTCAATATAAAACATCAAATATTAGATCAAATGAGCACAGAATCAACTTTGTGCTGCTGCCTGTAATTGTGTCAAAGAGCAGACAAATTTCCACATGCATCTTGAAAAGCGGATGTTTTGCAAAGTGCTGAGGCAATCTAGTGATTTAGAGGAAAATAAAATCAAAGGAGCCTTTTACCCCATGGAGCCTTTAGCCCCATTGTACCAATCTGTTTTGCTTATTTTTATTTTCTTGTAATGTTAATTGCCTGTTTTTAAATGCATGCAGGTTGGGAGAATAAAATGTCCACTTCTTTTGGTGACCGCTGGTGATGATCAGGCTTTTCCTGCAGTTGAATCTGCTGAGATGTGATTTCTTAGTGTCTGCAGTTAAGATATACTGTACTGCAACTGTAGTTAACTGTAGTGACCTTTTGAAACTGTATTCAAATGGCCTAAATTTGGATGACATGCAAAAATCACAAACATCTTCAAGTGCAGGAACAATGTTTTTGAAGGTTATACATCTTTTGTTAATTCTTTCCCCGCCATTGAAGCATTGCTTATGCACATGTAAAATAATGCGATCATCAAACTTTACAGCATATAAATCTAAACTGCTAAACATTGCCGAATGAAATGTCGACCCAGGAAGTGGTATAAGACTGTACAAGCTTTGGGGGTATTGATGGATGTGATCCGGATGTAGTCTTTGACAAAAACATGAATTTCTTAGCTTTTTTGTTCAAAATTTTGCTTACCCACTTTCAAAAGTTGATAAAAAAGAATGCATAAATCTAGAATAAAATGTTTTTTTGTTGTTGACCTTTAAAAGCAGAGGCTCTGTTCTTTCTTTTGATATATTGCCTGTTGCGCTTGCTGGCAAATAAAATAAAAAAAATACTGGCAGGGAAAGAGTTAAAAACAAGGCATTTTAAACCCTTTTTGTACCATTTATTTCATGGAAAATTAAACATTTACTTACTATTAATTTATTAAAAAGCTTTCATTCAAATTGGCTGAATCTGCCCTTTTAAGAGTTTCAAGCGATATTCTCACAGAAACTGATTCTGGGAAATCGATGGCTTTAGTTTAGATCTGAGTGCTGCATTTGATTTGGTCGACCATGAGATCCTGTTGAGACGACTGGAGATATCTGTGGGCCTTCGTGGCACAGTTTTACAGTGTTTCTGTTCTTATCTGACCAATAGATGGTTCAGTGTTCGTATTGATCATCAGTCCTCCTCAAATATACCTCTTGATTGTGGAGTCCCTCAGGGATCAATCCTCGGGCCGGTATTGTTTACCCTGTATGCTACCTTTGGCTTCCACCCAGATCTATTTTCCCTTAAAACACAATGATAAAAATTGTTTACAACTGCTGTTGGCCTATTTAAAAGAACTCAAGCTTTGGCTCTCAAGTAATTTTCTAAATTTAAACGAAAATAAAACTGAAATAATTATATTTGGGACTAAGGAAAACTGTGTGTTTGGTGTTGACCGTGGTTCTCTTGCTCCATACGAAGGAAAACTGTGTGTTTGATGTTGACTGTGGTTCTCTTGCTCCATACGAAACGCAGTGCATTAGAAATCTAGGCATTCAGTTTGATCACAACCTAAAATTTGATAAACAGATCAGTACTGTTGCGAAATCATGTTTTTTCCATCTTCGCCAGCTCTCTAAAGTGAAACCGTTTTTATCCCAGCGTAACTTCCAAACAGTGATTCATGCCCTTGTAACAACACGTTTAGATTATTATAATTCCCTTTATTATGAGTCAGCCTTCTCTCTGTCATCTACAGCTAGTGCAAAATGCTGCTGACTCCTCACTGGGACCCGCAAGTATGAGCCGGTAACTCCTATTTTATCTGCACTGCACTGGCTACTTGTCAAATTTAGAATCGATTTAAAAATTCTTCTATATGTTTACAAATCCCTCAACAATCTGGCCCCTCAGTACCTGACTAATCTGCTCCGTCCGTTCTCTCCATCTAGAACTATGAGATCCAGTGAGCACTGTCTACTCATCGTGCCTAAGTCTAGACTTAAAAAACGATGGCAGTTCCAAAATTTTAGAACAGTCTACCTCTTCACATCAGATTAGCTCCCTCTATTTCCTCCTTTAAATCTGCTCTAAAGACCTATTTTTTCTCCAAGGCTTTCAGTACTCCCTGATCTTAGGTTTGGTATTGTTTTATTATTGCTGTGTGTTTATTAAGTTTGGTACTTTTTTAAATGTGCATTACATTACAAACAGCATTACCTACTGTTACCTACATGGTATATATACGTAGATTCCACATACTGCTTCAGACACATCAGCGCGTCTGCCATCTTGGAACGGTCAACATTTCAGATGCTGTCATCTCTCACAGTAAAAATCAATGAGTTTTCCAAGAGGCCACAACCTAGATGACTAACCTGCCTTCATCTTTTTTTGTATTGTGTTAATGATAAACTAAATTCTATGAAAATCATTGGCTGAAGTCTATTGCAGATTTAGATATTCATACACAATCAACTTGCTCTCGAGTGTTGATGGACCAGCTTTGACCATTCCAATATGGCAGACAGCTTACATATAGCGGCCCATGGAAACAGTCACTAATGAGGAATCTATATATATATATATATATATATATATATATATATATATATATATATATATGTCAGTCTCTAATGCTAATTGGTGTATTTGCATATGAATAGCCTATAGCTAAGTTATAATAATTTACCTTATCTGATATGAATAGCAATCATTATGACTAATGTCAGCATTGCCAAAATTTTCAAATGTTATTTTAAAACAAAATTTTCAAATAGTTAAAACAACAGCGACATATAAACTACTTGCCCTTAAAGTGAGAGTTCACCCAAAAATAAAAATCTGAGAAGAACGTGAGGGTTTAGGGTGCCATTTGGGACAGGGCCATAGCAAATGGTTTTCAAAAGACTAAAACGTTTGGCTTTTAGCAATGCTTATTCATAATATAATAATTTTTAATGATTTAGATATCATTTATGTAATTATTATACCCTTAATCATTTACAGATGTACAAACCTGATTCCAGAAAAGTTGGGACACTGTACAAATTGTGAATAAAAAGGAATGCAATAATTCACAAATCTCATAAACTTATATTTTATTCACAATAGAATATAGATAACATATCAAATGTTTAAAGTGAGACATTTTGAAATGTCATGCCAAATATTGGCTCATTTTGGAGTTCATGAGAGCTACACATTCCAAAAAAGTTGGGACAGGTAGCAATAAGAGGCCAGAAAAAACTGCGAAGAGTTTGAAGTTCTCATCATCTACAGTGCATAATATCATCCAGAGATTCAGAGAATCTGGAAAAATCTCTGTGCATAAGGGTCAAGGCCGGAAAACCATACTGGATCACGTACAGGAATGCTACTGTAATGGAAATCACAACATGGGCTCAGGAATACTTACAGAAAACATTGTCGATGAACACAATCCACCGTGCCATTCACCGTTGCCGGATAAAACTCTATAGGTCAAAAAAGAAGCCATATCTAAACATGATCCAGAAGCGCAGGCGTTTTCTCTGGGCCAAGGCTCATTTAAAATGGACTGTGGCAAAGTGGAAAACTGTTCTGTGGTCAGACGAATCAAAATTTGAAGTTCTTTTTGGAAACCTGGGACACCATGTCATCCGGACTAAAGAGGACAAGGACAACCCAAGTTGTTCTCAGCGCTCAGTTCAGAAGCCTGCATCTCTGATGGTATGGGGTTGCATGAGTGCGTGTGGCATGGGCAGCTTACACATCTGGAAAGGCACCGTCAATGCTGAAAGGTATATCCAAGTTCTAGAACAACATATGCTCCCATCCAGACATCGTCTCTTTCAGGGAAGACCTTGCATTTTCCAACATGACAATGCCAGACCACATACTGCATCAATTACAACATCATGGCTGCGTAGAAGAAGGATCCGGGTACTGAAATGGCCAGACTGCAGTCCAGATCTTTCACCCATAGAAAACATTTTGGCGCATCATAAAGAGGAAGATGTGACAAAGAAGACCTAAGACAGTTGAGCAACTAGAAGCCTGTATTAGACAAGAATGGGACAACATTCCTATTCCTAAACTTGAGCAACTTGTCTCCTCAGTCCCCAGACGTTTGCAGACTGTTATAAAAGAAGAGGGGATGCCACACAGTGGGAAACATGGCCTTGTCCCAACTTTTTAGAGATGTGTTGATGCCATGTTTTTATTCACAATTTGTACAGTGTCCCAACTTTTTTGGAATCGGGTTTGTATCATTTTTTAATCAATCATTAATAGGCACTTATATAATAAAGCTATAAAAGTTACTACATGTGAGTGAGCTTAAATGTTAAATTCTCTTTATATATCAACTAAACTAACTTCATAACTTTTACTTGCATTGGCGTAGTAAGATTTTTCTTTAAGTTGCCCTCTTTCATAGCTCTTTTCTTCTTGCTGCTTCTCTCGTGAGAAGTGAATCTCAGTTTCACTGATTCACAGCATGTGATTGGCTGTTCACTACTGACATCACAGCTAAACTCCTAAACTCAAGAGAAAGCTGATGATCAGCATCATTGGACCAACAAAGCCTATTGTTTGGTTTTGTCAACTCGAAACTAATCCTGTAACCCTGAGTCTGTTAAACTACCATCATGGTACATGCCCCATATAAACCCTTCACCCAGGCTTTTTTATTCTTTTCTTTTAATTGTTTAAGAAAATAAAGGCCAACTTGGAATATGAAATATTCCTTTAAGCAATTATATTTTATACTTAATAACTTTTTTTAAAGCCACCCAAGTATTCTCAAAACAAAAATGTGTCCATCTGCACTGCACAAGTACTTCCACCAGCACTAGCAGCGCAGTTGAGCGGGTCTCTGCCCAATCTGGCATCCCTGCGGCAGTTGCGTGATGTTTTGCGTCACTGGACGGAAAATAAATGGAATAAACTAGAAATACACGTGGAGTGGAATTGCATTCTTGTGGTATGGAACTGGTCGTTTCCTGTTGTCATTTAAATAACGTGCTGATTATTCCAACCATATGCTATAGACGTGTTTTCTTTACTGTCACAATGTGGCGGAGGAGCTTTTGTTGCGGTTATGGGAATGTGTCTCCCCCCCTCGACATGCTAAATTATGATTTTAGAATGTATCTAACTAAAAAGTAATTCAGTAAAAAAAATGTATGCCCTCTAAAAGAGTTATAAACGACCTTTGCTGCTGTAAGCGCATACACATCTGTGTCAAAGGTAACATTTCGTCATCAACATTAGCCCACGAGCTGCACTCACTCACTCAGCCAGGGATTAGGACGACATTCTGATAAATAGATATATTCCATATAACGTTAGGTAACATTTAAATAGTTTGGATTAAAACACTCCTTTTCCTTCCGGGTCACATAAACATCACCGAGCACAACTTCAGCTTATGAAGACTGCCAAAAGTTTTGAGGTTTTAAACTGTGGTTTTCCATTGTGGAAACATGTTGTGAAGTTTTAGGGAAGTGAAGACCATCGCTGCGATCAATCATCTTTTGTTTTGTTGTTGTTTCTGTTTATTTCAGACATTATTTCTGTCCTTGCGCTGTTCTGGTCATCTGAACCCCATCACAGAAGAAACGCCTGATCTGATCGTATCGGACTACAACATGTTGGCACCTGTTAGGTACAGACATTTCTAAAGGCAAAATCATAAATGAACGTGGTACCTCCTTTTCGACAATTATTTCATTTCATTATTTTTTCCAAAGACAGTTGTGGCTAATAACAGGTAACCACAGTTTATTAAAAGGATATAGTTCACCCAAAAATGAAAATTACCCCATGATTTAAATACTCACTGTCTCACCCGCTTGGTGAGCGGAGTAAAATTAGTTTTAGGTTTGATATTCGCCGGATTTTCGTTTTCCCTTGGCACAGTTCTAAAGAGTCAACAATCTTTCAGAGACATAAATACGATTAATAGTTTTAACAATTATGCAACTACTGTATAGCAACATAAAAAATGTATTCAAAACCACTTACGTGTATTACAGCTGCTTATTTATACCCGAGAATGCTTTGAAAAGCTATTACCGTGCTTCATGACAAAGGGAACGTCTGTAAATTCTCCAACAGCGTAAAAACGTCTAATTTGTTAAAATAAAATAAAAATTAACTTTTAATAAGTTAAAATGACTTTTAACATAAATTTAAATAAATACAAATAATTCAAAGCTTGTAGTACTTGAACATTTTTAAGACTGATTTAAAAGTATTTTTGCTCATCATATATGTACTGTACACAAATATTTTTAGAAATATTCACTGTTCATGTATATTCATATTCATCATATTACTGTAATGCACCAAGTTTTTCCCTACTCCAAAGTCTGACTTACTACAAGTGAAAATTTGCTAATTCTTTCCTTACTGTACGTATAGTACAGTAATATTTTAAGAAAACATGAATGTAATTCACCAAAAGGGTTTTTCCATGTTCCACAGGTTGTAGTGCATTCCTAGTGGCCAGACAGACTTACTACAGGTGAAATTATGCCAATATCTCCTTACTGTATGTACAGTACACTAATATTTCTAGAACACAATTACAGTAACTCACCAAAAGATATATTGGCATAATTTCACCTGTAGTAAGTCAGTCTGGCCACTAGGAATAAACTACATCCTTTGGATCATGAAAAAACCCTTTTGGTGAGTTACTGTAATTGTTTTCTAGAAATATTAGTGTACTGTACATCCATTAGGGGAGGTATTGTCTAAAATGAGATACTGGCAAAATATAATAAATAATTTAGCCCACTAGGCATTTACCATAACCCTGTAAAAATAAATTTTAATGGATTGTTGAGACTCGTTTTGCACTGTGTGGTGAATTTGCAGACGGTCCCTAAAGCAGCCTAGGCAGATATGCAGCGAATATCAAACCTAAAACTAACTTTACCTCGCTCCCTTGGCGTATATGACATTCTTCTTTCAGACGAATACAATCGGAGTTATATTAAAAAATGTCCTGGCTTTTCCAAGCTTTATAATGGCAGTGAACGGCAGCACAAAATTTGAAGCTCAAAAAAGTTCATCCATCCATTATAGAAGTAATCCACATGGCTCCGGAGGGGTTAATAAATGCTTTCTGAAGCGTTGGGTTTGTGAAAGAAAAATATATTTCATATATTTAAAACTTTAAAAAGTAAAATCTCTAGCTTCCGGCAGACCGCCTTCTGTATTCAACTTATGAAAAAAGGCGTAGAGGCGTGACTATGGCGTCGGACGTAATGGAAGCATTTTGAGCTGTGAGATGTGTTACACTTTCTTCATAAGTTTAATACGGAAGGAGGTCCGCCGGAAGCTAGATATTTTACTTTATAAAGTTTTAAATATGGATATTTTTCTTACACAAACCCATCTATTCACTTCAGATGGCATTTATTAACCCCTCCGGAGGTTAATAAAAAATTACTTTTACAATGGATGGATGCACTTTTTTGAGTTTTTAGGCTGCCATTCACTGCCATTATAAAGCTTGGAAAAGCCAGGATATTTTTTAATATAACTCTGATTGTATTCGTCTGAAAGATGAATGATGGCTTGAGGGTGAGTAATTCATGGGGTAATTTTCATTTTTGGGTGAACTATCCCTTGGCATGTGCAATGTTGCTGTGGGAAATATATAGTTACCATGGTGGGGTTGATTTTACAAGCACCTACCAGACGACAGCTACCAAAATGTATATAATTTATTTTAACATTATTACAATTATTTTTATTTTATTTATTTTTTGGAATGAAGTGATAGATTTGATTTTTCCTTTCCATGATAATAAATGGGGAATGAATATGTTAAACTTCCAAACTAAAGTATGGAAAAGCACAGAGCTATCACAAAAGTGATGCCTTGTATTCCAATGCTGTGTCCGAAATTGCATACTGTCTGAGTAGGTACTACATTTGAATTTGAACATACTTTGCAACTGTTAAAAAGTATGTTCTATATATGAATGTGTGTAGTATGAATGTAATCCGAATGTACATCAGCCATTTTGTCCTTATCATGTGTTCTACCTCAGGTGTCATTCATAAATTCTCTCCCGTGGCCTCATGGGATAGTAAAGTGTCCATCAAATGCGCACTTCAGATTCTTGCCGGATTTTTTCGCCTACTGTTTATTTAATACTATGTTTGCGGACATACTACATACATATTTACAGACATACATACTTACTGTTTTTCATATACTATATAGTAGGGAACTATTCGATTTCGGATGCAGCTCAAGTTTTCGGAAGCCATATTGTGTAAAGAACAATAGAAAATTGTCAAAATAACGTTATTCGCTGAAAATCTGATCATTCACTGTAGGTCTATGTGGCACGCTTCTAATAGCGATGCCCAATTTATAAATGTTTTTTTGAGTCTGATCTTTTCAATACCTCTGAAGGGACATAGGGCTGGAACCTATCCCATTATCCTAGGCCGAAGGCATGGGAAAGCACCCTGGACAGGTGGCACTGGAGCACCCGGAGGAAACTAACACAGTCACAGGGAGACCATGCAAACCCCACTTTATATATCAGTCATTCAAAAATCCATGTCAACCACTAATTTAAACCAATCTGTCAGTGTAAGTGTATGCACTACACTCCCTGGCTACTCCATCTTTGAATTTCTGCCCGGTTCAGAACATTAAAATCGAGAACTAACAGACTAACAGACTTCTGTGCCAGAGCTGTGCCTTCCATTACACCTTTTTCACAGAGCAGTGAGAAGAAACAGATCTCTTTTAAATATGCACACACATATTCACATACATACAGGCATGCGCACACACTCAATAATGATCTGCGACACACACATTGGGCACTAAGGTCACTTTAAGGACCAGCATTTCTTCAAATGTTCTACTATGGTTTTTGTACTGTTTTTACTTAATTTATTTATATTTATTTAATTAAATTATTTGATTTAAATGTAATAAACTATTTATTATGAGTATTGCTCTTATTTATTTTTTCTTATTTAATTGCAGAAGCCAAATAGAGTTTCATTGTACCTGTGTATGATGACAATAAAGATCATTCTATTCTGTTCTACACAACAATGCAGTTTATTTCATATTTCATTTTAATTTATTTTCAATCTCTCATTTAATTCTGTATAGGACTGTGAGCACTGAGAAGAGGACATGTCCTCTGCTGACTGTCCAGCCCAGTCGAGGGCTGGTGGACAAGAAGTTTCAGATTGTCATAGTGAATTTACTGCCAAATCAAGAGGTGACGATATACTGTCTACATCAGTCAGAAGACAAGGACTTCTGGGAGGCGTTTGGACACTACATCAGTGATGAACACGGAACAGTTACAGGTGCGTGGTACAGTATAATGCATGACCCTTAGAAAAGTTACCATTGTAAACAGAGTCCTTACCAACATACACTACCATACAAAAGCCCAGCCAGATGGTAATCTAGCTGATATAACTACCTAAACTACCTTGGACGATGATCAATAACCTGCTTTGACCAACTAGAGACCATATGAAGCTAGTTTTAGCTGGATTGTCCAGCTGGACATAAAAATATACAATCACGGAATTCACAAACGCATCTATTTGCAGAGTAAAAATTATCTAGACAATAACATAAAACATTGCTGCAGTGTGCATGAATGACATGATGTGTATATATCCTGCTGAAATGTAGTGGCGAAAGATGAAAGTTTGGGAGGTACCTACAAAGGCACAGAACAGATGGGGTTGCTATGGAGCATGAGGCCCATACCAGGAAGTCGATCTGGACTCAGGTAACTTTGATGAGACTGACTGCAGCCTGTAGTGCTGCAACAAATGCTTATCTCTAATCCTACCCTACACCCTAACCTTAACCTGGTTTGGGGAAAAATCACGAGTCCACTACCTATTGGATTTAATCCTGTACATCATCGTGGTACAGGCTTCAGCAAGGACATAATTTTAACTTAGACTAGCAAAATCTCATGGTGTGTTTATTGTTGTTTCTCTCACAAAGTTTAAATTCCCATTTTTGCCAACTGAATAAAAGATTGTGGGACGTAAGTCTTATTGAACGTCATCACTCCATTAATCTTTCCTTCCTGTCTTTTTCATTCAAGGTTGCGTAAGACAAATGTTCTTACACCAGTGGTAATTCATGTTTCAGTATACAGTGGGCATCTATCTCAAGGATTCAGTGAGACAACACCCCTGGCAACGAGTGTCACAGAACGATGGTACGTTGCACCAGGTGTGCAGAGGGTGAACATCAGGGAGAAAGGAGTACAAGGAACTTTATTTCTTCCTCCAGGTAAACAAGTTCTTGAAAATGAAACAAAGCAGTCTGGCATAATCTTTTATTATTTCTTAGAAATTAAAAAGATAACAAAACTGCGCTTTAAGGGATACTTCAGTGATCAGCTTTAAGCTTTGTATCAGTAGAAATCTGGTAGTATATTCGAATGATCGTCTGAAACATACTTGCTTAATATTTATAAGAGTTTCAAACAAAAGCATAAGCCATTACTGCATCTTGCCCTGTCGTGCTTTGACAGATGTGTGTTCTGTTTAATGCCTTTCTTTAACATGTGTTTCTCAGCGCATAACTTATATTTGATGGTTATATCCTTATCTGTAAATCATGCTAGAAAGTCCTGCAAGTATTTCCATTTTGCACATTCTGACAACAAGCGTCATGTTAAACTTCACTGATTTCAATGAATGAGCACCAGTGTCAAAACAACTCCGTCTCTCTGGAGTCAAACAGACGGAGTGCAGTAGAATAGGAGCGCAATAATTCTGACTAAAAAACATTTTTTAGAAATGAAGTGTATGTTTTAGTGCTGTGCGATACTGAAGAAAAATGTGATATGCAATACCTTGTTAAATAATGTGATATTCGATATGCGATACGATATTGCTATTAGTGTGTAAAATCTATTTAAATTATATTTTAAAAAAATATTTAAAAACTGAGAATGATGCCATTTATGTGTTTCACATTCTTTCTGGGAAAAGAAAGCATCGCTACAACTTCTGAAAGTGACCAGCAGTGTTTTAGCAAAAATTTATGTCACATGTCTGACAATATAATTTTAACATCAGTGTAAACAAACAAAAATGTAATGCCAATATTTAAATACAAAAAAACTCTTTGCTTGACTTGGTAATATATAGTTATATCAACCTAAAACTTAACATCAAGAACATCCAGGTACACAAAGACACCTGAACTAGGGGTGGACAATTATTATTTTTTATTTATCTTTGTTATTAAAAATAACTGAAAAAATAGTCTTCACATGAAATCTGTATCAGCAGGTTTACTGTATCAGCAGGTTTACTGTATCAGCAGGTTTACTGTATGAACAGGTTTACTATATCGGCAGGTTTACTGTATCGGCAGGTTTACTGTATCAGCAGGTTTACTGTATGAACAGGTTTACTATATCGGCAGGTTTACTGTATCGGCAGGTTTTACTGTATCGGCAGGTTTACTGTATCAGCAGGTTTACTGTATTAGCTGTAGCTGTAACTCATAATTAAAATATCATGACTTGATATTCCAGTGAAATGGTGACATATGCCAGACTTCACTAATCTTTTAGTCCACTTAAACCCAGCCTCTTTCTTACAATCGGCTGCAGTCACGTATTCAGATCTGCCTCCATCCAAATAACAACCGATGTATAGAAGCAAATTCCCGCCCTACATTTACTCTCGGGATGCACATCACAATAGGGAAGAAAAGATCTGTCACTTATTTTGTTAAATGTCAACTTTAAATTAAATAGCTTGCTGTGTTTTATAGGCCCTGGGCCGTACCCAGGAGTGCTGGACCTGTGGGGAGGAGGTGGCGGTTTGGTCGAGTATCGTTCTGCTCTGCTTGCATCTCATGGCTTTGCATCCATGGCACTTAAGTACCTCAATCCAGAAGAGCTGAGAACAATTGATGTTGATGTGTCATACTTTGAGGTAATTCAGAACTTTTGACAGTCTCTTAATGTGGACCAAATTTGACATGACATCCTTGGTGATCTACAGTTGTCAACCTTTATACAATTGACTAACCTTTGTCATTTAATTTGTTACCCGTGCATTAAGTTTGTTTCCAGATTAACTTTATATCCTATTTACTTCGTTTATACATTGTTCCTGTAGAAAGCATACCAGATTTTACAAAATCATCCGAAGGTACAGGAGGACAATGTGGCAATGCTTGGGCTGTCTTTTGGAAGTGCCATCACACTCAGTATGGCAGCCTACTCAAAAATCATCAAGGTTCGCTTGACCTACATACACATGTGCCGTTATCTACATTTTAAATGCAGCTTTTTAGTATTTAATATAATTTTACTGTCTTGTAGCCCCAGTGCTGTGTGTGCATCAGTGGAAGTCATGTGGTTCCTGTTGATAAATCTCTTTTTGAAGTCTTTGAGGAGATAAAAAAGTGAGTGGATGTTAAACATAAATTCATAACGTGATTGAGCCTCATCTAAAGCAATAGTAATGGCAATAGTAGTAATATAGTCTTTATTTCTCTCCATATATTTACATTGTGAATAAAAAAGTCAGGAACAGACAAGGGACTTCCTGACCAGTAGGGAGCTAATTGAAATACAAACACATTATAACATTTCTGCACACTACTAATGACACTCATATGACATCCTACAATTTTGGAAATAGAATTGGATGTTTCAGTAACAAATAATGTTCATTGCAGGCATATGGATAAGGTACGTATGAATGAGGAGAACCAGGTAATACAGAGAGACATCATCTTGCCGATTCCCTCAGACCCGGCTCTCAAGGTGGATGTGAGTATGACTTTGACAATGCTTTGTTCATGTTTAGTTTTGTTAGTGTATATAATGATGATTATTATTATTATTATTATTATTATTATTATGTGTAATGTCAGTTCTCTTCTTTGTTTTTAAATGCACAAAGGTTGGAAGAATAAAGTGTCCTCTTCTGTTGGTGAATGGTGGTGATGATCAGAACTGGGCTTCTGTTGAATCTGCTGCAGATGTAAGTCAAATATATTTAATTTTGTCCAAACTGAACATATTACTAAACATTACGAAAGTACAGCTAATGTAAGACAATATTAACAACAGACAAGACATGATTGTTTTTTTTCTCCTTGATTGATTGTTTATGTAAACAGTGTTATTGATTACTAAAAATGTACTAAATATTAAACTGTATTAGCTTAACTATATATATATATATATATATATATATATATATATATATATATATATATATATATATATATATATATATATATATATATATATATATATTTTGTTTTTGTTGATAGAAATAAAAATGAAATAAAATATAATAAAATGTAAATATTAGATAAAAAGTACTAAAATTATAAATATTGCCTTGACTACTAACTGAAATAAAATAAGTTGAAGTACTAAAATTACTAAAACTAATAAAAAAATTTAAATGATAAATTGAAATGTATGCAAAACTGAACACTGTGTGTGTGTGTGTGTGTGTGTGTGTGTGTGTGTGTGTGTGTATACTGCTGGGAAATAGATTAATCGCATCCAAAATAAAAGTTTGTGTTTACATATATGTGTGATACCGTAATATTACATATATATTACACATATATGTACACACACATGCATGTATATATTTAAGAAATATGTGCATGTATATACATTTATATAATTTATCTTATATACACTACCGGTCAAAAGTTTTAGAACGGTAAGATTTTTAAAATGTTTTTAAAGAAGTTTCTTCTGCTCACCAAAGCTGCATTTATTTGATTCAAAATACAGCAAAAACAGTATTATTGTGAATTATTTTTACAGTTTAAAATAACTTTTTCTATTTGAATACATTTTAAAATGAAATGTATTCCTGTGATTCAAAGCTGAATTTTCAGCACCATTACTTCAGTCTTCAGAGTCACATGATCCTTCAGAAATCATTCTGATATGATGATTTGCTGCTCAAGAAACATTTATGATTATTATCAATGTTTAAATTTTTTTAAGATTCTTTGATGAATAGACGTTCAAAAGAACAGCATTTATCTGAAATAGAAAGCTTTTGTAACATTGTACTATACCGTTCAAAAGTTTTGGGTCAGAATGTTTATTTATTTATTTTTTGGGAAAGAACTTAAATAAATGAATACATTTATTCAGCAAGGATGCATTAAATTGATCAAGTGACAGTATAGACATTTATAATGTTGCAAAGGCTTTATATTTCAGATAAATGCTGTTCTTTTGAACTTTCTATTCATTAAATAATCCTGAAAAAATTTGTACACAACTGCTTTCAACATTGATACAATGATGTGTATTTAGTTTGAAGAATGTTGGTATGAAACAGTTTTGGTTACCATTGACTTCCATTGAATGAACAAACATAAAAGGCTGAAACATTTCTCAAATATCTTCTTTTGTGTTCTACAGAATAAAGTAAGTCATTTAGGAGTGGAAGGACATAAGGGTGAAAATATGATGATAGAATTTTCATTTTTCGGTGAACTGTCCCTTTAGCACGCGTTATCTACCTCAACCAGCAGGTGCCACTATCAGTATCTACGTGACATCTAATGCTAAGCATGTGTTTATGTAGTGATTTATAGGTCTGTAAAAAAACAGCGTTTAGAGAGAATACCATTTTGGGAGGAAAAAGATTTAGATTTTGGGAGGAAAAGCCACTAAGACGCTTGCAGTTTTTTTTCACCTTGTGGCTCAAGACTTCCATGCTTTTCCATACATTTACAATGAATGGGGATTGAGTTTTCAAAAACAAAGCATAAAAGTAGTCCATATGACTTTATAGTCACTTTGTGCAAATATATAGTCCAAATCTTTAGAAGTCATATGAATGTTTTGTATGAGGAGCAAAATAAATGTATGTCATTATTCACTGATATTCTTCATCTGAGCTGTTAACTGCTGTGAATGGATCATTGAATCAGTGAGTTCATTCTGACTGCCTTTGTGAACTGGATCAACTGATTCACTAAGAACTGACTGGAATGAACTAACTGAAAAGAATGATTGGGTCACACTACTTCTTTCATGAACTCTTGTGAATGTGGCGTAGAATGCAAGGACGGATATCAAGATTTTTAGTAATACTTAAATTTGGCCTGTTTGAAAGTTTAAAAAAAAAAAAACAGTTACCATAAAAAGCAACATAATGACAGAATTTTCATATTTGGGTGAACTGTCCCTTTAAATAAGTTACATCGGTTAACTGTGGCGTAATGTTCTATGATTCAACTATGATTCAAATGGTCTAATGTGAATTGGGTTCTTGTTTTGGATCTTTTACACTCAGATGGAGATGATGATGGAGAAAGCAGGAAATCGGCACTTGTTAACAGTCCTGACATATCCTGATGCGGGTCATCTGATTGAACCTCCGTACACACCTCACTTCCGAGCAACTAACTTCATTCTGCAAGAAAAGGAAAAAAAGAGTAAGCAACCGCTTTGCATTTTTCACATAAGATCAACATATGGAGAACGTTTAAAATGTGTAATTTGTTTGAATATACATCTGAATGTAATTGTTGCTGCAGTTGTCATGCTATGGGGTGGACAGACCAAACCGCACGCTTGCGCACAAGAGGACGCATGGAATAAGATATTAGCATTTCTGCAGCAGCACCTCTACTTCAGTACAAACTTTACAGCGAAGGCCAAACTGTAGTTCTGCTATTGATCTGAGTGCAGCTTTATTTCAAATGCTTATAATTGCAATAATGTTGATGATAATTGCCAGCACTTGTTACATGTCGTAAATAAAAGCAGACAATAAGTATTACTTTTTATGTAATACATTTGTAGTAGAAACTATACTATGCATTATTAATATTGCATTATTGCATGGTTTTGATAATACTAACTAAAGGGATTTGGTATTTAGGCACTCTAAATACCAGTGATCAAACTACATTTTCGTCTTTTTGTCCTTTAAGTTTAGATGATTTATTTGTTGTAATTTAATTTTGTTTAACTTACTTTGTTTCTTTTAATTAAAAAGAATGATTTCTGTTTTCTTAAATATCATAATTATTACATAATTATGACTCAGTATTTTAAACAAAAGAATCTATGCACAATATTTCAGTGATTCTGTAACTACTTGTAGTAAAAAATGAACTGTTTTTGCCATGTCCAATTTCATGTTTTTACATTCACAGATCAGTTGTGGATGAGTAAATATGCTGCATTAAAATCATTTTCATTTAACAAGTTTGAAAATGTGTAGTGTTTGGGTTTGAAGTTGTACAGTTGTGAGGGTTTTGTTTCTCACCATAGACTTCAGAAATGTCATTTCTGTAACATATTGGCTTTGGTGGTACTGACAATGTGAAATGGTAATACAAGTGTGGGGAAAGTAAGTTTAAATGCCTAAAAAGCAGAACAACAAATTATTTAAATGTGTTTTTTTTATTTATTTTTTTATTTTAAAAACTGTCCATGTAATTTTTAATTTGCTTTGTTTTTAAAGATTTGGGTTTACTTTTTACCTCTTTTTTTAACCCTTTAGAGTAAAAATAGAAATAAAAGTAACGACATTAAATTTGACGTCATCGCTATTTTAGCTGAGAGGTTGCATGGTGATTTATTTATTTATTGTACGAAGAGACTGATAATTAATGTTTATTCATACCACGACAAATATGAGCACTGGTTTAAGAATTGTTAAAGTGTGTGGAAAGCATATCCTAAAAGTTTAAGTTTTAAAAAGTAAGAGCGCGTTCTGTGTGTTGTTTGGAACCGCGCCTATGATGCCCAAAATTGCTGTTCGCGCTCGCGCCTTAAGATTCACGTTTATCCCAAGACATACTCCCCACAAATGCTGTATTGGTAGGCAGTTCGCAAGGATTTGAGACACCGCGAAAGTGTTTGACGTAATAGATGGTTTGTAGCAGCACTACACGCGTAAATCAGCGTTGTTTAATATCATGGGCGGGAGCTTCGCTTCTCCCACGCTCCACACACGCAGTTATTCAGCTCTGGAAAACACTGCTGGAGAACAAGAGCAACAATGTGGACATTCCAGACTACAGCTCTTACGATATGTAAGTTTTGTTTTTCAGTATTCTTCCATGAATAAATATAACAGCTGCTGGTTTTCATTTGATACGGCTTATGGTTGACTAGGAGTCTGTTGGTGACCAAGATTTATTGCTGTTTTTAACATTACCAGATGTTTTGGGTTTTGGGCTCTGTACGGTACCAGTACATGGAGTAAAGTTGTTTGTGGTAACCTGAAACTGTTTATTTTGTTATTCCTACTTTTAAGTATAAAAGTATGGGGACGAATGGTTCAGTATGCAGTATTTGTGAGATTTTTATTTGATCCAAAATCAGTATCCATTATAAATTGATTTATATAGGTTAGTGGCTGTCAGGTTTAGTGTCTAAAGGTTTGTGTACATCCCATCCGGTTTCCTGCATGCCACATTGAACTCTCCATCAGGGCGATAAGTGTTCTCATGTGATATTCATTTAAATAATTAGAAACAGACTCTACTGTTACCAGAAGCCAAAATGATTAACCATGTGCATAGTTCACACAATGTTTCAGTGATGTAATAGTTAACACATGTATGAGTTAAATAACCACCTCACTGTTGATCTTTACAGGGGAGTCCGGGGCTAGTTGTCACAAGGGTTGAATTACAGAAAGGTTTTGAATAAAAATCCAAATATATAAATGCTTATTTTGTCTAGCAGTGGATTTGTATGGTTTGCTATTGGAGCGTGTTTGGTACATGCCAATGCTTGTTCAATGAATTATCTATCTATCTATCCATCTATCCATCCATCCATCTATCCATCCAACTATCTAACTATCTATCTATGTATGGCTAGACTTTAATGTAAGTGACTATGTAAACTGAACATAGTTCCCCCCCACTATATTTTATCACAATGTGATAAATTCAATATGATTCCCCTAGCCATTGCTTTGCACACCCTGGCACAATTACCTGATCACAATGACAAGTGTGCAGAGGGGAGCTGCTACCCCTCCACGGGGGATTTGCTGATAGGGAGAGCACATCGGCTTACGGCCTCCTCCACCTGCGGACTGAATGGACCGGAGACGTTCTGCATCTTGAGCCATTTGCAGGTAATGCAACAAATTTATGTCATGTGCTATAAAAGTCAAGCATGCAAATGTATCACATATCCCATGATATGTTAAATTGGTTTAAATGCAAAACACTGATTCAAAAATATGTTTTTAAATTAAAATTAGCATTTCAGTATGCATTTGCATTTGATTGTCATATAATTGATGTCACAATACATCAGTTATTAAAATAGGCTTATTTTTCTTTATGCGCTATATAATTATAATGGGAAATCATGTGACGCTTAAACATTTTGTTAGATACACCCAGATTTTTATATAAATGTGTTTGTTGTTTTCTTCAGTTATTTTCTGTCTATTGTACATGACTTGTATACTATTTTATATTATAATAAAATACATTATTTTATTACAATGAAGTGATTCACAATTTAGAATAATGAGAAAAACACAAAAGCAAAACATCATTGTAATGACCATTTTGGGGTAAAGATATCTGATTGTCATGAAATGAATGTCATGAAATCAGTTTTATTTTATTTATTTTTTTATTCGGTTTATTTTTCTTTATAAATATTTTTATTTCAGTTATTTTCTCTATGTCTTAAACCTAAAACATCTGTGTGATTTGATCATAATCTTTCTATATGTTGTTGGGTGGGAAACAGAGCATTCATTTTTTTTCTTCCCACACTTATATTCACTGTCTGATAAACAATCAGATCTCTGTGCGCAGAGTATGTGGAGGGAGGCTGAAGGACCCTGTCAGATGTTCCAGACCCCTTTAGGCCACTGTTTTGTCCTTTACACTATCTGTGTGGCCCTCAGAATAAAAGTCTGATTGTAAATGCCAACAAGTGCTTGTGATCTGAACTGTGTGCAGATAGGATCTGGAACACAGCAGTGCAACACGTCTAGCACACGCAGTTTTGGTTATCTGGATTTGTAGATATGAGGTACTATCAAACCTTAAAGGAATAGTTTACACAAAAATGAAAATTCACCTCAACTTTATGACATTCCAAATTCTTATGTCTTTCTTTCTTATGTGGAGCTCAGAAGATGTTTTGCTCTGGTGGCTCTTTTCCTTATTATAAAAATGAGAAGTATCCATTAAATTATCACTACTGTTGGAAACTTCCTGTATCTTAAACAATAAGAGCGTGGCGCTAGCAACGCCAAGGTCATGGGTTCGATTCCCAGGGAAAGCAAGAACTGGCAAAAATTTAAAAATGTGTACCTTGAATGCAATGTAAGTTTCTTTGGATAAAAGCGTTTGCCAAATGCATAAATGTAAATGTAAACTCAGAAGTGAAGACCAGGAGAACTTGGATATATCTTTCAAGCAGATGTTACCCTTTATTCTGAAAACATGCTGTTCCATCCATTGCAGCTGCAGTCATCAAGTCTAATTCAAAACAGTATACACTGTAATTTATCCACATTTCAGGGGAAGGGATTAAAACAGTAGTGGAGGAGACAATCTAAACAAAAGAATGCAAATGTTGTATATGTAAAGAGACTCCAAATCCTAATCTAATCAGCCTAACGATTACAGGGGCTTCAAGACAAAAGGTGAGAATCTCGGTAATCTGGCTCATTTGATTTACAATAAATCAAATCAAATCACCTTTATTTATATAGCGCTTTTTACAAGTCCAATTGTTTCAAAGCAGCTTCACAGTGTTAACAGGAAAATAATGCAACAGAATTTGATTCAGCTGTACAGCCGTTCTGGTGAAAACGGTGATGTTATCCAGCTAATTTCATTTATCATATAGTGTCAATGCGGGCAGATCGGCAATATAGTTGAAATTTAGGTGTCCCCAACTGAGCAAGCCAAAGGCAATGGTGGCAAGGAAGCAGTAAAGATAACAGGAACTGGCCTGGAAACTTTGCATAACAGAATAATTCATCTGATGTCATCATCTTTACCTTCAATGCTAAATACAATGTACTTCCCTTAGTTTCAAACAGATTCTTACATTTGTAATCCCACACTACTTAGTCCATGGGTTCATGAGACTTGCAAACAGAGAACCAATGGCATATGACATAATTGTGAATAATATTTCAGAGCTTCGGTGAGAGGGAATATCATCAGTATCAATATTACAGAAAAATCCAGACACAGTTGAATGACTTTATAAGACTATATATACACTCTCAGAAAAAAAGGTACAGTGCTAAGGTACAAAAGTGAAAAGGTACATCTTTGTACCTTACTCACCCCTAAATGGTAACTATTAGTACCTTAAAAGGTACATATCAGTACTTTAAGAGTGTGTGTTAGTACCTTAAAGGTACATATCAGTACCTTTTCGGTTTTGTACCTTAGGGTACCGCCCCAGTGACAGCAATGTACTGACAGTTTTTCTGACAGTGTACAATATAGCACATTAAATAGCAAATATAGGCCTGGTTTCACAGACAGCGTTTAGATTAAGCCAGGATTAGGCCTTAGTTCAATTAGGACATTTAATTAGCTTTTATAAACATGTCTTAGAAAAAAAAAACCTTACCTTGAGACAAAACAACGGCACTGACATATTGTAAGAGATGTCAGTCCAAGTTACTTTCAGTTAAAACAGCTCAAACATGCATTTTAGTCTGGGACTAGGCTTAAGCCAGAGGATAGTCATTTAGACTGCGGTTATAGTCCTCTGCAGCACCAGTACCTATTCACTTTCATTGTATGAAAAGAAAACGACCAAGAAATTATGAACTTTGTGTTTTGCTTGACCAAGTAGATTTAGACTGTGAGTTTTTCTGTGTATACAACTATACATCCGTTTATGTTGGTGAGTCATGTGCATGAGAGGGTGATAAAAACAGGTGCACATCCAGAACATCTGGATTCCTGCTGTCCGCATGAATGTTTTTCGTTCCGCCAACCCCCAAAAGACGCTATACTGTATGTCTCACATGCTCCACTAACATCTGCATCTCGATCTCTGTCCACTGTCAGGAGAACAAATGTTTTGAATGCGACTCCCGACGGATGTACGATGAGTTCACCCACCCCAACAGCCACACCATTGAGAACGTGGTGACAGCCTTCACTCCCAACCGACTCAAAACCTGGTGGCAGTCCGAGAATGGTGAGTTCTCACACAATAAGAACAATCACAAATGAACTCATCCGTATTTCAGTTTTTTTTCTCTAGACAGATTTCTCAGATTTTCATTTGCTCCCTCTTTTAGAAGTGATTTCAACAATGTCTCAAACTAAGCTCAGATTTACGAAGGTAGTTGCATTCAAAAGTTAGATCTCATATATGAACTCAAATATTTCTCTTGAGCTTTGCTATTCACATTTTTATGGTTCTGTATTCTGACTGTGTGCCGGCAGTTGTTTCATTTGTGTGTATTTTTATCAGGAATGTTAGGAGGAAACACCTGAGGAAAAAGTTGAAACTTTAAGGGATAGTTCAACCAAAAATTTAAATTCTATATATTTGTGTTTTTTGAATATAAAGTCAGTGGTCACCCAAATTGTTTCCTTACCAACATTCTTCCAAGATTTTACCATAATGTTACCAAAATGTATTCTTTTGTGTTCCAAAGATGAAAGAAATGCATCCAAAGATTTGGAATGACATGAGGGTGAGGAAATGACCATACGTTTTTGAGCATATCATCCCTTTAAATGAAACAAACAACACTTCCAAATCTCCTATCAAAGATCAATAGCACTCAAAATATTCTGAAAATGAATTATATACACATTTATATTTCACAATTCTCATATCATCCCAAAAGAACGCTGTGTCTCATGGCAGAAATTTGGATAGACAAATAGAGAAAGGGATGGAAAAAGAAATAGTTCCGCTCAGAAGAAGAGCTGACAGGAAGTAGTGGTAATGAGAAAGTGAGAGCTGGGATGAATGCAGCCGCTGGGCGTGGGAAACAGCTGGCCTGCTCTCTCCCTAGCGACTGGCTTCCACAGCAGTCACGCTACCAGACTCAATCCACGGGTGTGGCACGGCATCACTAATTCAGGGAATTTATGACTTTGGATGCTTTATTTGGCATAGTGCTGCACTTTTGTTACACCCTTGTTCCCTGTAAATGTAAAAAAAAAAGTGAACATTTTCCATAATCAAGGATGTTCATTATGATTTTAAATTTTTTTAAAAAGCACTGAGATTTCAAGTGCACAGTTTGTGTGTGTGTGTGTGTGTGTGTGTGTGTGTGTGTGTGTGTGTGTGTGTGTGTGTGTGTGTGAGAGAGAGATTTTAGAGTGTCACCCCTTCACTTTTGTGAGCTTTTTCTGCATTATGGATTTCACATGTTCTAAAAACTTTGCTCTGTATTACAGACACAGTGGTTCATAGGTGTGTGTGTGTGTGTGTGTGTGTGTGTGTCTGTGTCTGTGTCTGTGTGTGAGTGGATGTGTCAATGTCACACTCTTGATGACTTTTTTTCAGAATTGTGGGCTGATTTGTAGATCGTACACAAACATTCTGTTAATTTTTGTGTTTTTGCAGATTTCCCATTCATTTTCTATGGTGGTCATTTTTGACTGAAGAGCACAAGTGGGAGTATTTTTTTTATGACCACTTAGCATGCTCGAATCATGCCCTCAATTCTTTGGTGTATTCACAGTGCTAATGCCATAAAAGTCACAAAGTTTCATATAATTCAGAGGAAGCGGTGATTTAAAAAAATTCTAAACGTGGTTTATAGGTTCAGTGGTTCATAGGTGTGTGTGTGTGAGTGGATGTGTCAATATCACACTCTTGATGTTTTAGAGTGTCACCTCTTTACTGCTGTGTACTTTTTTCAGCATTGTGGCTGATTTGTAGGTGTAGCCGATTTCGAATATTCGGTGAATTTTTGTATTTTTGCCGATTTCCTATTCATTTCCTATGGTCAGTCATTTGTGACCGAAGATAATGAAAGTTTTTTTTGTGTGTTTACATACCTAATGCCATAAAAATCACCAAGTTTGATATCATTCTGATGATTTTTTTAGAAATTCAAAACTTCAGTACTTTAAAAAAAATTCCAGTCAGAAATGACCGAAGAGCACCAGAGGGTTAAAAGACAGTTGCGCTTGCACCATGGCGGATTTGCTATTTACATGGCGGAATTTGCGAGCGGAAAGACTGAACACTTCTCCAGAGAGGAATCCTTTTATTTTTAATATTTAAAAATGTGTGTGTGCTGCTTTGCGTCCCTGTGTGTGTAATAAGCAGAGTGCACCCACCTATAGGCACATGTTACAAACGCGCTCTTTAAATAACACAAAAAATACTGCACTATTGACTTTAGACCAGATTTTTGTTGGTCAATGGCGCAGTCATTTTCAGTTGCCTCAAAATAGCAACATGCCAACAATGCGCCTGAACACACCTCGTTTTCAGACCAGCATGCCCATGGGCGAACAGATGGGTGTTGAGTGCATTTGATATTTAAACAACATGGCTCTGGACGTGAAAATGATAACTGTGTCGGGCTGAAACTAGCAAAAAACACTTGCGCCGCACCTAGCGTCGCATTGCGCTGGGTGTATGATAGGGCCCCATGTGTTCATCACAAAATGTTTCTGTTCAATACCAAACTTTTTGCATTCCCTACGAAGCTTTAAATTTGCTTGCAAAACTGTTGTGATGGAAATTATATGAGGTGGGAGGAAAAATTGTATAATTTTTTGTGAACGAATGCCAAGTTTCTCAGGGGAACGTAATACATTTTGCAAGAGAATGTGAATGTTTTTAGAGAGAATGTAAATGCACTGAATTAAGCAATACTACATCCGCCATGTTGTGATTGTCATGTGACCTACAGCGTCATTTGGGTTGCCAGTGTCTATTAGATGCACACTTCAGAATCTCGGCAGAAGTAATAGGTCAAGAAGTAGGTCCGGTTTTGTTTTGCCTGCTGTTTTATACTACAAATAATACTCCAAATTCTGACATACTACTAATTTCATGTAATGTTTTGCACCTACTGTATACTAGGGAAACAAATATATCCGGGCGCAGGAATAGTCTTTTTTGGAAACAACCTTATGTTGTTAACAACAACAGTAGCAACAGTATGTTTGCATAAGACAGTGAACTCTTTTGTTTCAGAAGATCAAGGAAATTTCATTATCCCCATGAAACAACCCCACAGTCTTTGATATTTTGAGTGAGGAAACTATTCGTGCCAGATTCCTTGGAGTGAACAAATATTTAACACATTACTATGCTTTTCTAAAACTGTATTTAAAATAAGTACTTTTGTTGGAGCACTCCAGCATGTAGCACAGTTGTGCTCACTCATTTATCCATTCCCATCCAATCAGGAGTTGAAAACGTGACCATTCAGCTGGATTTGGAGGCAGAATTCCACTTCACACACCTGATCATGACCTTTAAGGTGAGATGGACACTCTCTCACACACATAAACACAGAACTAGAACATAGTCTTGTGGAATGTAGAACATGTGTGTAGATATGTTTGAAGTGCTTTTCTTCAAGTCCAGGGCTGCGTTTCCCAAAAGCATCGTAGAAACCTTTTGGTACAAGTTGTGTCTACAATCTACTTCAGCTTTCTGCTTTTGTGAAACGTTTGCTTTTTTCCGGATCCGATTCTCAGTAACTTTTTGCTGTTTTCCGCAGACCTTTCGGCCCGCAGCCATGCTGATTGAACGTTCTGCAGATTTTGGGCAGAGCTGGGAAGTGTACCGTTACTACGCTTTCAACTGTACTGTATCCTTTCCACACATCCCTCGTGGGCCAATCAAAAAAGTGGATGATGTCATTTGTGATAGCCGCTATTCTGGCATTGAGCCATCAACAGAGGGAGAGGTGTGTGATATGCATGCATATAGACAAATATTCATATAAATACAAAGTTCTGTCATGAAACTCTAGATGGCGCAGGCTGATTCACATCGTTCTCTATAGGGCACTGCTGATTGGTTCCTGCCATATCAGTAGCCAATGAGCTCACTGCTCAATCTTCAAATACTTGGTTAGCATTTGCCTTAGCAGTTGCAGTGCTCTTTCAGAAACCCTCCACCTTCCCCAGCTCCACCTGTATAGATCTGCTATGGGCAATTACGCTATACTGTACGCTATATTGTAGAGCAGCAGCATGTCGTGTATATATTGGCAGTGGCAATAACCAATAGCAGCAGCAGTGTACATTTATTCCGCCAAGACCAAATATATCAACATTGTCATACCCATTACCATGCCAAACACTCTGAGAGTTGTCATGACAGAAGTGCTTATACATACTATTTAAACAGTATCTAGATACTTGTATATAAATTCCTGAGTCACTGTTCTTGTGTACTTGTGAACAGGTCATTTTTAGGGTACTTGATCCTGCATTTAAGATTCCTGACCCCTACAACCCACATACTCAGAGTGAGTAAATACCACATTACCACGGCAAATGTCTTGACCAATAGAAAGCTTTGTGGTTCTGTTGGTGCCTGGCACTGAAAATAAAAATTTTTAAATGATAATTTTATTAAAAATTTTCCCACAATTATTTTTTTACCACCTCAGTGCCAAAGTACCAATGAATATGGGCACAATCCCCATAGACATTTGGGGCTACTATGGGTCCCCTCCCCAATATTCAATATTCTTATTAGTTGTCTACAAAATAGGGCTTTTCATTGGCCAATTTAATGAACTATTACCTATAGTCTTAAAATGGTCAACAATTATTTTTTGGACTCTACAATGACTCTACAGTTCTACAAACTGTGTAAAACCCCTAAGGCAGTGGGTCCCAATCCTGGTCCTGGAGTAACCCCAACACTGCACATTTTTTGCACATGTTCTATATGGTATGAATGTGTGTAGTATCACATCCCCGATGTTGTTACTGTCATGTGACCAACAGTGTCCGTTGCGTCGCTTCACCTCTATTCATAAATCCCTCCCGTGGCCTCATGGGATAGTAAAGTGTATGAATGTGCACTTCAGAATCTCGCCGGAAGTAGTAAGTCATCGGGGAACTTTTCCTACTGCTTTTTGAATACTATGTTTTCGGACATACTACTCTTTTGGCGTACTGTTTTTCACATACTTCATAGTAAGGAAGTATTCAATTTCAGGCGCACCATTGTACCATTGTAATGAGCTGATGAAGCTGAATCAGGTGTTTAGGGAGACATCTAAAATGCGCAGTGCTGGGGGTACTCCAGGACAAGGATTGGGAACCACTGAGCCATAGGGACATGGAGATTGAAGGAAACATACATTATTATTTTCCCCATCACCATTAGGGGCTTCATATAGAACAATAAATCGGTATATTTCATTTACGTTGGAATAATATAATTTAAATAGACAACTAACGAAATTTGATCAGTTTTTCAATGTGCTTTGCTTTCTGGAAATAAACAGTACACTATGAATTTTCATGTAACAGAGTTGAAATGCATTAAGCATGATATTTAATTTTTAATACAAGGAACATTTTGGCCTATTTTTTTTTTTTTAAGATTAAGATTTAATAGTGATGAATGGACTGGTATTCAGATAAAAAGAACATTTTAAAAGCACATTTAAAAATGTAATAATTTATTTTAAATGTTTTTGTGCTTTATACACTAAACAGAATTAAACCGATTAAATAATGTGTTGTGTCATTTGTCAAATTATTAATAATAACTTATCGCCTTTGGCTTTTGGTTTGCTCAGTTTCAACTATATTGCCGATCTGCCCGCATTGACACTATATGATACTTGAAATTAGCTGGATAACATCACCGTTTTCTCCAGAGCGGCTGTACAGCCGAATCAAATTCTGTTGCATTATTTTCCTGTTAACAATGTGAAGCTGCCTTGAAACAATTGGACTTGTAAAAAGCGCTATATAAATAAAGGTGAAATGTTGCACAAATTATTGACTGTTAATCAAGTGGGAAATTTAACCTACAATAACCCCTTGTTTAAAAAAAACAAAAACAAAAAAAAAACACCTGTTGTACGTGTATGTTTGTTTTGTCTGACTACTGATGTATCATTGCGTGTCTGTTTGTTCATACAGACCTAATGAAGATCACAAATCTGCGTGTACGGATGGAAAAGTTGCACACTCTAGGTGATAATCTGATTGATGGCAGAGAGGAGGTGAGAGAGAAATACTATTACGCTCTCTATGACATGGTCGTCCGTGGCAACTGTTTCTGCTATGGCCACGCTTCCAAGTGTGCACCAGTCGGCAACGAGGCAGGGGTTGAGGGCATGGTAAGTAAACGCAAAAAACAACAATCTACAACCACTCACTTGTGCTGCTCACCTATTGTGTATGTGTGCAGGTTCATGGTCATTGCATGTGTAATCACCACACTACTGGACTCAACTGTGAGGAGTGTAAGGACTTTTACCAAGATCTGCCCTGGAGACCAGCAGTGGGCCGAGAGACAAACGCATGCAAGAGTATGACAAACAGCCCACAGTTACACAATTTTTTTTTTTTAATATTAATTATATAATATTATATACCTTAGTCAGGTGCCTTATTGAATATTATTCACTAATCTGGTGAGGGTTTTTTCTCATTCTCTCAGGATGTGAGTGTAATCATCACTCACATTCCTGTCACTTTGACATGGCGGTGTATCTGGCAACTGGAAACAGGAGTGGAGGAGTATGTGATGACTGTCAGCACAACACACTGGGCCAATGGTGTGAGAACTGCAAACCCTTCTACTACAAGCACCCTCACAGAGACATCAGAGACCCCAGGATCTGCGAGCGTAAGTGTGTTAATGCTTTCAAAATGCATACATTTTGTTCTGTTCCTATGCAGAAAGTATGCTGTAAAGTGTTATTATGCATTATTTGAAGGGATGTTACTGGATAAATACAGTTTAATAACTTAATTCAATTAAAATGCAGTTAATGATTAATTTAATTAAATTGAACTGTGTAATCTATGTGTTTCTGTTTGGTGAACGTGATTTCACCAAGTACAACGTGTTCCTGGATCACCATCTTTGTTGATCCTGGAACAACATTCCAATCAACCAATCAGATTTGAGGGACAAGTTTACAGTTTATGTCAAGTTTAGGCTTATAACCAGGGTTAGGTGCTTCTACATCAGTGTTATTCACATATCCACATATCATTTTAAGGGTAAGTTATGGGTAGGGTTAGGTTTAGGGGTAGGGATAGGGTTAGGTCAAAATTTTCAGAAAGGAATGCTGTTCCAGGATCAACTAAATATGTTGATCCAAAAACATGTCTTACTTGGGAAAATCAGGGTGACTGTTTGTGTTTAGCCTGTGACTGTGACCCACGTGGTTCTCTGAACGGAGGCTTATGTGACAGCTCTACGGATGTTCTAAGAGATATGATTGCTGGCCAATGTCGCTGCAAATCTAATGTGGAGGGACAGCGTTGTGACCACTGTAAAAAGGGACACTATGGCCTCAGCGACGACCCATTAGGCTGTCGGTGTGCGTAAACACACACACATATAAACACACAAACTGCTTGTTTCATGTTCTTTCAAGGCTTTGACCTTTGAAAGACTTCCTGTTTTCTGAAGTCACTGTGTATGATCATGTTTTTCTTTCTTTTGTGTGTGGACCCAGCATGCAGCTGCAATCCTCTAGGCACACTCTCCGCAGGAAGTCCCTGTGATATTGAGACAGGAAGCTGTTTCTGCAAACGTCTTGTGACTGGACGAAATTGCGGCCAGTGTCTGGTAAGAGAGCATTGTAAGTATGTGTGTTTTGGGTTTGTGTTTTTGTGCTTGTGCATAACATAGTTTTCCCTTTCAGCCTCAGCACTGGGGTCTCAGTAATGATATGGATGGCTGCAGACCATGTGACTGTGACATAGGTGGGGCTTTGAATAATAAGTAAGTACCCATATCAGCTTTGTTTAAAAATAATCAATTATCATGTCATTCAATTTATTTCAAATGAATTTATCCAGGCCAATATAAATATTCTTGCATATATTTTGTTTGTTCTGTAGTTGTTCTCAGGAGACAGGGCAGTGCGCTTGTAAGGAGCATATGTTTGGTAGGCGTTGTGACCAAGTGCATTCTGGGTACTACTTCGCAGCACTGGATCACTACGTTTATGAAGCTGAGGATGCTTCCTTTGGACCAGTAAGTGTCACCTAGGAACACTAGCCTTTATTCATGAAAAATTGGGAACACTTTACAATAAGGTCAGTTGGTTAACATTAGTTAATGCATTAACTAATATTAACTAACAATGAGCAATACATGTGTTACAATATTTCTTATTCTTTGTTAACGTTAGTTAATGAAAATACAACTGTTCATTGTTAGTTCATGTTTGCTCAGGTCCATTAAATAATATTAGTGTTAGTAAATATAGAAATTAGCATTAACTAAGATTAATAAATGCTTTATTATTAAGTATTTTTACTTTGTTAAAAGTATTTTTCATTGTTAGTTCATGTTAACAAATGAAACAATATTTTAATGTTACCAAAAATCTTTTGTTAACATTTCAAAATGTAACATTTTAAAATTGTGACAATTTACAAACGCTCAAAAAAAAAACCATTTAAGCCTTTTTTCAAGATTTACACATTTCAGTTAATAGTAAAATTCCATTAAATTGAATTGAATAATACATTCATATTATGACTTAAGAATTTCAAATGAAAGAGTTCTTTACTATAAAACGTTTTGTATAACTCTTAATGGAACAAAGGAATGGACCATTTAGTTTATGTGTTTCAGTATTCATAAATTAAAAAAAAAAAAAAAATAGGGAAAGGAAAATATGTTTAAATTTAAGGTTAAGATTTATACAAAATGTTCTATTAAGCTCTATTTTTTTACTAATTTTAAAATTCTTAAATTATAATAATATGTATATATATTCAGAATAGTATGTAAGGATTATTCAGTTCAATTTGATGGAATGAAATGCGTAAATTTTGAAAAAAGGCTTAACATGCAAAAAGTTTACATTAACAATGATTTAATGAACAAATAGCATGTGAAAGTTTACTTAAGACAGAGAAACTAAATGCGATAATTTACACAAGAATGGTTTTATGAACTAATTGAATGTGACAATTTATTCAACAGTAGTTTTACAAAACAACTGTGTGACAGTTGACTTAATGATTTTACAAACTAAATGCGAAATTTAACAAAAATAGTCAATAATAATTGAACAATAATAGAAGAAAAGTGCAAAAATGAACTTAGAATAGTTTTACAAACAAATTAAATGTCAGTTTTTCGTTTTACAAAATAATTGAGATAATTTACATAAAAATGGTTTGTACTAATTGAAGGTGACAATTTACCTATAAAAAGATTCCATTAACAAATGAATGACAACAATTTAAGTCATTTGGTTTTATGAAAAACTGAATAAGAACATTTTTGTAAAAATAGTTTTATGAAAGATATACACAGAAATTCTCTGAATGATACCCATTGAGTGTTTGAGTCATTCACTGTAACATGTAACATGCAAGTCTTTATTGATTGTATGCAGGCAGTAAAAGTGGTTCAAAGACCATTACCTCTGGATCGTAAACCCACCTGGACGGGTACAGGATTTGTCAACGTACCAGAGGGTGAAACACTGAGCTTCACCATTTACAATTTCCCACGAACTATGGAATACAACTTAATGATCCGCTATGAACCACTGGTAATAAACACGCATACAATATTCAATTTATAACTCACATACATGGTCACAAACAAGCAAGCACATGTGTGTGATGCATTTATTGTAGTTGCCAGATGAATGGGAGCAGGTTGTAGTAAAGATAGAGCGGCCCAGAATCAATTACCCAACAGTACACTGCACTTCTACATACAATGATGCACAGACCATCTCACTGCACCCTGGATCCAGGTAAAGTTGCATTAGCATGTGTGCAGTGTTTCGTTTTGTTTATTGTGTATTTGACTTCTGATCGTGTATTTGTGTGTTTCAGGTATGTAGTTCTGGATGGTCCAGTGTGTTTGGAGAAGGGTCAGAACTATACAGTGAAATTGAGCTTCCCACAGTACTCATCATACAGCTATCACTCTTCTCCTCACACACTTGTCGATTCAGTAAGTTTATTTAATTTTCAGTTTGTACATGAATATAACATTAAATAAACCAACTTACATTCGCAATTACACACATATCCACTAAATCTATTTGTCCTGTATCTCTATATTCACAACCATCAAACACAGTGCCTAATGACTTGAACCTTTACTTCTGACTTCTGTAGATAGTGCTTCTGCCAGAGGTGCAAGACCTGGATCTATTTTCTGAGGGACCCCAGCAGCAGGATGACTGGGAGATGTTCAAAAAATACAGATGTATGGAACGGAGCCAAAATGTTATTAAAATCCCCTTGACGGATATTTGCAGAGACTACATCTTCAGTGTGTCGGCTCTACTACACAATGGAGCTCTGGGTGAGACAATCAAAACAATTTATCAAAACTAATCAAGAAATAGTTTAAATAGCCTGAGAAGGCATTGCTTAATAAGGCAATATTGCTGTTTAGGTCGATGATGCACACTTTGGGCCCTATCATACACCCGGCACAACACAAGTGTTTTTTGCTCATTTCAGCCTGATGCAAATGTATTTGCGCCCATGGATGTGCTGGTCTGTTCAGGCGCATTTTTGGCGCATTGCTATTTTGAAGCAACTGAAAACGACTGCGCCATTGACCAACAAATACCTGGTCTAAAGTCAATAACGCAGTATTTTTTGTGTTATTTAAAGGGCGCATAGTATTATGCGGATATAGGTGGATGCACAACGCGCGTACACTCTGCTTATTACATATACAGTGACGCGCAGCAGCACACAATAGTTTTTAAATATTAAAAATAAAAGGATTAGCATTTAGTTTTTCCACTTGCAAACCCCGCCATGTAAATAGCGAATCCACCATGGCGCGAGCGCAATTGGCTTTTAAAGGGAATGGGAGATGAGACTCAGATTGTTTTTTTGCACGTTATGCCCAAAACACACCCATGACTCATTAAGAGAATATGGACAACCCTTTTAGACCATGCGCCAGGCGCACCAACCATTTTTCCTGTCGTTAAACTAGCAAAAGTGGATTCGGACTAAGTGCACTTGCGCTGTGCGCTTTGGACCATGTGCTTAGATCGTTAAAATAGGGCCCTTTAAGTGCATACATTTTCATCAAGAAGCAAGTACATACTTTTTGTCCTTAGTACAAGACTGCCAATCAAGCAGATTTTTGTTTCCTGTCTGAATAAACCTCAATTGTCTCTCAATTATTTATCACTGGCAGAATGTAGGTGTGACCCACAAGGTTCTCTGAGCACAGTGTGTGACGTTAATGGTGGGCAGTGTCAGTGTCGACCCAATGTTTCAGGCAGGAACTGTGATGCCTGTGCCCCGGCCACCTACCAATTTGGACCCTCTGGATGTAGACGTTAGTGAACACTACGCATATGCACATGTACACAAGTCAACAACACCAACATATCCAGTAGCACAGAATAACATTAACGTTGTATCTTTCCGATCACTTTCTCATCAGCCTGTGACTGTAACCCGCTGGGCTCTCAGAACCCTTTCTGCCACCCCACCACGGGTCAGTGTTTATGTGTGCCAGGGGCATATGGGCACCACTGTGGCAACTGTAAGCCCAACCATTGGGGCTTCCCTCAGTGCAACCCCTGCTCCTGTAACGGGAACAGCGAAGAGTGCCACCCACTTACGGGCGAGTGTCTGAACTGCAGGGGTCACACCACAGGCCACAACTGTGAGAGGTAGGAGAGCCTAACATACTGTTTAACAGGTCTGATACATATTATTTTACAGTATAATGGCATTTAGATTTTTTTTTTTTTTTTTTTTTACACTACCCTTAAATGTGGATTAATGTCTTTTTAAACCCAGAGTAAAGACCAGTTTTAACCCTTGATTATGAAAACCTGCTCCAGAGCAGAGTTAGCAACACTTTTGTGATGCCAAAGATACAGTATACAGTATTAAACAATACGATTGTGTTAAAATATTATAGACTGCAACAGTTGGATTCCAGAAGAAAAAACTCATTTTCTTCATAGGGAAATTGAAATTGAAAATGCAAATGAACGATAACTTATAAACCTTTAAAGACAGACCTACAATAAAGCTAAGATGTTGTTAACCCATGATATTTGCTTTAGCTGAAGCTATCATTCACCCCACAAATTAGCTCAGATTATTTTTTGCTGTACAGAAAATTAAACCAATCAGAGAGTCGAAAAAGCAATGCACCAAAAGATCTCTTTAGCTCCACCCACTCCCATGAGGCACTGCAAATAACGTAATCAAGTTGATCTATCTTCGCTCTCAAAATACTTTAAGTTTGTATACATATGCATATTTTGCAATAAACTTATAGTTATAAATATATAGTTATATAAATATGTAGTTTTATATATCTAATCAGCATTTGTAAATGAGTAGTTTTATATTTCTCCATCGTTTTAATTTCTATTATGCTGTTTGCAATGCTTCATGAGATTGTAGTCCTTTCCCTCACTAAAGCTGTTTCACGAGTTTGCTCGTACATGTAATCAGATCAGATATGGCAATGCATGCATATTTGGCCAGAACACAGAGTACTCTCCCCTTCCATGACTGGGGTAGGAACCAGCCGAGAGGCATTGGGGTTGTGAAGGGTTGCTGTAAAACTGTCACGGGACAGAGGTGAGGGACGGCTATATATAAAGGTTTCTTCTCGTGCTTATTGGTTGGATTACCTGAATGTGCTCCTTTATTTAACTTTGTTAAGTTAAAAAAAACATTGTCATTAAGCATGCGGTCTTGTACCTTTGTCTTTTTGTCCGATGTTCATTTTTTTTTTTTTTTTTTTTTTTTTCAAATCAAGTTTGTAGTGTTGTGATTCACCTCATAGCTGGTTGGCTTGGTTCATGGTTTATAACTCTTCAACAAAGAGTATAAAAAAACGCTGAAAAGGGGCTGGGCACTAATGCCTAATAATGTAATAATAGGGCGCTAATAAATAACCTTGAATCCTTAAATATTCACACACTTTGTGCAAAAACTTTTTCGTTTAGTCTCCTTGTCTGAGGAAAACATGAAGAGATACTATTTATTGTTGTCATTTGAAAATCATAGCAGATGACAGACAGACAAGCAATTATTAAAACAAGCTTCATGCTCATTGTGTGCTGTATTTGTCCAATCGCTGTAGAATTAACCATAATTGCACAGACTTCCTAGGACATGTAGTGCAGCTCGCCCTCTGGGCTCAGTGAGTTTTTTGAGAAGCCATAAAATGTATCCTGGTGGTGCATTTACATTTACAAATATACTATGAAAAAAATGCCGTTGTATTTGATTTAATCTTATAGATAGTCGTAATTGTTTATATTGAAAGTTAATTTCAATGAAACATTATTTCCATCGTTAAATATACACAAATCCCTCAAAAATGTGGAAAACATTGAAACTATTAAGTGGCTTTACCCAAAAACAGATACCTTCTTATTAAAGGGATAGTTCACCCAAAAATGAAAATTATGACATCATTTACTCACCCTCAACTTCCAAACCTGTATGAATTTCTTTCTTCTGCTGAAAACAAAAGAAGATATTTTGAAGAATATGGGTAACCAAACAGGCCTAGAGCCCAAATAATTCCACAGTATGGAGAAAAAAAAAATACTGTGGAAGTCAATGTGGGCCTATCAACGTATTTGTTTACCTACATTCTTAAAAATATCTTCTTTTGTGTTCAGCAGAAGAAAGAAATGTGTAAAGGTTTGGAACAACTTGAGGGTGAGTAAATTATATTTAATGTACATTTATGCATTTGGCTGATCTTTTATCCAAAGTAACATTGCATTCAAGGTATACATTTGTATTGGTTCATGCATTCCTCGAGAAATATGCATTCCTTTTGTTCCTCTACTTCTTGAGCAACAAAAATAAAACACTTGTGCTTCCTGAAACCCTCTGTTCCAGGTGTGAAAGTGGTTATCACCGTAACACATTGGGCTTTAGAGAGCCGTGTCGCCCTTGTATGTGTCCTAACGGACCTGGAAGCGGAATGCAGTTTGCTGAGACCTGTTACCAAAACCCCAACTCTCTCCAAATGCTCTGTGTCTGCAACTCAGGCTACAAAGGTAAATGCATCAGTTGGAACAGAACAGAAACAATGTCTTAAATTTCTCATATAAAACACTTCTCACTCCTACTCCACCTTCTAGGACCCAAGTGTGAGGAATGTACCTCTGGTTATTATGGTAACCCTCAGGTACCAGGGGGGCGGTGCCACCCATGTCAGTGTAACGGAAATATTAACATGCAAGACCCTGAATCATGCGACATCCGCACTGGTGCCTGTCGCAAATGCCTGTTTCACACCGATGGCAATGCATGCCAGTACTGTAGACGTGGTTACTATGGAGACGCCCGTACACAAAACTGCAGGAGTGAGTATGCAAGCGCATTGCTCTGCTGCCTTTGATTGGCTGCATGTGTGCGCATGCAGTGTGTGTGTTTGTGTTTAAAAATCCATCCATTCTTCCATGCTTTTTTTTTAGTATGTGGTATGATCTTGTTATCCTTTACAAAAATAATGTTTTTGTCCATACAAGGAAAACAAATCCTCTTTCCCAAAATCGTTTTGCCTTCAGGGTGTATGTGCCAGCTTGTGGGAAGTTCCAGGCAAAGCTGTGTTGACGGCCTGTGTGAGTGTGACAGGGTTAGCGGGCAGTGCCCATGTCTGCCTGGCGTGGAAGGTCAGCACTGTGACCGCTGTGCCCCCAACACATGGAACATCAACAGTGGCAAAGGATGTCAGCCTTGCCAGTGCCACCCGGAACACTCGTACAGTTCCTCTTGCGACCTGGTATAAATACAAACACCTATATTTTTCACAAGTTGACTAAATCAATCATAAATCATAAGTTGAATTATCCACTTATCTCAGCTGTCAGGTCAGTGTTCCTGTAAGCCTGGTTTTGGAGGCAGGACATGTGAGGAGTGCAGGGAACTGTTCTGGGGGAATCCTGAGGTCCAATGCCACGGTGAGTCTGCACTGCGTCATCGAAATTGGCCCGCGCCATGGGTCATGTGAGTGGAGTCCGATTACTGCTGCACTAATATTTGTGCACACTGTGCAATTCAGTTGAGTAGCACAATTTAACCCTCAATTTCATGGCGCACATGTACTTCCTCAATAGCAGTGTAGTGTATAAAAAAGAATGGATGGAAACACCAAGATGAAAATAAATATTCCAAAATATATATTTAAAAAAAATCCCCAAGAGCTACAATTTTCCTATTGATTTCTATTTTGATTCTGTTTCTCAGGAAATATTTCCTTGAACACATTAAATGGAACCGCTGCTTTATTCGCAAATAGATTTTTTGTTTTGTTTGTGATTGCAATAAATTAAATTAGCTAATTCATAAAATTATCATGCATTTGTTAACATGACCTAAATGCCAAGTGAAGATTTCAACCAATTTGTCATGCAACAATGATGAAAAATTGTGAATTATAATTTTTGTGATCTTTATATTGCAGTTATTTCTATGTGTTTGGGTGTTTTACTTTTTAGGTGTTGTCACTGTAAAAAATATTGTTGGTTTAACTTAAAAATTTCAGTTAATACAATGGAGATTGGCTTAATAAATAGAAACTCAACCTGAATCTGAACCACATTAATTATCTTTTGTTGATTTGACAAAATATAACTATAGTCATCCTCAGTGACTACTCTTTAAATTATTTAATTTCAAAATAAAATGAAATATGTAAAATATATATATATTTTTTTATTTTATTTTACAAAAACACATTTAGTAATGAGGCTATCCTCTAACAACTCGTATCAGATTTGCAAGACTGTACACAGTGATTATAATTTTAAAATAAAATTGTGTGTGCATATATATATATATATATATATATATATATATATATATATATATATATATATATATATATATATATATATATATATATAATCACACACACACACACACATACACACACACACGTATATATAATAATATTTTTTCAGTATGATTATTATTTTTTTTAAATATAGTTTCTTTGAAAATGAAAATTTTGGTGTCTTGAACAAATTAAATGGAAACACTGATTTATTCACAAATTATTTTTGCGATATTGCGAATAACAAAATTTGCAAGTCTGAAAACAAAGTTGTTGATTCAGAAAATCCTTATGCATTTGTTAACATGACCTGAAGTGAAGATGTCAGACCAGATTTAACCAGTTATTATTAAATTTAACAAAAAGAAATGGCGCAAGAAGAGCCGAATCAAAATCCAATCTATGCCTGATATCTGTTAAAAATTTAAACAAGTGTAAATGCGGCCTTGAACAGGTTAACCACACACAAATACAAACAAACACACTTTCACAGGGAAATACCAACAATGCTGATTTGCATCTCCACTCAGCTAATTCCATGAAATCCCTGATATCTTGGCCAGCAGTTGATTTTCTTGTGATTTAGTTCTATTTAATGTATTCCTTATTCTTTCATGTGCTTTACTAAATACATGATAGTGTCCAAGACTCAGCTGGAAGCCTCTGATACAGGGTTAAAATTTTACTAGACAATGGTATGCTGACAAAGTTTCCCTTGTGAGACTGGACTGCTGCAAACAAACACATGTGCACCACTTAAATAAACTCCCAGAATGTTAGGAAACTGGTTGGAAAGTATATACACAAGTGTTTATTAGTGTCAGTGTGATTTATTCAATTCTGTCTGATATTCTACAGAGAGAGTCCAAGAGACCCAGAGTTTATTTGAATAAGGGTCTGCTGTCTCTTTAAGCACAAGTGTGCGTGATTTGTTCTTGTTTAACTAAAACCAAACAAACACTATCTTTAAATCTTTCCATGCTTTTTATCTTTGTGCTGCACTTAAGTAGGCACTTGTGCGAGAAATTGTACGCTTCAAGTGAATTTGAATGGTTTGGGAATAATAACTGCACTTACATGCACAATCTTCGAGTCGGTCAAATAAACACCGTTAACGGTGTTCTTTTGGCAGAGAGTTTAGACGAAACCTGAAATACTGTACGCCAAAAATTATATGTTTACGTTTCAAGGTCAAGGGACAAGAAAAAAATTCCAGTATAGAGATAAATAAGCTCTCATCATCCCAAAAATGGCCATAATGTTCCAAAGGAATCCTCTGAAAACAACTGTTGAACTACACAAAACTCATTTCATCCCGATAACAAGCAGAAAGAAAATATACAATTATATTCTGCATAAAGACCATTTAAGACCATTAAGATTTACATCGTTTCCTTAAAAACATCTAGTAATGAGGTTATTCTCAGATAACTCTTATCAGATTTGCATGACAGTACACAGTGATTATAATTTTAAAATAAAATTGTAAATTAAAAACATTATATAATTATTAAAATATGTATTTTTTTATGTAAAAAAATTCATATTTTTCTTAACATTAAAACCAGCTGTTTTTCCACCTAGTATATCATGCGTGGTAATAAACAGATGCTTTCTCACACATTCCAGCACACATACACACGCATACAAGAATTCACTCTTCCTTCCAGCACTCATATCCAAGATTTTAAATCATATGAAGAATTTTGGCACCATTTCATATTTTAAATCATTTGTGCATGTTTGTGTTCCAGCATGTGACTGTGACCCACGAGGTATTGCCACTCGACAATGTAATAAGATGTCTGGCGAGTGTGTGTGCGTAGAGGGTGTGTCCGGGCAAAGGTGTGACTCGTGTGGCCGTGGCTACGTGGGGACCTTTCCTGATTGCGAGGCGTGTCATCAGTGTTTCCGCGAATGGGATGTTAATGTGGGAGAACTGACCAATCACACGCAGAGGCTGGTGAATACAGTAGAGGAAATGAAAGAGACGGGCGTGGCTACACCCTATAAAGACATCATATCGAGTCTGGAGGATGAAACCAGACAGCTCAGAGAGATACTGGAAGATGACAAGGTTCAACAAACTCTCTCACACACACAGAGGATGCTGCAGCAAGCCAAGTATGTATAACACATCCACACACATATCACGCCATTGTTTTCCTTTTTATATACTCTCTTCTGTCTTTTAAAGTGAATTAAGTCACACACTAAACGCATATGATTTTCTTTTTTGAAGTAGAGTGCAATAGTCTAGTTCCAGAAGTACAAAATCCCATTTATTTTCTCCATATCAGAATAGATTTTTTAACAATAACTTACACAACATTAAAGACTGTTTTAAAATCTTCATGGAAAGGCCACTGTTGCATATAGATCACTGTAAAAGGAGATGTTTTGAAGAATGTTCACGCCGCTCTTTTCCATACAGTGAAAGTATTTATGGTGACAGCATCATAAAAGCTTTGTTATAGTTGTCCTTAGTTGTAGGTCTTAAGAAAAAAATTGACACATACTAATGAAGGCTTAAAGGTTTAACCTGGACCACCTTGAAGTGCTGTGACAGCATGAAGAAATTTAAACAAAAATATTATTAAAAAGATTATTATTCTAATATTAATAAATATATTTTTATGTTGATATTCATTAATATTTTAATTAAGTAATTATTTATTGCTATTTAAATTATTTATTCAATATTTTATAATTAGCCTGCATGTCCGACATTTAAAAATCTTTTTTTGCAAATAGCAAAAAGAGCGATCGCCTTGTTGGCAAGCGCTATTTACACTAGAACAAGATTCAAAAAGACGTGTGTGTTTCAATGTCAGTAGAGCGTATGTCTCATGGAACTTAGGTGTGACGTGATCGACCCGGGTTCAAATCCGCCTTTTGACGATCTCGCTCTTCTCCCCTTTCCCATCACATATCATATCAGAAAGACATTTTCGTTCAATAAAAATTAAGAAAATGTTCTAGAAGTGGAAATAAAGTGCCTAACGAAATGTTTAATAATAATAAAAGCATTTATTGGGTAGGTGTAGGGAGGGCTTTTATTGTCCCTTTTATTAAGGCGGCATCTATTTAATAATTTTAATAAATATCATAATTTACTCTATATGTTATTAAGGCATCCTGTTAATGTACAACAATATTGTGGTGCAAATAGTATGTGTCTGTCAAAATAAAGTATAAATATCATCTAATTACTATTTACACATATTGCGTGTAAACACTTAGTGTAAATAGCATCTATAGCCTTGAATTTTTTTTTTATATACTTATTTTAGTTTTTTTTCAATGCAAGAATGTATCTTATGTAAACAGCCTCCAAGATTGGGGTTAGGCGAAACCAAAACCATTCAGGCAACCCACCAACTAGTTGATTTAGAAAAAAAAAAACATGGTTTTCCACATACTTAAAATTAACACACCATTAATATTAATTTAATCCGCATTTCCCAAAAAAAAACAAAAAAAAAAACTGTGTAAATGGAAAATGGACTCAATCCCAGTCACAAGCTGCTTTCAAGACCAGAGACAGTGAGTTCTTTTTCACACTGTTTACTTTTGATACTTTTTGATTTCTTTCTCTTTTTTTCCTTTTTGATACTATTCTATTTCTCCTGATCTCAGTGAGACAGCATCAGTTCTGAGAAAGTCTATGGACAGATCTGAAACCGATCTGGAGAAGGTATCTACTGACCATCAGATGGCCGTGGAGAACCTGGAAAGTCTGACTAAGGAGGCCCAAAACCTGCAAGAGATCTCCTCTGACAAACAGCGGCAGGTTCTAAACATCAAACATTCAGACCCCAGAGGTGAGTTGAGCACGCAAACATACTGGTTCAAATTCAACACACACGTGGTGTGTCTGAAGTGTGTGGTGATCATCTCCTGTAGGTGCGGCAGACGGCATCAGAGAGTATTACAGGGAATCTGGCGGGGCAGAGCTTCGTGTCAATCAAGTTGTCTCTGACCCGGAAAGTACGGTCAAAAAGTCTGCCTGGCTGCGGAAAGCTGCAGAAGCCAAACTAGATGCCACAGAAAAAGAATTTAACCTGAAACATCAGCTGCATATACAGAGGCTGGACAAAATTGGATCTGAACTGGACTCCACAGACCTTTCACGTCTAAGCCGTCAGGTAACTAAGTGTGTGAATATAAAGCGGCACTGAATGGCAGTTACTTTTAATTAACAATACTGAACTAATTTGTGGGTCTATATTGGGTCAGCTTTAGTTACCATTTAGGAGCTTGTGTTAGCATGTTAGCGGCATGTTAATCAGGTCTCAGAAACACAGCCTGACAACTTTTGAGAAAAAAATTGTCAAAATCTAAACAATGTGCACGTTATTTAATTGAATCAAAGTTATATTCTCATGGGTTTTAATCAGATGTGTAAATGTGTGTGTAGGTGTGCGGGGGGGTGTCAGGTCTTGATGGTTGCGGTGAATGTGGTGGTCTTGGCTGTGTGAGCGTGGATGGCGTGTCCCAGTGTGGCGGAGAAGGATGTGAAACTATTGTGACCCAATCTCAAGAGGCCTTGAACAAAGCCAAAAACTTAGACCAAGAGGTCCTGCACTCATTAAGAGAAGTGGACAAGCTAAACAAGATGGTAAGTATTCACAACAATATTAATTTGGTACTTTTATTCAACAAAGACACATTAAATGGATCAAAAGTGACAGTGAAGACTTTTACATCATTGCAAATGCATCAATCTGCATTTGCAAATAATCCTGAAATAAACATATCTTGGTTTTCACAAAAATATTAAGCAGCACATCTGTTTTCAACACTGATTATAATGACATGTTTCAAATCAGCCTATTAGCATGATTTCTGAAGGATCATGTGACACTGACGACTGGAGTAATGATGTTGAAAATTCAGCTTTGCATCACAGGAATAAAATACATTGTAAAATATATTCAAATAGAAACATTATTTTAAATTGTAAATTGTTAAATTTTGTTTTATATATATATATATAAATTCTTTTTTACTACAATAAGTGTTGTGTGTTTATAAGGATATGCATGTGTGTTGTCTTGTAGGTGTCAGATGCTCGAGGACGTGCAGATGAGGCTAAGCTCAGTGCTCAGGGAGTGTTACTGAGAGCCAATCAGAGCAAAGCACGAGTGGAACAGACAAATGAGGAGCTCAGGGACCTCATTCAGCAAATACGAGACTTCCTCACAAGTATGAAATGTTACATATAGTAAACACTCAAATATTAGTTGTGTTCAGAATACAAAAAAAAAAAAAATTTAAAGCACATTTATACGTAGATCTGCATGAAATGTCCTATTACATTTGTCAGAACTATAACAACTTTAGTTTATACCCACCCAGTATGTCTTTTTGTTGCATATAGACGATACAGTAGCCTATATACCATTGATAATGGATTATAGGAAAATTGTATATTATATATACATTTGTTATTATGTAATGCCGCAAATACAGTGGAAATCTACATTTTGATGTTAGAAACTTGCATTCGATTGTCTTTGTAGACGAAACAGATCCGAAGCGTATAGAGGAAGTAGCTGAAGAGGTGATGAAATTGAGTTTGCCAGTGTCATCTGGAGCGCTAAAGAACATGACCACAGAGATCGGCCTACATGTGGCCAGACTGACCAGTGTGGATGATATTCTGACCCAGACGGCAGACGATGCCCGCACTGCAGAGAGACTCCTGCAACAAGCACAGGCTGCCAAGTGAGTAAACACACCTGTGAACTTTTGACATTAAACTTTCCAAATACACTTTTAAAACTCAATAGTTTATTTAATTTGCCCACTAACAATGTCTAGGTTCTCAGGTTCTCAAACTTTTTGAATTCATTCTTCGAGAAAACTGCATTTGAAGGCCCTTCTAATCTAATCTGATATGTACCTCTGGTACTTCTGCAATAAACATAATAATAATATAAAATTTACTTAACAAATTGCCTTTCGAGGACAATAAAGTAAGCAACACAACACACACACACAATAACACACATTTAGTAAAATAAAAAATATATATAATGTCTACAGAGCGCCACACGTGACATTCAGGGGGAAAAATATGTATATTGTGGCCGCAAATTAACAAGTCATTCCCAAAACTAACTTACATTTCACCATGTTTTACTAATGAATTTTTCTCGTTCCAAGTATATTGTGTGCATGATATAATAATTAATTCCCTCGTTTTACTAAATCATGGCCACATTGTAATAATTTGTTCCCTTGTTTTAGGGAATGGTCAAAATGGCCAGAATTTACTAAAACCAGAGAACAAATTCTTAATTCATGGCTACGATATATATATATATATATATATATATATATATATATATATATATATATATATATATATATATGTAATGTAAGGTTTTAATGTGACCTTCAAAAACAAAGAAAAATCTGTCACCTGTACTATAATAAAATCAACCCATGCAATAAAAAAGGCTCTTAGTTAAGAAATAACCATTAAACAGCTTCCTTTATTACATTACCGTGTGTGTGTGTGTGTGTGTGTGTGTGTGTGTGTGTGTGTGTGTGTGTGTGTGTGTGTGTGTGCACGTTTTTGTGACAAATCAGGACACAAATGTGTATAATGACATGGGTATGACATAGGTATTACAGGGAGAGGGTGACTTATGAGGATATTACCCATGTCCCCATTATTCAAAAGGCTTATAAATCATACAGAATGAGTTTTTTGGGGAGAAAGTAAAAATGTGCAGTTTCCTGTGATGGGTAGGTTTAGGGGTAGGGGTAGTGTAGGGGGATAGAAAATACGGTTTGTACGGTATAAAAACCATTACGCCTATGGAATGTCCCCACAATTCACAAAAACAAACGTGTGTGTGTGTGTGTGACAGTGAGAGAGCTACAGCACTGAAACAGACCACTGATGAGGTGAAGGAAACTCTACAGGATACTGAGCGTGCTACGACTGCTGCCTTCGAAAAACTGAAAGAGGTCGAGAGTGACACGAACCAAACAAAAGAACAAATCACAACAGTGTGTATATATAGTATATCTTTTAAAAATTCTTATGTGCCCTTTAAACATTATCAGTGTTTTTTTTTTCCAAATTTTATTGATTCTTATTTATTACATTTCTGTCTACAGGTACAATCCAAAACAGAAGCAACAGAGTTCAAACTGAGTAGCAGCACAGGAAGATTTTTGGATCTTGAGAGAGAGGTCGACAAACTCCAACAGAAAACTCAAGAAACGTCCCGCAGTGCAGATCAAACTCAGAAACAAACTGATGACATCACAGCGGAAATTGAGCACACTGAACGGGTAACTGCCTATCAAATGTGATGTTCTGTTCATTTATTCAAAAATACATTCAAAGGAAATTTACGCATACAATGACTTGAATACTGTGTATGCCTCTTCTATATTGAACATGTTTTTATTTTTTTATATTGTTTCAGGGGGGCATAAAGTAAAAATGTAAGGTTGATACAATTGTCCTAATATCATAATGAAAACAAATTAATTTCTAGAAAATACAGCTTTATCAGGTAGTTTGGCATAATCTTCTATTATGCCATTCTATCTTCTATTTTTATAATATATATATATATATATATATATATATATATATATATATATATATATATATATATATATATATATATATATATATATATATTACACCGATCAGGCATAACATTATGACCTAATATTGGTCCCCCTTTTGCTGTCAAAACAGCCCTGACCCGTCAAGGCATGAACTCCACTAGACTGTGTGCTGTGGTATCTGGCTCCAAGATGTTAGCAGCAGATCCTTAAAATCCTGTAAGTTGCGAGGTGGGGCCTCTACGGATCGGACTTGTTTGTTCAGCACATCCCACAGATGCTCGATTGGATTGAGATCTGGGGAATTTGGAGTCAACACCTCAAACTCGTTGTGCTCCTCAAACCATTCCTGAACCATTTCTGCTTTGTGGCAGGGCGCATTATCCTGCTGAAAGATGCCACAGCCACACCAGGGAATACCGTTACCATGAAAGGGTGTACATGATCTGCAACAATGCTTAGGTGGTACGTGTCAAAGTAACATCCACATGGATGGCAGGACCCAAGGTTTCCCAGCAGAACATTGCCCAAAGCATCACACTGCCTCCACCAGCCTGCCTTCTTCCCATAGTGCATCCTGGTGCCATGTATTCCTCAGGTAAGTGACGCATTCAGCCATCCACGTGATGTAAAAGAAAATGTGATTCATCTTCCATTGCTCCGTGGTCCAGTTCTGATGCTCATGTGCCCACTGTTGGCGCTTTCGGCAGTGGTCAGGGGTCAGCATGGGCACCCTGACTGGTCTGAGGCTATGCAGCCCCATACGCAACAAACTGCGATGCACTGTGTATTCTGACACCTTTCTATCAGAACCACCATTAACTTCTTGAGCAATTTGAGCTACAGTAGCTCGTCTATTTGATCAGACCACACAGGCCAGCCTTCGCTCCCCACGTGCATCAATGAGCCTTGGCCACTCATGACCCTGTCGCCGGTTCACCACTGTTCCTTCCTTAGACCACTTTTGATAGATACTGACCACTGCAGACCGGGAACACACTACAAGAGCTGCAGGTTTGGAGATGCTCTGACCCAGTCGTCTAGCCATCACAATTTGGCCCTTGTCAAACTCGCTCAAATCCTTACGCTTGCCAATTTTTCCTGCTTCTAACACATCAACTTTGAGGACAAAATGTTCACTTGCTGCCTAATATATCCCACCCACTAACAGATGCCATGATGAAGAGATAATCAGTGTTATTCACTTCACTTCACATAATGTTATGTTTGGTGTTGTGTTGTGTGTGTGTGTGTGTATATATATATATATATATATATATATATATATATATATATATATATATATATATACACACACACACACACACACACACACACACACACACACACACACACACACACACACACACACACCCCTAAAGAATTATTAGGAACACCATACTAATACTGTGTTTGACCCCCTTTCGCCTTCAGAACTGCCTTAATTCTACGTGGCATTGATTCAACAAGGTGCTGAAAGCATTCTTTAGAAATGTTGGCCCATATTGATAGGATAGCATCTTGCAGTTGATGGAGATTTGTGGGATGCACATCCAGGACACGAAGCTCCTGTTCCACCACATCCCAAAGATGCTCTATTGGGCTGAGATCTGGTGACTGTGGGGGCCATTTTAGTACAGTGAACTCATTGTCATGTTCAAGAAACCAATTTGAAATGATTTGATCTTTGTGACATGGTGCATTATCCTGCTGGAAGTAGCCAACAGAGAATGGGTACATGGTGGTCATAAAGGGATGGACATGGTCAGAAACAATGCTCAGGTAGGCCGTGGCATTTAAACGATGCCCAATTGGCACTAAGGGGCCTAAAGTGTGCCAAGAAAACATCCCCCACACCATTACACCACCACCACCAGCCTGCACAGCGGTAACAAGGCATGATGGATCCATGTTCTCATTCTGTTTACGCCAAATTCTGACTCTACCATCTGAATGTCTCAACAGAAATCGAGACTCATCAGACCAGGCAACATTTTTCCAGTCTTCAGTTGTCCAATTTTGTGAGCTTGTGCTAATTGTAGTCTCTTTTTCCTATTTGTAGTGGAGATGAGTGGTACCCGGTGGGGTCTTCTGCTGTTGTAGCCCATCTGTCTCAAGGTTGTGCGTGTTGTGGCTTCACAAATGCTTTGCTCCATACCTCGGTTGTAACGAGTGGTTATTTCAGTCAAAGTTGCTCTTCTATCAGCTTGAATCAGTCGGCCCATTCTCCTCTGACCTCTAGCATCAACAAGGCATTTTCGCCCACAGGACTGCCGCATACTGGATGTTTTTCCCTTTTCACACCATTCTTTGTAAACCCTAGAAATGGTTGTGCGTGAAAATCCCAGTAACTGAGCAGATGCAGTGAAATACTCAGACCGGCCCGCCTGGCACCAACAACCATGCCATGCTCAAAATTGCTTAAATCACCTTTCTTTCCCATTCTGACATTAAGTTTGGGGTTCAGAAGATTGTCTTGACCAGGACCACACCCCTAAATGCATTGAAGCAACTGCCATGTGATTGGTTGATTAGATAATTGCATTAATGAGAAATTGAACAGGTGTTCCTAATAATCCTTTAGGTGAGTGTATATTTATATAAAAAGAAAAAAATATGACAAGGCAAGGTTAGTAGAGGTATCTAGCATAACTCTCCAAAACTTGAATTAATTATGAACTAACAATTCATGATTTTTGAAAAAACCTTCTTGTTACCTTATAAAATTTTTGGTTAAGATATATATGCTGTAGGAAATTGTAATTAACATTAACATTCATTAACCTCAGGCATTAAACTGCTACTTTGCTGAATATAGCATATGATTATAACTAAATAAATATAAAGAATATAGAAGGTTTTTTCAAAACCTTTGGTTACTTCCTTTTATTTATTTTTTAATTGGGGACACAGAATAAAACAATAAAAAAGATAATTGTGACTTCTTTTCATAACTGCATGATTTAAAGTCAGATTTGCAAGATATAAAGTCAGATTTGCAAGAAAAACTCAATTGTAAGAAAAAAAGTCAGAATTGTGAGTTTGTATCTCACAATTCTGACTTTATATCACACAATTGCATGTTTATATCTCGTAATTCTGAGAAAAAAGTAAGAATTGCGAGATGTAAACTCACAACTGTGAGATAAAAAGCAATTATCAAATGTTTTACAAGCTTCCATATTTATACATCATTGACTCCTAGACACTTTAAAATAAGCCTGCATGTGTATATTTGTGTATTTTAGGAGTTGGACTCACTCGTGCAACCTAAGTACCAACTGCTTAGCGGTCTGATAGATCAAAATGCAGCAGGTGTGATTGAGGCACGTCAGAAGGCAGAGCAACTACGACAGGATGCAAAAGATCTATTAAAAGATGCCGCCAACAAACTACAGAGACTAAGAGGTAACAGTGCTCACAGACTCAAATATTATATTATATATTTAACTTTGATTCCTGACTTTTCTTTCTCTTTATCTCTTCCAGAGCTGGAGAGATCATTTGTGATAAATCAGCACACTCTGGAGGAGAAAGCTCAGGAACTGAATGGGCTGGAGTTTGAGGCTGAAGCTGTACTGCGAGAACTCAGTCAGAAAGTCACCATTTACAGCACCTGCGCTTAACTACCAAGAACTAATAAATAATAAGCTCAAACTATAATCAGTCGTCAACCATGTAAATGCAATTTTTGTATTGTCAAACGTAAGTCAAACTAACTGCACGAATGCAATTCATTTAAGAAATTGCATTGAAAAACAATATAAGACTTTTAGTAAGAGCACTCAATATATTTTAGCTTTTTCTGAACTATGAAAAAAGTTCACCCAGTTTATTGTGTCCTATATATGATATTAGAAATCCTGCAGTGTGCAATAAAAATACAGCTATATCTCAACAAACATTCCTCTGAAACGAGAGGAAGCCCCTCATTGTGGACAGCAAATCAATATACCTATACACACTTGCAGTCTTCACACCTACTTGAACACTTAACACCAAATACAGGAAATATGTCATGTAAGTAGACAAGTGGTAAAGTGCAAAGACCGCAAGTGTGTGTACACTGTCAGAAAAAAAGGTACATTGCTGTCACTGGGGCGGTACCCTAAGGTACAAACCGAAAAGGCACTAATATGTACCTTTTAAGGTACTAATACGCTCTCTTAAAGTACTGATATGTACCTTTTAAGGTACTAATATGTACCATTTAGGGGTGAGTAAGGTACAAAGATGTACCTTTTCACTTTTGTACCTTAGGGTACCGTCCCTTTTTTTCTGAGAGTGTATTTGGACAGGGCATTAGGGTATGTTTACACGACAACGATGTACTAAAAACAGAAGACAACATAGTCAAAATGATCCCCGTTCACACTGATCTGCAAAAAGGCTATATTGTGCACACGGGGCCAGTAGTTGGCGGTCACTTTTTTAAGAAACTCCCTGTGAACAAGTAATACACGTGTGAACGTAATACTCGTGTGCATGATGTCACCGTTTTCACAAATTCTCGTTTTTGCTGTTTACATGGAGACAGTAAAGGCATCGTTTTCAAAAGTTTGCGTTTTCAGGCCCCCAAACGCAGTTGTCATGTAAACCTGCCTAATATGCTCTTGGTCCTCCACGTGCTGTCAAAACAGCATGGACTCTACAAGACCCCAAAAGGTGTGCTGTGGTATCTGACACCAAGATGTTAGCAGCAGATCCTTCAAGTCCTGTAGGTTGTGAGGTGAAACCGCTGCGGGATCAAACTTGTTGATCCAGCACATCCCACAGATGCTCAATTGGGTCGGATTTATAGGCCAGGGCAACACCTTGAACTCTTCATCATGTTCATCAAACCATTGAACAATGCATTATCCTGCTGAAAGAGGTCCACCAGGGGACACCGCTGGCATGAAGGGGTGTACCTGGTCTGCAACAATATTTAGGTAGCTAGCTATACAAATAAATGTGAATTGAATTGAGGTAGCATGTGTCAATTTACGTAATGGCCGGGTTTCCCAGCAGAGCTTCACACTCCCTCCACTTAATCTGTCATTTTCCTACAGTGCATCCCGGTTCCATCCCTTCCCCAGGTAAATGGAAGTTAAAACAGGGACAGGGTCATCTTAGGCACTCTGAATGGCCTGTGGCTATGTAGCAGAGCACAATGCAGTGTTGTGAGTCATTCCTCCCATAACATCATTAAGATTTAGTGAGATTTAGGCCACACAGACAGTAGACCAGACGGGATAGCTTTCATTGCCTTTGTGCATCAGTGAGCCTTGGGTAACCAACACCCTGTCGCTGGTTTGTGGTTTGTCCCTCTTTGGACCACTGTTAGTAAATTCTCGCCACTGCTGACCAAGATAAACCCACAAGCCTTGCCGTTTCAGAGATACCCTGACCCTGTCGCCTTTCCATAACAATTTGGCCCTTGTCAAAGTCAGACTCAGATCTTTATCCCAGTCATTTCTCCTGCATCCAACACGTTGATTATGAGAACTGTTTGCTTAATCTACCCAGACCTTATGTACCCTTGTTTTGAGATGATACCTGTGACTGGTCATAATATTTGAGCTCATCAGTGTATTAGTTCTTTTATAATACAATGTAATATTAATGATATTAGAAAAATAAGCTGGAGTCAACAGCAAATCACGTGGTGACGCAATCTTCATTGTCTTCTCTAAGGGTCGCGACGGTTTCACTGATGTCATTGACAGTCCTTCATAGCTGAGAGTGACATTGGAGACAGAGAAAAGCCCATTAAACGACACAACGCAATGACAACCAAACCTCAAGAAGACGGGTTTGCGAATTGTACATAAAAGAAATAATCTTGACTGAAAACCAAACCAGTTTTGGGGAAGCTAATTAATTAGCGATGCTACTAGCTTTCAGCAGCAACGCTGTTTTGCAAACAGTTGTAGTAACTTATAGGTTTTTTTCCCCATCTAACGTTACAAAAAAACTACAGGATATAGTCGCTTAAAAATTGTCGTTTTTTTTTTTTACAAGCAAAACGATAGGCTACATCTGATGCTTATCAGTTCACTCAAGTAAGTTACTGTTTGGGTGTAAAGTTGAGGTCTGTCATACAGTCTTATCGGTCTGTATTTCTAGCCGAAACTCTTGCTAAATATTATGGAGTGGAAGATTATTATTTGAATGATACCAAGTCTGACGACATCTTAATTGAAGCTTTTCCCCCTATAGTTTCACAATAGAGTTCATCATGCTCCGTTTCCTTCAACCACAAGAGGGCGACATCCATCTGAATATCGCTGAAGCTCAAGCGTCAACAGCGACCTTTGAAAATAATGAAAGACATTCAAGGCTTGAGGTCTTGCAAAGGATCATCTTTCAGGAAACATGTCAAACAATACAGGTAGGGATGCGTCATTTTTAAACAAAGAACAAAACGGCTATAACAAGAAATAGTTTCTAAGTTCACAATAACCACCCACCCAATGAGAGATACAACAGGTGGTTGAATAAAGCAAGAATAAAAAAAGAAATAGAGAACATGAGGCTATTTATTTTTAGGTTTTGACAATATTTAAAACCAGACCAGTTTCCTACCTGATGGACACTGAAGCATGTATAAAAACAAATAAAATCACTATCCCCATGCTTAAAGATAAAAGGCCTCTAAAACTAATGTTACACCACATCTTAGTTCAGGTTCATGGGTAAATTCAGAGTTTGTGGCTTATACAATCTTCAGTCAAAACCACAGGCAGGCACACACTCAAAAGAAACAGTGGTAATAATGTTTAAATCAGGTTGCTTTGTGGGAATCATTAAAGTAAACAAAGCTAATTCAAAATGTATAAAAATAATTCTAAACTCCCACAAAGAACAGTTCAGAATGCATTACACAAACTTGACAGAGACAATGGTTTCCTTTTCTTGTTCTAGTTTCTATAACCCCGAAGGCATTTCTATTAGCAAACAAAAAGGAAGTGTTTGTTTCCATCTTTTGTTGTCAGTACAGAGCACCGCAGATCAGACTAAAAAAATAATAATGATAATAATAACAACGAAAAAAAAAAAAGATTTTCAAACCTGGGCGCCACGTTTAAAGTGCCGGTGAAAAGAACTTCAGGCCATTTCATTAGTACAAATAATGCTAGAAAACAATCATAGTAAATGAATCACAAAGCATGTCAAAAACACATCTGGTTTGTATTTCACCCTAAATTAAAAAAATAATAATAATAAACATACATTTTTGCATAAAGAAAATCAAGCCCTTTAAGACAATTATATGTTCTGCATTCTAACATTTATTTATAATCACATTTCCCCAAAAATCTCATTACTGCAATAAAAACTCATTGTTATTAAAATGGGAAAAACATTGTTATATATTAAAATTACTGTAAATTATTGTTTCCAGAATCACCTTCATCACAGTAATAAGAACCTACTGAGATAAGTAAAACACTCATAAAAATGTATCATGACAGTAGAATTTTCTTTTTAAAGAATATATGGTCCATAAACAGTCTTCATTTTCTTTATGCTATATAAATTATTTTCTTGAGTGATTGTGGGATGAAATGACCCAGATTTGTTTTTGTGAGCACAAACATGCAATTGCCACCTAAGAAAGCACATAAAAGGTGTACAAAGTTGATGAACCTTTACTTTTAAGACACAGCTGACGAATGGAAACATGTTCATTAAAATAACACAAAACAGTCACAGAGATGGACCCGTTTCTGCTACAGTACATCAGGAACACTATCTCGCTCACATACACACAAACACAAAACGGACAAAAAGTGTGTGTTAAAGCCATTGTCTTAGGAGTCACATTGTGAAGGGAAGATCCCCGGAGGAGTACTTTATCTGACAAGAACGTCACTGTTTTACGCCCCTCATCTAGGCAGTAGCATTCGTTCTATTGCGCACTGCAAATGCTCCCAGTTGCTCCAGCCGCACACCAATAGACAAACGCATACGAAAGTCCCGAACACATGTAGACGACTTCGCATTAGGGGAGCGGAAAACTTAGCAGCCGTGGAGACGCACACCAAGATCACAGTGACGATGGCCAGCATGATGTTAATGCATTTTCCGAGCAGCACTTTGGCGTCGGCGCCTTCCAACTGCAAGACCTGCTGCTGCTGTTGCTGTAACTCCAACTTACTCACTCGCGTCTGACAAACTTCTAAAGCATCCTGCAAAGAGAGAAAGACCGAGATGAAAACAATTGGAAAACGAGTGATTGTAAAAGCGCTTTACGCAGGGGGAGGATAATTGCAGTTGCACTTAAAGGGGTGGTTGATTGCCCCTTTTTACAAGATGTAAAATAAATCTCTGATCTCAAAATACCCCACAGAAAATTTTTTATAGCTTGTTAAAATTGTCTTTTTTTTTTGAGGGTGAGCAAAAAAAAAAAAGTGTCGTTTTTGTGTGTCCCTTTAAATGCAAATGAACTGCTGCTCTCGGGGAGGAGCTTCAAGAATTCCAGTTAGCAGCTCTGATTACTTCACGCAGACAGGCAATGAAACTGTTCAGCCTTTTATGTTCAAACCGGAGTCGGACAAGAAGAAGTCACATGTAGAATGCAACAGGACGTTTCTGAATGGTTAGTTGATGAATTTATGTAGCTGATGTGGAGTTAACTAAGTCATTGATTTGCATATTCTGTCATGATAATCTCACCCCCTTTGTTGTGTGTTCCCGGGGGCAGGATTTATGTAGATTTCAGGGTTAGCGATTTCACTAACCCGGGAGGAAGCTTGTGTAGACCCTACCAGCCATTTGTTGTAGTCCTTAAAAAGCAATTTCTTTAAAAGAAAATATCTCCCTTTGATTTGAACTTTGAGTGTCGTGACTTTGCAGATATTGTTTATGCTCAAACTGCAACATTACACACCAACTAAAGTTTAAAAAGTGAAATCATAATCAACCACCACTTTAAAGTCCCCCTGCAGTCAACAATTTGATCACTTAAAACTCATCTTTCACCACCAAAATGACATTTAAACGTTTTTTACTGTAAAAAAAAAATCCATGCCTTAAAATAGCTTGACTGTAACTACACCCTTGCTTCATTTAATATATGCGGATACATGAATATGCAAATTGGCTCCGCCTCCACTCAGTCGCATGAGCTCAGAGTACCTGATCCACTCGCTCAACTTTACTGTAGTAAACATTGCACAATGGCAAGTGGAAATACTGGTTTAATTCAGCCATGTATGTTTGAACCAGAAACTGATTCAGAAGAAGTGGAAGAGTGAATTATACAGGCTCGTCTGTAAGTCGATGTATCAGAAGGAAATGTGTTTTATGATCGCTCTCTACAACATCGGACACATAACGGTAAATTTATATGATTAGCCTTTTGCTTGACTACATTATCAAATGGCTAATAATGTGTTGCTAATGTTACACAAACCATGATCCCATCTCGGAGTTAAGGCAAACTTTGCGTTTTTTTACGCGTACGCGAGGGTCAGCGAGTACGAGCGTACTGAATGTACACCGCCGGATTTTTGTAACCGCATGTACTTTGTACGAGCAGGTTGCACATGGTATTTAATGTTTTTGCAGTATTTACATGGGTTGTAACCAAGCGGCAACCTCCCCCAGTTTCTCTTGAAGCCAATATGGAAGTGACTTAAACTGTAATTCATCGACTGGCCACTAGGGACAGGTTCCAGAAGGGAGCAGAATCTCATTGAGCCCCATGTTAAAATGCCAAACTTTACAGCAGAAAAAAAACATGTTTACAGTCTGGTACAAATTGTGGTTTTGGTCTATACGGCAAATTTTGCCCTTCATGACAACTGTGAGGGGGGTGAATTTTTTTTTATAACTCATTTGTTTACATTATATTAAGCCTTAAAGTTCTGCATGATTAAGGGCGTGGCCACTTTGAGTGACAGTTGTTTGTCCGCTGTCTGTTACTCATCGTGTCACCTCAGCTGCACTCATGTCCCGCCTTTTTGCCCATTTTCTGTTATCCGGGAGAGACGCACAATGACGCGCTGCCAAGATGGCAACGGCCAGCTCGTCTCTACTTTACGCTTCAAAACTGCTCTTCAGAATCCTATGGGTGACGTCACGGACACTACGTCCATATTTTTTTACAGTCTATGGTTGTAATTCATGGCGAGAGACTGCTCAAAACTGCATGCGTCGAACATAAAGAATAGTCTTAAAAGAAGTATACTTCAAGTCTGTGCGCGTACGCGGAAAAAAACAAAGTATATTTTCAGATAACCTGGCTTCTCTTGAGATTTTACTGCGTCACAGCATAGTAATGATGATATGCTAAAGCCCGCCCGCACGTTGACGTGATTGGTTGCACATGGTTTATCTTAAAGCATATTAAAAACACTATAATACAAATATTATGTATTATAGACATATAAACAATATTAAAAACAATTTTCACCACAGAGGGTCTTTAAAGTCCGTTTTGCAAAGCTTGATGCTCTGACTTCTTTTGGAAAAAATGTTGTAAAAAATCTACCAAACTAAATGGCCAAATGATTACAGTTTAAAAGGTAAGTGCTCAAGATTAACTTCTTGTTTATTAAACTAAAATCACACTTGCGATCACCAGCATCCCAACCTGGGGTGCTTTCCCAAAAGTATTGTATGTGAAGAAAATCACGAAGTTGTGTGGTTGAAATTTCATTATCTCTCTCACTATATACACACTGCCTGGCCAAACAATAAAGTAGCTGTTTAATAAGTAACTGTTAAATAGGCAAATGCTTAAGAGTCTATGACTGGATCATTATTGCAGTGATTATTGTGTTTCTAGCATGTTATATGTTTGGCAACAGTTCTTCTAACCCTAATCGATGGAGTGTGTAGCTTTTCATTTCTTAAACAACCATGTAGGAAGACATATCATGGCCATATTCCAGGATGACAATGTACAAGCATTTGGGGTTAACGTTTGACCCGTAGTGTTTTTCAACATCAGATCAAAATAAATGATTCAAAATCATTTATGTTGTCTACAATAGTTATGTGGAGTAAGATTTTACTATGGGTTGTTTAAGTTGTGGCTGGTTAGGGCTAAAGCTCAAATTAACACGGAAAAGATAATTTCATTGCTTTATTACGTTGCGGCTGGATAGGACATGGAATAATTAGGCTGGTATTCCCTTTGAACGCTGTACATAAGTTTAGGATAACAAGTCCTCATGTCCATTGTGTTTCTGCATGTGTGTGTCTGTATATACCTGTATATCTCGGGCTCGTTCATAAGCCTGATAGGCCATTTTTTCCTCAATGCTTGCTAGTTCCTGTTTGAGGTTTGCGGTCTCATTCTGATGAAGCTCAGTGAGGTCGTTCAGTTGATCTTCCAACCGCTCACACCTAATATAGAAGAAACACACGAATATTCATTTTGAGATCTGTTAAACATTAAATTTAACAGTATTTAACAGTACTTTTAAATTGTAGTGTTTTTAAAGAACTTTATATGAGATGACGTAAAGGTATAAAAAAAATCTAATCGTAAAAATTATAAATGAGCATCCACAAACTATTAAATATTCAATGTAAACCATTACAGAGAAATTAAACTACAATTTTAATACTAATGCTAATATTATGCTAACATTTGCCAATAACCAATATGGTACAGCTATATTGTGTATACCTATTAATACTATATTCTGTAAAACCATTTAACACACCACAGTTGTGTTGAACATTATCACTAACATTAAAAAATATGATTATGAAAAACTATTAACCTGAATCGCTCCTCTTGTAGTGTTTGTGTAATATTCTCAAATTCACATTTAAACTGGGTCTTTAGAGTCTCAATATCTTCTGCCAGTAGATTCTGAGAATCCCTCAACTCCCTGATCTCCTCCCAGGCTTCCACCAGCCGGCTGCTGCTTTCTCCTTGGCCGCCTCTCCCAGACCCACTGTGCTGCCCTGTTGCACCCGATCCAGTCACATGACCATTACTCTCAACCGACACCGATGTCCCTGTGGAGCACTCGTCATCGCTCGGATATTTGGGTTTAGGGGTTAGTGTGGCGCTGCCGCTCAAAGTCCGGGCTCCCCCTTCCGCATGTAGCCCACTTCCCGTCTCCATGGAGCTCTTCAGCTGTGCTATGTTGTCCGCGCTACCAAACTTGTTGCGAATGAGGTTTGCTATCTCTCGAGGCTTGCTGAAGAAGAACGGCGGCGACAGCGAAACTCCTGGGCCAACAGTTCTGACTTTGTCCAAATGTGCTTGGCGCCCACTTCCTGTGACCACGCTTTCCTTGAGGTTGTCTTTGGGCATCTCATTTTCTTTGGAGTGTATGGGCGTGTGCTTGGTCCCATTCGAGATGTCAACCTCCTTCATCTTGCGTTGATACTGCTCCAGCTTCTTCTGCAGCTGAACAATATTGTGTGCAGTTTTCTGGTTCTTTTTCTCAAACACATGTTTGATGCGGCCGCTCTGCTGCTTGTCGGCGCTGTTAATGAGTTTGAGATACTCTGCCACGTTTTCATCCTGTAAATTTTGCTCAATTCGCAGCTGCTCTTTCACTTTTAGCACTTTCTGCTGCAGGGTGTCCAGACCAGAGCGTGATCGTGGGGTGTCCCGTACCACCAGATCAGAATCCAGGTCTAAACACGTCTCAGAACCACCTCTGCGTATGATCGTCGGCACGCTAAGGGTGTTCACGTCACCGCCTCTCTCCGCCTGAAAGGAAACAGAGAGAGAATAAAATGAATAACTTTAAAAAGTATACGATAAATGGGTGCTTATATAAAGCACTTGTGTACAGTACTGGCCAAAATATTTACAATACATTTGATATTACACTATTGGTTGTATAAAAAGTGTTTTTGTATTTATATACTATTATAGTATTTATTAATATTTTGAATTAGCTTTGGTTTTATATTTTCAGTTTAATTTTTTTGTAATTTTACATGATTTTGAGTTACACTTCTATTTTTGCTTTCATTTTTTTTTCAGTTTTAATTTTATTTCAGTAGTACTTCAACTTATTTCAGTTGGTAAGTTTTTCATTTAATATGTTATTTCAATTAACGAAAAACAATTTAATAGTTTTATATCTTTAGTTATCTTTTTATTAGCACCAAGTTTTAAAGTGCTCTGCACCTTGTGTTTTAACTCGTATGAAAGAGTTAAAAGTGCAAATAAAATAAATAAATAAAAACAAATCTGCTCAATTCAATTAATTAAAAGGGATAACATATTGGAAATGCCACGTCTGAAGGCAGTCAGTTAAAAGTAAAAGCTTTAATAAATACAGTAGCCAGACAAAGCCAATAAATGATAGAGGCACAAAGTTGGAAAAAATCCAGAAAACATGGTCATGAAACTGCCTCAGCGACCAAAAGGACGCATAATTTATTAGAACAGGAAATAAGCAAAGGATCTATTTTTTTTAGTCAGTCACATGACATCACTGCCCAGAACTGAAAACTGGAAAAGTACTTCATAAGCAACGTAACGATACAGGATTTCTCAAAAGTAACACCATGGATGACGAAAATGGTTCTTCTTTTTCCTTTTTTTTACCATAGTAGTAAAGATTTAGGCCAACATTTTTTGGCCTGAAATAAGCTGTGGACCAAATGAAGTGTAAAGAATCCGATTAAGCCAGAAAATAACACACTCAGAATGAGGAAATGAATGAAGCTCTTTATAAGGTCACTTTATGAACCTGTGCAATAGGCTGGCAATAATAAGCCATCCCTCGAGTCCTGAAGGACATAAAATGCATTCAGGCAAACTAAAGGGATAGTTCATCCAAAAATTTAAATTCTATTATAATTTACAGGTCAGTCCATCTCAAGTGGTCCAGTTGACCTGAAATTCTCCATGTACACAGTTCTTACTTTGTTACCCACCACACACACACACAAATACTGAGGCATGAACCCGTCGCATTTTAAATTGACCAAAAATTTGCATTCACATTTACTATTGCTCGGCCAATTTCCTCAAGCAAAATCCAGTAATTTCAATAAGAATCCACACAATTTGGGATTTTTCATGAGGGTGAAAGTTTTCCCCACACAGATTCCACACGGGGTTCCAAGTTGGTCCCGTAAATTTGCCGTGTTGACCAACAGAAAGATGCTTACATATGTTGCTACAGTAGTGACAATGGACCTGTAAACAAAATTGTGACCACACCTTAAACATGGAAATTTAACCAATTTTGATCAGTACATAGGACTTCAGTTTTTGTTCCAAGAAGTTAGGGCCATCCTGAGCCGAGATATTGAGGTTCCCATAAACATCTATAGAAGCAATATTTGTTGTGCGGTTGCACACAAAGACAGTTACCGTGGTTAAACCAAGTAAAATCAAAAACTGTTGGTTTTGCTATACCTACTTGCAGAGATGAATCTTTAAAAATCTATTTGATCCATCTATTGATTACTTGAGATGTACCCTTATTCATTCATGACGCACTCATGATTCTTTTTCTTCCTTGCAACACAAAAGAAGATATTTACTATAGCAGAATGTCTTGGGTGCCGAAATTGATGCCAATTTAAAATGTCAAGTTAAAAACAAAAGGCACCATAAAAGTAGTCCACTCAGGTCTTTTAAATCCATTTGACAGCTTTTAAATGGTTATTCATTCTTTTCAATTCTGAAAATGTTCCCTTCTGCAGGAGGTCTAAAAATCTCCCTGGCAATTCTAATCAGTTCAAAAATGGTGCTTTCGGTTATTTAAAGCATAAATTAGATTTGTAAGCTAAAGGTGGAGATTAATTTCTTTAGCTCTTAAGAAAAATAATAAATGATAACAGTAGGTTGAACAGGTAGGTTGAAATTTCCCTGAATCAATTTTCTCTTCTACAAGGATTGTTAGTTTTCATCAGGCCATTCTCCAGCCTTACTAAGAGCTACATTCAGCATCTCAACACATACAAACACGCTAACAAGAGACAGATGGAGGCTGCAATTTCCTAACCATCAGTATTGCTTTAGAAAAGCTCTTTTCAGAGCAGAATACTTATTATTATCAGCTCTTAGGGGTGAATTATCTGTGCATGGTTATAGAAAACTTTATTCAGATGTCTAAAATGTCAGATTTTTACAATGAAATCAAATTTGGCGGTTACCATGGCAGCTAGCCATCAAGCAGTAACAGGCCAAGAGAGATCAGGGACATGAGCTTTTATGACTGCAGTGGAAGAGAGGGAAGATAAGACAAGCAAATGGAGACCGACCATAGGGAGCGAATACACCGACTCGAGCATTACTGGCACAGTTCATGAATCGGCATAGAAATTATTCTATAAAATACATCCAGTTAATCAAAATTTGGGTTCAAGAATATGACAACGCTTAATGCTTTTATTTAACACACTTTCACACTCAAAACTAATTTGGGCTAAAAAAAAAAAATCCTTTGGTTTAATCTGTGGTGAAGATGACGACAAAAGGAATTTCGCAAACTCACCAAATGTCAGACATCATTTCACTCAGTTTCATTTCACCATTTATTAGGGGTCAGGCCTTAAGAATAAAGATGGTTCTGAGTTTCGGGACAGTTGACTGAAGTGTAACTTGACCAGGCCAATGTTACAATCTCACAAAATCCTAGGTTCATTAATCATTTTTCTGTAATTTTTGTTAATGCACTAAAGCAGTGTTACTCATTGCACGGCTCGCATTGGCACGGGCAATAGGGTGAAAGGATCATGCAGTCAATACATACATTTCATAAAAACAAGCAGGGCTATAACAAAAGCCATTAAAAACTCAAAGTGTCTGCTCTATTACAAATATTTTATATTAAAAAAATACCCCAAAATAGCAGCCTTACAAGATGGAAATATAGACTAGAAAGGATATTTAAACTTGCCCTGCCCTTGCGTCCATGACTCACTGCGGCGGAGTTGTTTTGGCTGTTTTTCCAGCTTTTAACGCCGAATGTGCTCTTACCAACACGTTCGTTCAAATGCCATTCTATGCGTATCTATAACACAAAGTGTATTTATTGTGCGATTTATACGCCAAAATGACTAGTTGCCAATTGTCAACTAGGATTAGTGGGTTACGCACCAGCATCATGAGCACAGACAGCGTGCCAGAATCCAGTTCTCTTTTGCTCTTGAACAAACTATAACATAGAGAATTATGCCTAAATGTCCGTTTTGATGAGTATCCTCATAAGAACAGTTTTAAATTAGTTAAATAACATCCTAAATAAACTTTGAGGAGTTGTGAGGAAATGGGACACGTGTGACAGCGCGCCAGATCCGTGTCATGTTCGGCAGCGGCAGATCTTAAAGTAACAGCAGCACTAACTACTAATGAAGTCTGAAGCCTAATAAATGTTAAAAAGCTTTCAATTACACTGTAATGTTGAATGGCTATAATTAATGTTTAATTAGGGAAATCCATTTCATAGAGACATCAGTATAAGTGAAACTGGCCTTCATTCATAAAAAGATGCCATTGAACAAATATTTACAATATACCGTCTTTGTTTTTTCTACATTAATTTGGTGATTTACTGTGAAATTACTACATTATAAAATATATTAAAAACGTATTTTAAACAGAACAATGTGTGAATAATCTAGTTAATTTTTTAATAGATTGACAGCACTAAAAGAAAGTTTAGGCCTACATTAAAAATATATTATGCATACCCACTATCTATCTACCTTTTGTATTTACTGCATATGTTCAGGGATGACAGATTGATAAGCAGACATGCCATTTATGACTGGATGTAACTTTTGATAAGCTGCGGTAAAAGTGGCTCTCCTATTGATTTTGTCCTATCAGTGTGGCTCTCCTGAAAAAAATTGCGAAGACCACTGCACTAAAGCATAAAAATACCATAATATGTTGGCAGATATTTAAGAAACAAGATATTTGTTTAGTTCAAATACTACTACAATGCTACAGTATTCTACTTTCACCTTTGCGTTCCATATCGGAATGTCATTTGTTTTGGTCTGTGTGATCCCCAATAGTATTTCGACACCCTGGTTTGCCAGTTGGAGGAAAACGCAGCATATTGTAGCTATGGAAGCCAGCAAACGAACTGGGTCAGAGATCCCAGATTCTTGGGATCCATCTAAAAAGCTCTAGAATCAGAGGCATATTTAAACGTGAATAAATCAACTCATCAACTCGTTGCGGTCCATTGTCAATTGCCTCGTTCCTGTTGCATGTCCTCAATCTGGCAACCAACGTGAGCGTCAAGTATGAGTCTAAAGAGGAGGCCGCTGGGAAAACAACTTTCCAATATTTTGAATTTGGACTACAGTACCCATTTCAACCACTAGTTGTCAATATTACATATTGCACCTTTAATTCCCTGCACATTTTTGTAATGTGTCGAAAGCGGTTCTCAAATTCTCCAAATGTATGTCACCTAGGTAACTACAACTTGGAAGTGCAACTTAAACTGGGTTGAAAGTGAAAAAACAAGTAATGTTTTCCATAAAAAGGGATTATATGTATTTATAGTGGTCAAAATAATACTCAATACTTTAATGCCAAGGCTAGCACAATTATGAATCTGTTAATAGCAAACACAGCTGAATTGGCCTGTCTAATATAGTACTTTTTCACTAGCTAAATGAACATGGCTTTTCTTGTTGAATGGAGTTTAATGATTAATGCTTGTAACGAGCTCTATCATGTTTGCATATATGTGTTATTGAAGCACCTCTGAACCTCTTCTGACTTTGAGCAGACTGTATCAGTGTCTTCAGGGCAGAAAATGTCCTCTGGAGAACTAGGTCAGTCTGATCAAACGTGTAACCGACCGTCTGCTCATGTAACCTTCCTTACTTTCTCCTTCCTGTACACACACACCTGGCGTCTGACTAACATTCTTCTCTTACTTGCTCATCTCTTCTTCATGAGTTTTAACCAGTATCTCCATTTTAGTTACTCAGAATCTCTATCTGCTCTTAAAAAGCAAACCTGTTAGTTTATACTTTAAAAGTACATCATTGTTGTATAGCTAAAGCCTGACTGAGGTTTACACTGCCTCTTCAAATTAAACAAGGAATGTGTGTACTGAGATTGTATAATCCAAGCCTGGATTAGAGAGAGAGAGAGAGAGAGAGAGAGAGAGAGAGAGAGAGAGAGAGAGAGAGAGAGAGAGAGAGAGAGAGATTAGTTAGAGATGTGGAAAGAGTAAAAGTGACCTCACAGCAGGCCTATCATGTGAAGAGCTCTCAGCCTTCGAGTGAAGAACAATTCTGTACACAAGACTTATAAAAACCCTTTTGTGTGTGTGTGTGTGTGTGTGTGTGTGTGTGTGTGTGTGTGTGTGTGTGTGTGTGTGTGTGTGCGCGACACTTGTTCACATGCTTTACATAATGCTGAGGTCTACAGAAAGAATACTGTTGAAATGAAACCATCTACATGAAATCAAAACTTCCAATGGAATTTTCTGCATCACACACTCAAACAAGCGACTGTGATAAGCAAATTTTTTTGTTTGCATTAAACTGAGAGCTGCCAGAGAAAGAGGAAATGAAAGAAGACAGCAGAAAAAAAAAAAAAAAAAAAAAAGACAAATGATGAAATGCTGAGATGCCAGTTTCTGACACAATACTACAATAACTACATCCCAATGCAGCTGAATACACACTTGATGTATAACACACACAGCACAAACAGAGTGAGAGTGTTGATCTAAGATCAGTTTTCTGCCCTCATAGGAGAGCCAGTGTTTTCTAAACTCAAATCTAATCTGAAATGAAACAAAGGCTTGGGCTCTGTCATAATGAAACCGGTTTTTCTATCGGCAATCCCCTTGATAAACGATAAGACTGGTTTAACTGCCCACACAGGCTGTGTGACTAGTATGCATACTTTACAGGGTTTCCTACAGAAGTCTGGTTTTGCAGCATCCTACATACTGAACAAACAAATACTGTTTCCAATATTTTTAATATGTTTCTTTAAAACAGTTTATTTTAATTAGAATAAAAACACCACAGTAAAACATAAATTTTTTTAAATAAATAAATAAATGAAATATGCATGACATTAAGTAGACATTCAGTCAATGAGTCAGAAACTATTTTAATAACTGTCCCACAAGGGTAAGTATTTTTTTCAAATCAAAATGGCCGATTGTGGTGCCAATTTCCAAAAATTTGGGAAAAATGTGTGATGTTTTATTTATAATCAGGATATCACATTTACTATATTATGTTAGATGCACAATAGTCAATGGAAAAAAAAAAAAAAAAACACCAAGATTTTATACTATTAGTTTGCTGTCACTTTAAAGGTGCCCTAGAATGGAAAACCGTATTTATCTTGGCATAGTTGAATAATAAGAGTTCAGTACATGGAACTAACATACCATGAGCCTCAAACACCACTGTTTCCTGCTTCATATGTAAATTTTGTGCTAGAAAAAGACCGACAGATTTCAGTAATTTAAATCTCCCAAGCAGAGCTTTTCTGTTAAGAGAACGCGTATTATATCCGGAGCTTTACTTAAATATTTAAAATATTTAAATAAAAACTTATATATATATATATATTTTATTATTAACTCTTTTTAGTACAATCAGAATGTTTCTTAAATTGCTTCGCCAAGTCCTTGGTGGAGGCGGGTGAGAAAGGCTCACTTTCACTTTGTTGTTTCACACAGACCACTCCTTGTGAAAATAACATATTACAACTTTAATTAAATCAGGGATAATTCAGTTAGGTAATTTTTTTTTTTTTTTTTGAGAGAGATTTTTGTGATTATTTTAAAACTGGAGGGGACTGTCTAATAGATTCAGCCAGTGTGTTCAAATGATTCAAACTAATCAAAAGGTTTTTTTATTATTGATTCACCTCAAACAAACGGTTTTCATTCAGGAATCAGACCACACTGCTCACTGCTAAGGCTGCATCCAAAATCATATACTCTCTTGGTAGGAATAATTATTCTTTTGAATAATTACTTACTTTGTGACTGTTAAAGGGGTCATGAATTGAGAAATCAACTTTCCCTTGAGCCTTTGATATATAAAAGGTCATCATGATATAAGAATATCCTGTAAGAGTCAGAGCTGAAAACTTCCTTGTTAGTCAAAGAAAAGCTTTTATTGACACCAGGCCCAGCAAAAAAAGGCTTATAAATCATACAGAATGAGTTTTTTTTGGGAGAAAGTAAAAATGTGCAGTTTCCTGTGATGGGTAGGGGGTTTAGAGGTAGGGGTAGTGTAGGGGGATAGAAAATACGGTTTGTACTATATAAAAACCATTACGCCTATGGAATGCCCCACAATTCACAAATACAAACATGAGTGAGTGTGACTGAGTGTTGTGTGTGTTAGTGATGCATGGTTTGCGGTTCGATCCACCGATCGGGCAGGCCAAGTAATAAAAAAAATAACATTACAATTAATTGTGGGTGGATGAGAGATAAATCTTGTGTTTGTTTGATAAAGACGAATCATTCCAGTTGCCGTTTTCCCACACGCTTTCAAAACAATCCCTCACATGTACTCACGGGGGAGCCTGAGCTCATTATAATATGCAAATCTTATCCAATCCTCGCCGTGGGCGTTTACTTCCAAGTCTACAGTGCGGCATGCCCATAGAAACCGAGCGTTGCAGGAGAAAGCCTCAAAACCAGGGTAGAAAATAGCTTATTACTTATTCATTATGATGTTTTTGAACGTAAAAACCACACAAATGTCATAGGTTGACCTCAGACAAAAGTATAATTAAAGAAAAGGCAGTTCATGTTGTACATGGTATGAATGATTGTGTAGTATGAATGTAACAGACATACTACATTCGACGGATTGTCACAGTCATGTGACCAGCAGTGCAAGTTGTGCCACTTAACTGCCATTTACAACTCCTCTCACGTGGTCTTATGGGATAGTGAACTGTCTAAATGTGCATTCAGTGTCTTGCTGGAAGTTAGTAGTAGGTCATCCGCAGGGCCAAACGGAATCTGCAGACTTTTTTTGTGATTTCTGCACTGAATTTAAATTTATTAAAAAGATCCAAGCTTATTGGAACTAAAAACATTACAAATAAAATATTGAATATTCACATCTTAACCTTTATTTAAGGTTTACAATACAATCCAAATAGAACAACTTAATTTTTAAACAAAGCTAGATCTCTCTTATAGTACATCTACTAAAAGATGGAGAAAATAGTGCATTATCAATAGTATTGTACACAAATTATTAAATAAACTATTTCATATCATTCAACAATAGAGCAAAATAAATAAATACCCACCTAAGTAAATAAATTAACTACATTTAATAGCTATAAATAAGTCATTTTTGCTGATTTTTATGTTTCCTTACTCCTCGACGGTGAATTTTATTTTAGTCATTATAAAATATCACACTCACGAAAAAAGAAAAGAAAAAAAAGTCACATCAATCAGCGCAGACTACTACCCCTTACAATCACACACGCACAGGTTGTGTATGCTTCTCAATGAAGGGCATTAATCTGTGCAGTTTTCTGCGGGCGCAGATTCCGTGTGGGCCTGGTCATACGGGTACTTTTTTATTAATACTGTAAATTCAGAAATATTACTCTTTCATGTACTGTTTTTTCATACCATTTATTATCATATGCCATTATTGTTATTTTGCACCCCCTAATTTTGGTTGCACAATTACACAAGTGCCATATGACATAACATACCTAGATAAAGGGACTGTATTCCTATTGTAGCTAAGCACAAAGTCCATAACATAATTCCCTCAAACAAAAATCCTGAAAAGATGCATTCACTCGCTCCCTTTCTGACTTCTTTTCCAAATCCTTCTGAGTAGAAGATTGATTTTCTCTTTAACTTCACTGGGAATGAGGCGACTGACGAGAGAGTGCTGTGCAGCTGTGTTAGCGCGCGTGTGTTGGCTAAGCTCTAATCCAGTCAAAAGAGCCCTGCTTTAGAGGTAATGTCATAAAACCAATAGCAAAACCACACATACAAACAACTCAAATCCTTTTTCCCAAGAAACATGCACCAAGCAAAAACCTGGTTTTCTATCTGCTCGTACTAGGAAAGTGAAGTGTGAAATTTAAAAAGTTCCTACACTGTAAAAACAAGAAAAAAAAAGCTGCAGCCTGAAATTTAAGTACAGTCAACTTTTTAAGTCATTTCAACATAAATTACACTGCATCTTGTATCTTTAAAAAAGTTGAAAATTGCTTAACTTATTTTGACGAGTTAAAACAATGTAAAAACATATGTTGTGATAACTTATTGATCATATAATTTTACACAGTGTAATGTCTGTTTATGAGGCCAACTGAATTTCTTGGTTTCTTGGCTTTGACCTCCAACTCTGGAATGTGCCACAGGAAACGGTTATGCTGCAATGAGGAAGCCACACAAAAAAACAAAGCTTTCTAGAAGTTAACTCTGCGTAACAGGAAGAAACATTACTAACAGAATACATGTCATACAGGTGCAGTAAAAATCAATCATTTTCAACTAGTCTGAAGTCAGAACGAGTTTGTAGCTGATTCGCAGATTGACATTTTATGAAAAACAATCACTTGACTTTAAGCCAAGGAGCCCAAATCAGCATAATGTTTGTAAAACTTTCTTCAATACATACTTATTAATATTCATATGCACATTAGAATAATAGCATCTTCTGGTGATTAGTAAGCAAAATATCTATCCTACTTCTTGTATATAACTTCACCGCCACTGGGTGGGTCGAGTGTCTGAGGATTGAAAAGATGCTGTTGACATGTAAATGTGGGTGGTTATGGGTTAAAGGTGCAGTGTGTAAATTTTAGCGGCTTTAGAGGTTGTGAATTGCAATCGCTCACCCCTCCCTTTTGAAGCACATAGAGAATCTACGGTGGCCGACACAGGACAAATATTTTGTCGTCTGAGACAGCAGAGAGTAGCTAGCGCTCTGTAGAGAAGTTTGTCTGTTTAGGGCCACTGTAGAAACATGGCGGCGCAAAATAGTGACTTCACTGTAAGGGGACCTGCAGTGTATGTAGATAGAAATGGTAATAAAGTAATAAAATACATAATGGTTCATTATGCAAGGTATTTATACACCACTGAAAACATAGTTATGTATATTATTGTATTTATGTCAATAGATCCTCATAAATATTACACACTGCACCTTTAAATGTATTTAAATGATATAAAATAAAAAAAACAATTACAAAATGAGCTGCTTCGTTTCAGTAAAATGTTTAGATAGTTTTCAGTTCTGAAACTTGCAGTCAGAGAGGTCATGTACTTATTTTTAGCTGTATTATAGACAAGACATATTTTAAACGGTTTAAATCTTAACCGAACCAACTTACCAAAAATAAATAAAAATAAAAAACTATGGTAGGTTCAGATGAGATTTAAACCTTTTTGACTTCATGTCTTATCTTGCTTGGGGCACGAAGTAAGCCAAAATACAGCCAGAAATACACACATTAACTCTCTGTCTGCAAGTTTCAGATCTGAAACCCATCTAAACATTTTATTGCAACAGAAACTGAAAAGCCACTTGGTTCAAGAATCATGCCCCCGCAGTTTAAATGGTCATGACTCATCTGCTTAAAGCAAGTTTTCTCTTTCATAATCAAAATATTTAATAAAAAAAAAGTAATAATAAAAGAGAATGAGGAACATATTAAACAGTATGACTCCCTCGCTGTAATCTATCACACACGTGTTAACTTAATATCGCATAACAAGATCAGACACTGAAACCCACAAGGATTCTTCAAACTATGCTCATAAAAGAGAAGGCACGTGGCTCTCTGATTAAACTGTAAATACTAACGCTTTCTGGGACAAGACATAACTGCACAAACAAGTCACGAGCCATTCGTTATCACACTGTTGTTACTTTTAACACACATATCTGCACGAAGACACACATTACTCGGGTGTGTCTAGCCTGCAGAAACTTGCTCTGTCTGCTTGTCATGTGACTACAAAGAAACTCAAGGACCAGGGGGCAATAACATGTCGATGTATGGGTGTGCTACAAAACTCAGTGTAGATCAGTCTGATTATGCTCAATTTTCTTTAATTCTTTACACTAATGTAATTTCATGCGTTCTGACTTATCTTATTTTTATGGCCCTGTATGACTTCATAAAGGGAGGAATTCCTTGTATGGGCACTTCTCCCGGATGAGCGTGTGCACATCAACCTGAGCGAGAGTAAGAGCGCGTCCATCAGCGAGCTTCGTTCGGTTATGGTAGACGTCGACAGCGCTATCATTTTGTTTTTAGACCACAAAAATCAACTAGGTCACTAAAGAAGTGTGTTTTTGGTTATGAGGGAAAGATAACCTTGTTCAGCTTCCCAAATAACCCAGCGTTAAACAGTGGACACAGTTTGTTTTTCCGGAGCAGCAACAGAGTTCTGCAAGTGTGTTTGTTCCCGGTCATGAGTCCAAACCGCAGGCGGTGAGTGAAACTGCATCAAAAGTCTGTGTTTTCTTGGCAATCAGCGCAAAAGTGCACATCAAGTAAACAACATGAACGTATAGTGAATCGAAAGTTATCCAGGGATAATGCCAGTGTGTGTGCGTGTGTTCGTGACTCTTTAGCTCTGCCCACTGCACACCTCCATGAGTTTGGCTGTTTTTGGAAATAATCTGTACAGCATATCTGTTAGTGTTGTAGTACTCGAGACCGGTCTTGGTCTTGAGACAATTTCTTGAAGGTCTTGGTCTTGTCTCGGTCTCGACCACATTTGTACTCGGCCTTGTGTCTGTCTCAGACTTAGAGGACTCTGGATTTTGACCGGTCAAGACCACAACTGCTGGGATATTACTAAATTACCAGTGCATTGTCTGATTTATTTATTAACATCATTAATGTGATTGGATGTAAAATTTACTGCTTCAGGTGCAATCAATAACTTATTCTACTTTAATTTATTTATTGTGCTGGTTCAGAAATTAGGGATTGTGTCAAAAAAAAAAAAAAAAAAAAAAAAAAAAAAAAAAAGACAAAATGAATACAAATGCTCACAAAATTCAAAATATTGTTGCAAAATGATATCTGTATTTTTATATTATAACGTGATATAATTAAGCAATACCGCAAGAGAGCGGTTTTCACAAATTTGAGCATGACAGCAAACATTATATTGCTTTTATACAAACATTAAAAAAAAAATAAAAAAAAACATTATTCTCAACATTATTTATGCATTTGTAATTTACCAATTCAGATGCATCTTCAGTACCACCATCAGTGCAAAGATGAATTTTGTTGTTAATGATTTCATTGGATTGGTATAATAGCTCTATATATAGTGTCTTATTCGAATTATGTTTATTGATTAAAAATATGTAATTTCTCAGGCAGTAATGTGGATCTTTATGAATTTAACGAGTGCTGGTCTGGTCTTGACTCGATCTCGACTTGCAAAGTCTTGGTCTTGTCTTGGTCTCAACACACATTGGTCTTGGTCTCGGATTAGGTGGTCTTGACTACAACAGTAATATCTGTCTTTTATAAATATGATAAAAATAAAGACTCTTCGGAAATATGAATGATGCAATACTACTCCACTCAAGACTAACCTGAGTTTCTGGCAGAAACTGTGTGTGTTATGTACCCTTTAAAAACATGCTGGCCATATAAACACCTATATAGAGACATCAAAGATGTAACTTCCACTACCTTAAGCTCATAAACTGAAACTCTTCATACATGCACAGTTACAAAGCAACAATAAATTAAGTTCCAGACGTAGGTTCAGGAGAAGCCTAATCAATTCAGTCACGCCAGTCATCATTTCAAGCATATTTAAGCAGTCATTAAGTTGCCTAGTGACCGTTCTTCTGGCATCTCTCCACCTCCTCCTCTATTCCATTCTTTCTGTTTCTATGTAATACTGTTAGGGGGGTTAGCGAAGTTCAAGCCGAGCCTCAGGATCGAGTCTCCTTCGAGGTCAGCAATCCAAATTAATTTACTTTTATCTATTAAGACTAGATAGGCAGGTGAACTTGTGAAAACCTTTGCTATATGCCATTATTAAACCAAGTGACATTAAAGGGATAGTTCACCCAAAAGGTAAAACTAGCCGATGATTTACTCACCCTCAAGCAATCCTAGGTGTAAATGACATTCTTCTTTCAGACGAATACAATTTGAGTTGTTTTATTAAATAAATAAATGTCCTGGCTAATCCAAGCTTTATAATGGCAGCCAAAAATTTGAAGCCCAAAAAAAGTGCATTCATCCATTATAAACAATCCACACGGCTCCGGGAGGTTAATAAAGGTGTCATACATCATGCTAGTTACACTTTTTCCATTAGTTGAATACGAAAGGCGGTCTGGCGGAAGCTAGATAATTGACTTTATAGCATGTTAAATATGGATATTTTTCTTACACAAATGCATCACTTTGCTTCAGAAGGCCTTTTTAACCCCCAAGAGCCGTGTGGATTAATTTTATATTGGAGGAATGCACTTTTTTGGGCTTCAAATTTTGGGCTCCCATGCACTGCCATTATAATGCTTGGATTAGCAAGGACATTTCTTAATATAACTCCAAATGTATTCGTCTGAAAGAAGAATGCCATACACCTAAGGTGGCTAGAGAGTGAGTAAATCATGGGCTAATTTTCATTTTTGGGTAAACTAACCCTTTAAAAAGAAATGTTCTGTACTCAATACATCTGAGACTATCATTCTGGCTTCAGTTGTTAAAATCAATCATAAATTGTATTTATAGTAAATAATGCACTTGCAAAGAAAGTCTGAGGCAAGACGTGAAAGAATTTAACTGCAAAATTGTTAAAAAAAATATATATATATATATTTATGAGTCAGTGCCAATTAAGTTTTTCTTTTCTTTATCTTGGACATTTTACAACACATGCCAAGTTCTTAGAAAAGGAATGTTGTATTCAACGTATATATTTTCAAGAATTTAAAGCACTATGTAAAATTTTTTCAGTAAAATATCCAAAACCACTAGGTGTTATACATTTTGTTCAGTTGATTACTTACAATATCCCAAATGTTTCCAACTATTTGTGAATCGTGAGAAAATTGCTATTTTAACCAATGAACCGGGACGTGTGAGGGCATCTCCTGTCAATTGCGTCATATCTGCGTTATCCTCGGTTTCCACTTTTCGCTTTACTCTTACTGCAGTGTGCATCAAGTGTCATAGCAGCCAGAGAGCGAACGCACAGAGTAACGTCATAACATCATTTTCAACACACTCAAATGTATCTAATATGATAAACAGAGCCGCGTTACCTCATACTCATGACCAGAAAAGCGGAAATGGCGCCGGCGACTGTGGCATAATAAAAGTCCCGCTGCTCGCGAGGCGTGTGTTGCGTTCATCTTAATAACAGTCGCTCCAGTGGCCTTGCTCAACTCCCACAACACTCGGTCCTGCTCTGCTTCATACTATAGTAACGTTAATAATCACATCCATGAACTTGATTTCTGCCCGAGCCCTATCCCGATTCTTTTGCACCCGCTGTGAGGTGACGACCACATGTCCCAAGATCCTGCGCTCAAACTTGCCGTCATAAAACTACGCCTTTTTTCTACAAATGTAATTAATTATTCATATACACGCTATTCAGTTTTTTGGGGAGTCGCACCACATGACAGTTCAAAACTTTTCACTTTAATAACACATCTACACTCATAAATCAAGTCGCACAAGACATAAGGTGCGTCCCAATCTTGTGCGCCACTCTGTGACGTTTTTTAGTATAAATAGTGTATGCGTGTTTACGCTGAAAATTCCAAATGGAAAAGGTGCACTTTAAATACGTGGATGATGCACTCCTTCATGCACGCAACTGTCACAGCTTTAATTCAGAGCAGAGGGGGAGGGGCTATAAGACTGATAATGAATGACAAAATAACTTTATAAAGTTCATACATCACACATATGAGTGCACAAGTACATGGTGTATAAGTACATCAACTATATTCCAGTGGAACGTTCTGTATACTTCCATTGTAAGTGAATTACTAAAAACTCAATGATGCATCAAAATTGCTTTCTGTGGTAATCAACATCGTCACAGATGCTGCATAGGACTTCAATTATATCAAAGCCGGAACATTCCTTTAATTTGTTTTCCTCCAGTAAACACACTGGAAGTCTCTTCCAATACAGGGGAAGATGTAAAACTCCAGATCCACATCCTCATCCGCAAATGTCTTCCCAGAGAGCATTCTGGGGCACAGCCAGTTCCACAATTTTATTTGTGACAAACACACCCACAATAGTACAGCAGTAAGTTATGGCCACATAGGACAAAGTGTCACCAAAGGGACACTAATAACTCTGAGTGAGACTAATACTCCAAGTGTGTCAACACTGCAAGCATTTGGCATGTGGACAGCACCACTGATGGGAGCGTTCTTTTTTTGGGGAGTGGGGGTTATGGGACATATTGCATCAGTCCAATATCCAGACATGCTCCACATGCTGGTGAGGGTGTTGGGGGGATTCTACAGGTTACCTTGGAAACAACAGAAGTCACAATGTCCTTAGAGGAACATAATTGTCCCCAGAAGTTAGGTAAATATGAAAAGAAATCTCCCTTTGGAGATGTCTTCAAAAGATAAAAACTATTTTATTTTATTTTTAGCAGAACTCAACTGAAGGATTTGTTTTATTTTTTGCTTGACCGTTCTGGGGTGCGTTTCCAATACAATGACATCATTTGCGGCATAACCACCTTAGCACTATGCCTTGTTGGAGAAATAAACAAGCAGTTACTACTGATATTTGATTCATCACAGGTTCCATCTTACATCATACTCCAGTATTTCATTATTATGCATTTCTACAGGTTCACTGTTCAAATATGTGACCATGGACCACAAAACCAGTCATAAGTCACACAGATATATTTGTGGTAATATCCAACAATACATTGTATGGGTATGGGTTTTTATGCCAAAAATCATTAGGATATTAAGTAAAGATACTTGATATTTACTTTGTAAATTTCCTACCGTAAATATATATATTTTTAAATATATTATTATTAGTAATATGCATTTCTAAGGACATTTGGACAACTTTAAAGGCGACTTTTCTCAATATTTTGATTTTTTTGCACCCTCAGATTCCAGATTTGTATCTCGGCCAAATATTATCCTATCCTAACAAACCATACATCAATGGAAAGCTATTTATTCAGCTATCAGATGATGTATACATCTCAATTTAAAAAGAAATTACCCTTATGACTGGTTTTGTGGTCCAGGGTCACATATATAGAATTAAATGTATATTTAAATGCAATAAAAGATAATGTATGGAATAATTTTAATTCTGTTAAAGTCCACGTTATACAAGCAAGAAACAATGCTTCAAACCCACAGGCTGAAAGCTGTAATTCCAAATACATGTTAGTGATGCTGTTTGAGAATGTTTGTTAAAACTAGGATTCCAAGAAAATGCTGAATCATTTCAACTATGTTGGTAACAATGGAACTTGCCTATACAATAGCCGTTTTTTCACCGTAGGGCAGAACTGTTGCGTAACCATTCCATTCCACTCCACTCCGTTCCAGGCCAGCTGGTACGGTTCTGGTTTCATTTGAGCTGATAACGGCCACTCTTTGGAATGTAATACAAAAGCGTCAGTCGTTGCCTTGGTAACACAACCGTTTACTGATGATATGAGATGTAAATAACGGCCGCATTATGGAGGACGAGCAGATATTTCTTTTAACTGTATTATTAATTTGTATTTCCGTCACTCAAATCGAGCGCTTAGCCAGCTACAGAGAAACTGGTAGCCAGGAAAAAGTCAAGTGACGGCAGTCCTGAGTGGCGGCATCAGTTCACGGATTCTATACCAGCACGATTCGTGCCGAGAATTCCGTTCCGAGAACGGTTTGTAATTGTGCCGTGCCATACTAGGCTCAAGTGGAAACACAACGGGAACCGCTCCTTACCATTCTAAGAACCGTTTCAGTCTGACAGTAGAAAACAGCTAAAGCGTTTAAGTCAAATTTATACTTGCCCTGCCAACATTTTCACTGGTCCAAACATCAAAAGATTACAAGGCCTAATTTGTACATTCATTTTTGTAATTTTAACAATGACATTTTATGGATTATTACATTGCATTTTTCTTTCTGTTAACCTTTCATATTGTGCAAATGTACATATATGGTGGCTTTATATGACCATACGCACACATAGCAAGCAACGTGCTAGCGGTTTTATAACATGAAAAATAATAAAACTAATTTTCTTTTAGTGTAATTTTTGCCCCAAAGACTTCCATTGTAATGTACACTGAATAATAATTATATTAGTGCTTTCAAACAATTAATCGCATCCAAAATAAAAGTTTATGTTTACATAATAATGTACGTGTATGGAGTATAATTTATGTACATAATACACAGACATATTTAAGAACATTATGTATTATATTATATATTATATATATATATATATATATTATATTATATTATATATATATATATATATATATATATATATATATATATATATACACACATAAATATTTCTTAATATATATACGTGTGTGTATTCAAATATACATAATACACACACACACGTAAACAAAAACTTATTTAAATGTGATTAATCGTTTGACAGCACTAAATAAAATATGACTTACTATTTTATTCTTCATTATATATTCTAATTTCCACAAAACTTCATCTGTCAGCTAGATCATATTTTTTAAAAACTTGACTAGATGAATTTGCAACCAAATGTCAAAAAAAAAAAAAAAGGTTTGTTTGCAAACAATATAAATGCATGTAAAAGTGATAGAAGTTTAATACAGACTTTTAATAGGTAGCAAAACACAATGTTTAGCCTCACTTGAGCATTATGAACTCAATGTATGGTTCCATTTGATATGTCATTTAATCAATACTTCATCGCTTCACCCAATGGGGTGAGCCATAAAGCTTCACTAATGCAACGCGTTTATGATTCATCAAACCGTACACGTAAAGCAATTCAATTACGAAAGGCTAATCGAATGTTTTCTCTCCATTAATGCCGGGCTTAGTAACGCACTGGTGTACACATTCAAAACAATCAATTAAGCCTATCAGCAACTCTTCCATTCACTAAAATCACACTTCTCCGTAAATGGTTCCTTCAAGAGCCTCATTTAAACACATGGACTGACGCAGTGCTGCAAATGCACTCATTTTCTTCACTTAGAAGTAAACAAACACTCTTGAGGTTTATAATGACAAGCCAACATGTTCTTTTTCTAAGCAGGGACTAGTCGCATTACAAAAAAAAACAACAACAAAAAAACACAATGGGCGCAGCTTCAGTCTGGCAAGCACATTGTCTTAGTGCCAGGGGTCAGGGGGTCTGCACACGCGGGCACGTACACGCTGAACACAGAAGCACTTGTTCTACTTACAACAGCCCAACTCAAGACCCAAGCACATGCTCCAGCACGCCACCATCACCCCAGTTTTCAAACGCATTACAATGTGGTTTAGGCGTGTGTGCAAGAGATACTTGGGATTTTGATTTCCATGAATTAGAATGGTGAAGTATCGCCATTAACTTGTTTCATTATGAGGAGACACCAGTGTAACCGGTCTAACGGGGTTAAGTATCACTATTAGAGGTGTAACAATACCCTCATGCCACGACTCAATACATATAACGTTACTGAACTCATGATTATTGCGATACTACAAGACATATGGTAAAAGGTCAACATTTTTTTTTTTTACTGTTGATTAAAACGCTAAATTTGTCATTAGATTGGGGGTGGAAATGAATGGGCTTGGACTTAGTGCTGGTAACACAATGCACAGGACAACAGTGACACCACAATAAAAATATTCATGATTCTGAAGCTGAAAATACTGAATTATTGTAGATGAATATGCTTGCACTCTTGCCACTGATTAGATATATTTAAAATAACGTAGGCCACTTTTTACTGGTAATATGAGACATTTGGCATCAGGACCCACAAATATTCCCCATTGCAAAATTATATTCAACATTATATAGTAGTTTAATGTAGTATTGACACTAAAAGTCTGTAAACTTGAATTTTTTCCTCACATAGTAAGTATTCATAATACATATTGTCACTATTCACAACGCAATGATCCAATGACCTTTGAATCTTACACACTCTTTGGAGAGACCGTTTGTGTGCACCGTTACAATAGTAGTTTAAATATTGCTTAAGTTCTTTATTACTCAGCTTATTTTTCTGACGTCTATATGAGACCTAGTCACAAAAACTGAACGATTCAAATAGCAGAATCCCATCTGACCCTTTTAGGACTGGTTCAGATTTATGATAGAAATTCCATCGGCATTCCTTTTAGACGTTTTCTTCTTTTTTATGGGCGATGCTTGAGCAACTGATATGTCTCAGACGTGTACTGTTCAAAAGTTTGGGGAAGATTTTTAAGTCTTTAAATTAGTCTTTTACTGGATGAAAAACACAGTAAAATATAATATTGTGAAATATTATTACAATTTAAAATTTTGGTTTTAATATGTGCAATTTATTCATGTGAAGGCACCCATTACTCCAGTCTTATAATGTGCTGATTTGATGAAAAAATAATAATAATAATAATTCTTATTATTAACAATGCTGAAAACAGCTGTGCTGCTACTTAATACATTTGTAGACACGGTGATGCATTTTTCAGGGTTCTTTTATGAACAGAAAGTTCAGAAGAACAGCATTTATCTACGCTGTGAGATGTCAGTTCAGAGGTAAATATTATCGTTTGTATCGCCGATGAAAATAACATTTGAATTAAACCACTATTTTGAAAAATTATGTATAAACTAATCATCTAATGTTTTAGCAAATAAATAGCAATACGTTAGTTTGTTTAGGTTGTTGCCATTGCATGGGTTTAACATGGACACTATTGCTGTAGGCTAAACGACACTTGCCCTTTATAAGTTTGACATTTTAGACGCAAGTATTAACAAAAGATTAACAGAAACATTTAAACGTCGTTTTACTACTGTAAGCTTGTTGTAAAACCATAGCAATAATAACTGCAAATAAAAAAACACGATACCAATACCATTGGTTAAGATAGTAAAACCGCGGTACGTGAAGCAAAAGCATTGTTCACATGAAAACACTACTGGTCACTGCAGTGTTACTATAGTACTGTAAAACTATATGGATATTTCGGGTAAACAATACAAAACAACATCTTAGATCATGAAGCGTAAACAGCAGAGACACATCAGATCAACTGATATCCACACATATGCACAGTCTGCGGGTTAGATAACATGCTGCATGGCAGGATTAAAAAGACTCGAGCGTAACTAACCATGTCGCAGTGTAAGAAAGAGTTCCTCTCGAGTTCGGGTAAAGTTCTCTCGGCGCTGGGCATAGTTCAGCTCACTTCGGTCCGGTCAAACTGGACTCTCATGTGCGATTACGGCGGTCTAATTTGCTACATTGTGTCACGGGGTGCGGGGCGCCGCCGCGCGCTCTCGGTCCGTAGATTCCTCTTTGTAATCTGCGCGGCACACACATTCACTCACTCAGTCCCTCAACCCTTATGCACATTTATCTGGAGAGAGAGAGAGAGAGAGAGAGAGAGGGAGGGTGGGCTCGTCATTGCGTCACAGCCATTTAGGGGCGGTACTACAGGTGGTAGGCTGAAATGTTTTGTTTCCATAAAAATACGTAATTTTAAAGTACACGTAATTTTTTTTTTTTTTTTTTTTTTTTTTGTAGTGCGAAGATGAGACATCTTATTAAATATGCACACATTTGCATATTATATAGGCTATTATAAAGTATATAGACTAGACTCAGAATTTTAGTTTTTGTATACCTGTAAACAAAAACTCAGTGGTTGGTAATTAGGGGAGCGTGGGGATCAACCTAACGCGGGGTTAGCTGTAACACACATGGTTTAACACTTTCCACACATGCCAGAATGACAAAACTTTGTGTATTTACTAGTTGCCTTATCAACATTATTTAGAGAAAAAATTGCGCCAAAATTAAAACATCTTTGGAAGATATCGCTGAACATTTAACCATAGCAAAAATTTCTTACTTAAGTTTATTTTTCATCTCTGTTTTTTGTGTTTATTTAAAATAAGACAAATCTGATATTATTGTAATCTTCTATCTGTTATTTAACAGTTGAGATGGTTCTTTAATGCTAATCTAACAGCAGAAGACACGAGCCGGGGTTAAATCCCGGTTGAGCAGGTGGGGTGCGTTATAACACAATGAGCCCCTATTAGAAACACGCTATTGTATTCTACACTTTTATTAATTCTATTGAGAAACCATGAGGAAAGGGTGAATAATGACACAGACTCAATGTTCAGAAATCATTCATTATTATTATGTTTTGAACTATGCTGTATAGTGATGTGTTTGTTGTCAAACTCAATTTTTTTAATATTTTTAATGGTTAAAAAATGCCATTATTTTATTTAAAAAAAAGTTAATAATTGTATTTTATTGACAAAATATTTTAGTGATTATATCAGGCAACATTTTAAGCTGTCATTTGGTGATGTTACAATGTGCCCCACCTATGGGGCATGTTGTCACATTTCACTTCCATTCTTTCAGGGTAAATCAAGAAAAAAGTACACACTGAATTAATGAAACAAAACCACATATTTGTACTAGACGTGTGAAATGAATGTGGGAAAAAATAAATACTCTGAACCCCAAGTGGATTTACACAAACTGAGAAAGTCAAAAAGCGTTAGGTGTGCCCCGCTCTCCCAATTTCTCCTTCTTTGGTTTGGAACCAGGTTTGCTTTTTGGGTGAACTACTTTTAGTAGTTTTTACTTTTCAGATTTTAGGCTTTGGTTCTATGAAGCAGCAAGCGTAGTTTTTTTTTTTTTAAATAAAGCTGAAATAAAATACAAATGTTAGACGAAAAACTTAAACTTAAAAACGTAGAAACTTACTTAAAAATAAATTTTGCATTGGCGACTAATTGAAATAAACATGGTTAAGTAGAAGTACTAAAATTAAAACTAAATAGAAAGATATAAAAAATAGCAAAATGACAAGCACATCAAATGAACCTAAGCTAAAATTAAAACTAAAACTGAAAATATAAAAAAAAGAAGTTGATTCCTAATAAATACTATAAATATGGTAATGTTAAAATAACAAATGTTTCTGTTTAAATGAAACAGAAATGAAAGTTTTAAAAAGTAACATTTAAAAGCAATACATTTTATTAAACAAACATATATTCAGATATTACTGGAATTATCTACAACATATTTTTGATTAATAAACCACATTTATTTCATTCTGTTGCATCTTATTTATATTTTTTTTTACACACACACACACACACACACACACACACACACACACACACACACACACACACACACACACACACACACAGATCTAAATAAAAGTTACAACAGATAAAATATCCAGATGTTATTTTTTCCTACCCCAAACACAGTCTATTCCATCACGCACTAACAAGTACAAGTATTGAGAAAACTGAGTATTAAAACAATATGTATGATCATAAAAAAATGGCAGCCTCTCGTACTCGAGTAATTATTTATCTGACCTGGACAGAAGCTGCAATTCACAACCGGTCACCCGATCTCGAACCATAAATAACCACCATATCTTACAGCATTAATGTTTCAGAGGACAATCCTTTTCAAATGATTGCTGAATTTTTAAACATCCACTGGTCTGAAAGAGTCACATCAAGCTCATTAAGGGTGTGTCTGTCAAGCTTTACAAACCACTGTCTATCTGTCTGCCTCTCAAACACACACACACACACAGAGAGAGAGAGAGAGAGAGCGAGAGAGAGCGAGAGAGAGTTGTCTATTAAGGTGAATGGTCAGTAACACAAGGTTAGAGCTATTGTTCATTGAATATGCCTGTGCCTTTTATCTGTTAACCTATTGTTTACTTACATGGGTTATAAAACAAAGAGCTTTAAAATATCAGTTATGTACCTACATCATTTTAATGTTTAATAGTACTAGATATGTTTGCTTGCTTTAGCAAACAGCACAAATAATAAAACTTTGCTCTACTGTATGTATGAGACAGTCACTAAGTGAAAGGGTAATTTGTTTCCCAGGGGAACTGTTACAATTATTCCCATCTGCCCTGCTGTGCTGCTAAATAATCACATTTTTAGATGCACAAATCCTGGTAAGCACAGAGGTCTGGTGGGTGAGGGTCACAGAGGGGTCAGCAGGGTCAGAAACTGTGTTCTGTGGGGGTGCTAGATCCTAAATTGATTTAGCATTGCTTTAGGGCATGGATAAAACAATAAAAATGTTTGATTTATTTTGATTTATTTTACTCTTGTATAATGGTGCAGTTCTGACTAAAGTAATTCAGTATGTGGTTATGGAAAGCACTGGATGCTTGCATTATGTTTTTGTGTTGGTAGTTCTGAAACATTTATAACGTTCCAAAACGCTTAATATGAAAAACTATGTAGATGAGACAACCAGGGAGAGCCATCTGCCGCCAAAACAACAGCGTCATAATACAAAGAGAAAGACAATATTGTAGAGTTAAGCATTGTTCTCCTCTATAGAAGCCTTTTAGGAAGAAACACACTGCTAATGTAATAAGACCGTGGCCTCGGAAGAACTGGAATTTATTAAGCACCTTCTTGATATTGAGTCTGTCTACACACTGCTTTTGCTTACGTTTTTGTATGTCTGTGTAACCAGTTACTCCCCAACACTGTTAATCTTACATCATATGTTTCATCATACGGGAACACAAATACTTTTACAAAGTTAGATTTTACTGGCAGTATTCAAAATACATAACATGTTACCACAGGGTTATTTTGGATATTTGCATATGTGACTGTCAGTTTATACTTTCAGGTTGACTACTGTCATCATGGCAACAGTTTAGTACAGTACACTGCACTGCATCAGATATATCGTTTAAACATTTGCATTTCGTTTCCTGACAGCTGTGCACGAGAATCAAAAATCAGCTTTAAAATAAATTGTATGCAGCAGAAAAATGCACATATTTTTTGACACCGATGTCGCCCACTGCAGATGCTGAATATGTGCAATACCCAATTTCTTTTCTATAACAAATCTACAGCAAAAGACTTTCAGACCGAAAATAGTTACACACCTTGCTGGACTATAACTAGCTCTAGGGCATTTAATCTCTTGCAGTTTTCTAAACAAATGGAGAGCATAAAATATTCAGGCCCTACTTTATTTCAAGTGTGTGAAATAGCCCTGTTGGTAACACCAGTTACACACACACACTCACATACACTCTGGATGATACCTTTTCACTTGATGTTCTTCGAACTGAACAGACAATGTAATGAGATCTTCTCACACACACACACACACACACACACACACACACACACACACACACACACACACACACACACACATACACACACAGAGAAAGAGTTCGAGACACACACACCTGCTTACTTTCCATGCACAAGGACCTTACACAATCATACCGGCACTTATCCTACTTGTAAGAGCTTGCACATACATTCATACCAGAGCGATTTGTGTGTCTGGAGTTCATCCTTCCTGTCTAAGATTGTTCATATGTACAAACATGCAAACAGACTACATTAGCGTTTAGACCCACTGAGAAGACCTTACCATATGACGTCAACCCAGTGACCCCCAACCACTGACCTTTAAAACACGTTGGTCAATGCGACAGCAATTAGTGAGCTTAGGTGTAGAAAGTTCAATGTCACAAAACAGTAAGCACATAAATGGTCAATATTTAGTCTATTTTCTTTTTTCAGTTTGTCACACATAGCCTAATGTGCAACCTGCACCACTGTATTAGAGCTAGGTTTTTATGTTCTGTGTTGTTTTTCTAAGGGTTTCTGTGGCTGTTAGATTGCTGAGATGTGGTTTCTAAAGTGTTTTGAGTGGTTGTTAGCATGTTGCTGTGTGGATGCTAATATTTCCATTTATGCATTTAGCAGACACTTTTATTCAAAGCAACTGCTAAAGGGTTTTGTGCGGTTGTTAGCGCGTATGTTATCGTGGATGTGTCTCAATCAGCTCCCCAAGTCGTGAATAAGTATATCGTGTACACAAATTCAGGCACTGGTAAAGACATGTTAGCTATTACCTGTCTAGTTATGTATGTTTATGCTGAAATATACAAACCCGATTCCAAAAAAGTTGGGACACTGTACAAATTGTGAATAAAAACAGAATGCAATGTTTCAATATTTTCAAGATTTTATTCAGAATACAACACAGATGACATAGCAAATGTTTAAACTGAGAAAATTTATAATTTTAAGGGAAAAATAAGTTGATTTTAAACTTCATGGTATCAACACATCTCAAAAATTGGGACAAGGCCATGTTTCCCACTGTGTGGCATCCCCTCTTCTTTTTATAACAGTCTGCAAACGTCTGGGGACTGAGGAGACAAGTTGCTCAAGTTTAGGAATAGGAATGTTGTCCCATTCTTGTCTAATACAGGCTTCTAGTTGCTCAACTGTCTTAGGTCTTCTTTGTCGCATCTTCCTCTTTTATGATGCGCCAAATGTTTTCTATGGGTGAAAGATCTGGACTGCAGGCTGGCCATTTCAGTACCGGATCCTTCTTCTACGCAGCCATGATGTTGTAATTGATGCAGTATGTGGTCTGGCATTGTCATGTTGGAAAATGCAAGGTCTTCCCTGAAAGAGACGACGATGTCTGGATGGGAGCATATGTTGTTCTAGAACTTGGATATACCTTTCAGCATTGATGGTGCCGTTCCAGATGTGTAAGCTGCCCATGCCACACACACTCATGCAACCCCATACCATCAGAGATGCAGGCTTCTGAACTGGCGCTGATAACAACTTGGGTTGACCTTGTCCTCTTTAGTCCGGATGACATGGCGTCCCAGTTTTCCAAAAAGAACTTCAAATTTTGATTCGTCTGACCACAGAACAGTTTTCCACTTTGCCACAGTCCATTTTAAATGAGCCTTGGCCCAGAGAAAACGCCTGCACTTCTGGATCATATTTAGATATGGCTTCTTTTTTGACCTATAGAGTTTTAGCCGGCAACGGTGAATGGCACGGTGGATTGTGTTCACTGACAATGTTTTCTGGAAGTATTCCTGAGCCCATGTTGTGATTTCCATTACAGTAGCATTCCTGTATGTGATGCAGTGCCGTCTAAGGGGCCGAAGATCACGGGCATCCAGTATGGTTTTCCAGCCTTGACCCTTACGCACAGAGATTGTTCCAGATTCTCTGAATCTTTGGATGATATTATGCACTGTAGATGATGATAATCAAACTCTTTGCATTTTTTCTCTGAGAAACTCCTTTCTGATATTGCTCCACTATTTTTGGCTGCAGCATTGGGGGAATTGGTGATCCTCTGCCCATCTTGACTTCTGAGAGACACTGCCACTCTGAGAGGCTCTTTTTATACCCAATCATGTTGCCAATTGACCTAATTGCAAATTGGTCCTCCAGCTGTTCCTTATATGTACATTTAACTTTTCCGGCCTCTTATTTCTACCTGTCTGGACTTTTTTGGAATGTGTAGCTCTCATGAAATCCAAAATGAGCCAATATTTGGCATGACATTTCAAAATGTCTCACTTTCAACATTTGATATGTTATCTATGTAATGGAGTAGGTGTAGGACTACAAATTAGATAGACTACAAACCCCATGAGTCAACACACTATAAAAGGAAACCAAACTTGTTGGTGCTAGGCTTGAAAGACATCACAGCTTCTCATGGTTGTGTAATGGCAGATGAAAAGACCAGTAATTAATGAGTAGCATAGAACTGAATGGTGAAATGTCCTTAGAGGAATTGTGTTGACTGGTGCCTCAGATAATTAAGCAGATATATTTAAGAACACAGATGATGCATGATTGCCGTTTACTTTATTGAAAGCATTGCTGGCTAAATCTATCTGAAGAGATTTTTAATATTGACTGGTGTCTTGTGTATTGAAGTGGCAAAGTGTTTTTGTTTTGTTTAGTTTTTTGTTTTTGACCTATAAACAACAGTGGGGTTCCCATTTTGTTATGGAGTGAAATGGTGTTTTATTTGTGATTGAGTGTGCACTTATTTGCAGAGCTATTTCCATTGGATATGATTGGGAACCCTGTCTGTAATGGTTACAGTTTTGTTTGTTTTCTTGTTTTGTTTTGACTCTTTGCCACTTCTGATACTTGTTGTGCTGCCTGTGAATGTTATATAATAAACCTTGTTATATTTGCAAAGAAGTACACTGTGGTTGTTGCCCTTTTTCTTATCATCTCTTGTTAGATGATGGGGTTACATCTATATTCTATTGTGAATAAAATATAAGTTTATGAGATCTGTAAATTATTGCATTCCTTTTTTATTCATGATTTGTACAGTGTCCCAACTTTTTTGGAATCGTGTTTGTAATTAAATGATGGCTTGTCTTTTTAAAAACACCCATCACAACTCTATGTGATTACAAAAGTGTTTTGAGTACTTGTTAGCATTTAGGGTTTTTTTTCTCTTAAAAATATCTTTACAAGAAATTTCAGTAGGCAAAAAACCCAGACAGTATGAGGTGTGGAACATTATGGGCTAGATTTACTAAACAGGGCAAATTAGCATGAAAGCGCAATTCCAAAAAGGTGCTGACAACACGCAAATTAACACAGACGCAGCTGGATCATTTCCATAATGGTCAATGCAATCTACCAGTTAGTTTGTAGTCTAAAGGGTTAATAAAGGCCTTCTGAAGCGAAGCGATGTGTTTGTGTAAGAAAAATATCCATATTTAACTGCCGTTTAACTACACTGGACTAGCGTACCAGTGTATGATGTAAGACGCAGGCGTAACGTAAGTTCCGTTGACGAACACGGAAGCGCAAAGGATAGAGCAAAACAAAACTTGGTTCTTGCGAGAACTAGCATATTCTCACCGGAGCGTCCTACGTCATGCGCTGGAACGCCAGTCTCTCGTGAACGTGTGTACGACAGTTAGTGGAAGTTAGAGATTACAGTTTGTAAAGTTTTAAATATGGATATTTTTTCTACATAAACGCATCACTTCGCTTCAGAAGGCCTTTATTAACCCCCCGGAGCCGTGTGTTGCAGTTATATGATGGATAGATGCACTTTTATGGACTTCGAAACAGAAACAGCCATTCACTGCCGTTATAAAGCTTGGAAGAGCCAGGACTTTTTTAATAGAACTCCAAATGTATTCATCTGAAAGAAGAATGTCATATACACCTAGAATGACTTGAGGGTAAGTAAATCAAAATCTAATTTAAATTTTTGGGTGAACTATCTTTAAGACGTGCTTTTGGGAGGTAAATAATGGCGCAAACATCAGTAAACTGACTAGCACAAACATTAGTAAATCACCTTGAATGATTCATTTAAATACTCTAATAAATTTTGCATCTGAAAGGGAAACTCCTAAATGCATATTCAATAAGGTCAGCCGCAAAAATAATCCTGTCCACGCCTTTTCATCACTAATTTTTCACTGCACGTCTTTAGTAAATCCTGACAGTAGTTTTTTAACACCAAAGAGAGTTTGCGCTGGCGCAAGCTGTTAGTAAATCTGGCCCTGTAAGTGATCTAGGAACTTTATACTGCTTTTTACATCGGCCTATACCTTACAGGCTTCCTGTCGCTTTCCTGTCTATTAGTGCATTCCTAAGCGGTTGCTGCTAGGGTGTTGGTTGGTTGGTTTCTTTTTTTGCCAGTACATCACTACTGAATCATCTTTAAGATCTAGCAATTTTTTTTCTTTCCAACATAAGATGCGTATGTGAGTTCTGAAGCAGGTTTTCTCGCCCAACTTCTGCTAGAGCAGAGCTGTATGCATTTTAATATCATGACCTAAATCACTCATACAGACAGATGGAAACGAAGCTGTTTCAGTGACCTACAGACTGTATCTGCCAAACATAATTAAATGAATGAATCATCACATTTGCCCTCGCATAAACTCACAACTGCTTCTCAGTTTGTGGATGTTTCTGAAATGCATCCAATTCACAATTCTATAAAACAGAACAAAGACTAAAATTAACGTTTACATCAAAACATAAAATTACAGCAAAATATATAGAAATACAGACACTATTGTGTTAATATAAAGAATATATCAACTGCTGGCACTTTCATGTCCCAGAGGTTCATTTGTATTAAAATCTTTAGATTTCATTTTTAATTTTCCTTAGTGAAAAACCTATACCAAAATGTATTTAAAATGTATGTATTTCTAAGTATAGTACAAATTCATTAACATTTACTGACATATTGCTTGAGACTTACTGATATACATATTATAATTAAACTTTATTAGGAATACTTATTTTCATATATTCATATATTTTTGTGGTGTCATTTCCATCACAACCAACAATAACTAGATGTAATAAAATTCCCCAGTGATATATGTCCTCACCCACCCACCCTCTCTCTCTCTCTCTCTCTCTCTCTCTCTCTCTCTCTCAGACACACACACTCACACAGAGATGTCAAAGTGTAACAGTAGGTGTTGCAAAGGCCAAAACTTCCATTTTTAACAATACGTGGAAAACGTAATCCATGAGAATGCCCACAGGCTGTTTCTGTCTAGCTGAAAGGTTTTCTACTAAAAATGAGTCAAAACAGAGTCTAACAGATTGATCGGCACTGATCACGCAGAAACCACGTGAAATTCATTCAACACAATAAAGTGAGGTTATGTAACAAGATAAAATGGAAAAAGGAGCTAGAGGTTCGGTTAAAATGCGGTTCCATTTCCATGTCACGTAATTGTGCAAATTATCCAGAATCAAGTAATTGCTCTGCTTTCTTAAAGGGACAGCTCACCCAAAAAGTCTGTCATCGCTTACTCACCCTCATTTCGTTCTAAACATTTTCTGATTTCAGCATGCCAAGTTTCAGTATGTATATGCACACATTGGATGTGAAACCTTAGAAGGGGAAGATTTCCCATGAATAATGACTTCAATACAATTCAAGCTTTAGATTACTTAAAATTCATTGTGGGCTATGGTACTTGTTTTGCTATTTCATGCATTCTGACTTATTTACACTGTTAAAGAGTTGGATTCTCATGCTAAACATGGTCAAAAAAAAAAAAAAAAAAATTAGTTGGACGTATGACAGAGTATTTCTGTGCCAAATACACTCCTTCAGGATTTGAATAAGTTTCGGAAAGTAAAAGTTTTTTTTGCAAGAATGGCCCTGTATGACTTCATAAAGGGAGGAATTCCTTGTATGGGCACTTCTCCCGGATGAGCGTGTGCACATCAACCTGAGCGAGAGTAAGAGCGCGTCCATCAGCGAGCTTCGTTCGGTTATGGTAGACGTCGGCAGCGCTATCATTTTGTTTTTAGACCACGAAATAGACCTATTAGGGCTATTGTTTTAGACCAACCATGTCACTGCGTTTTTGGTTGTGAGGGAAAGATAACCTTGTTCAGCTTCCCAAATAACCCAGCGTTAAACAGTGGACGCAGTTTGTTTTTCCGGAGCAGCAACAGAGTTCTGCAAGTGTGTTTGTTCCCGGTCATGAGTCCAAACCGCAGGCGGTGAGTGAAACTGCATCAAAAGTCTGTGTTTTCTTGGCAATCAGCGCAAAAGTGCACATCAAGTAAACAACATGAACGTATAGTGAATCGAAAGTTATCCAGGGATAATGCCAGTGTGTGTGCGTGCCATGATGTACTGTGTGTGTCTGTGTGTGTGTGTGTGTGCGTCTGTGTGTGTGTGTGTGTGCGTGTCTGTGTGTGTGTGTGCTCCTGTGACTCTTTAGCTCCACCCACCGCACGCCTTCACAAGCTCGGCTGTTTTCAGAAAGAATCGGTACAGCATATCTGTCTTTTAGTAATATGATAAAACTATCATATTACTAAAAGAAGACTATTCTGAACTATGAAGGATGCAATACTACTCTATAGATATTCAAGATACTCTAGCATTGGCAGAAACTGTGTGTTATGTACCCTTTAATTAAAGTGAATGGGGACTGGGGCTGTCCAGCTCCCAAACAGCAACAGTGAAATTGCAGTGGAACAGCATGTTACTTCTTTTGAATTATCTCTCTGTTATCTTTTACCAGTGATAACGCTCTTGTTCTATCTCCCTCTAATTGCCTCCCTCTATTTAGTCTTCCATTTTATTGTCCTTAGTTCATACGCTAGTGCACAAGAACAATGAACTTAGTCTCTCTAACACGCCCACTTTGGACTTTTTTTTATCCTTTCCCTTGTTCTTGTCAGTGAATTAGTGCTGTGAAAAAAAAAACAAAAAAAAAACAAGAAAGACAAAAGACACTGAGATGTGAAAGATAAAAGAAAGAAAAATGACCTTCATCCTTTCAATTCTCTCAGCCCCCCTGCAGGACATGACATCACTACTGTGTAGTTTTGATCCTCTAAGGGTGAGATGAAAGAGCTGGTATACACACACACACAGGAATGCATCAGTTGGTCATCCTTTCATCTCAGCCAATAACTGGTATCTCTTTCATGACACACGCCAGAGTTGGCGTCAAAAGCTCATCCCTTAAGATCAAGACGCAAAGGAACGGTTTTACTTTCCACCGAAAGTTATCATCAAATTATCCCTTATTTAGTTATAAAGAATAGAAGAGCGTAAGTGCATATAATGCACAAATTCTGTCAGTGTCATCATTTACTCACCCTCATGTTGTTCCAAACTGGTCATGGCCCCATTATTGAGTTTTTCACCTGGTGTGATGAATCTTACTTGGAGTTAAACGTAACTAAAACAGTGGACGTGATTATAGATTTTAGAACTTGTGCTTCATGTTACGATCATTAAAGACCAGGCGGTGGATTGTGTAGAAAGTCACAAATATCTTGAGACAGATTCTAAACTGACTTTTGAAAAGAACTGTGAGACTATATAAAAGGGGACATCAGCGTCTGTTTTGCCTTAGAAAGCTGTCCAGATTTCACATTGATAAATCCACGATGACCCTTTTCTATCTGACTTTTATTAAATCAATCTTGTCATTCTCCCTTGTGGTTTGGTCATTTGTCCTTGAAGAACAAATCGTTAAATGGGCCAGTAAGATTAGGTGAACCACAACTTAACCTAGCAGGTCTTTACTCCAACCAGCTGCAGCATAAGGCGAGTTTCATTATTAGAGATAATAAAAAATATTATCCTCCACTCTGGCGGTCAGTTTGTGGCGCCTAGGTGGAGAACTAGACGATATAGGAATACTTTTGTACCTGCAGTTATTGAATTAATAAATACAAATAGCAGGAGATGATTGGTTTGCACATTGTCATGACCCTTTTCTGAGAAGCTTTTTATATTTGTTGATATTTTGTAATATTTCATCTTTATTGTATGTTTCAATGTTTTATGGATTGTCTTAAGTATGGATTGCTGAATCTCCTGTCTGCACAACAAATTTACCTTCGGGTACTAATAAAGACACCTTGACCAAACCTGTATGGATTTCCTTCCCACAGTTACAGAGCCCTTAAAAGGATATGATGATGGTTAAAAAATGAGATGGGGCATAAAATTATATTTCAATGCTTTTGCATTCTCTTGCAAAACTCCCCACAGAAACTTTGCATTTGCTCACAAAACTTTTGTGATAATATGAGGTCAGAGAAAGAAATGTATTTCTATTTTAGTGCTTTTGTGAGCAAAAGCAAAGTTTCTGGGGAGAACAAAAAAAGTAATAATTTTTCCTTCCATCTCATATTTTTGTCCTCCACCATGTCCCCTTAGGGTCTCTGAACAAAGTACACTTCGATTGTCCGCATTCTGTTCTGTCTCACAGACAGTGCGCAACATACAGTGGATATAAAAAGCTTGTTCAACTTGTTTTTGTATTGTAAAAAAAAATGAAACAAATATCAATCATACACTGTAAACCCTAACGCTCAAAATAATGAATTTGTTTGTGTACAGCCAACTCAAAATAAACTAATTAGTTCAAACTAGTTAACTTTTATGAGTATTTAGAACTTTTTCTTTTGAGTTCTCAAAACTGACACATTTCAAGTTATCGGAACTCATTGTTTTGAGTTTTATTAACTTGTTTTTTGTTTGTTTTTTCAAACTTAAATTTAACCGAAACTGGGCTGGGATATCTATTTCCCAGCATTCTTTGCCACGACACTAAAGGGACAATAAATTAAGTGTCATATTATGTTTTTTGTTGTTGTTGTTTCTGTAATTTTTGTTTCGTTTTTTTTTATAGGGTCACCATCATGGTGGCGAGTGCAGCATGAGCTTCGTTTGAGAACAGATATATGTTAAATGTATTATATTGCTGTCCTCATTCAATAAGTGCTATGCTATGCTAATGCTAAAGCATTGTGTAATCAATTAGTAAGGTTGCATTTATTGAATTAGCTAGTTAAAGCTAGACAAGTTTCCACTGCTAAAAATGTGAGATTACATGATATTTTTAAGTTAAATTTATGAATTACTCAAATATTTTAAGTTCAGAGTAATTAAAATGTATGAGTACAAAATAAAAATCTGCAAGTTCTGTTTACTTAAACTTTAAATTTCTCAACTTATTTCCTGTCAACCCCCTTTTGAGAATAGACACAAAATGCACTATCCAAACTTAAATGGAAAGCACTTCAAAAAATGAAAGTATGAAAATGTTATGGAAGTTTAAATTGATGGTAAGTTAAACATACTGTACTAAATATTTTTTCATTTGATATAAAATATATTTTACAAAAAAAAAAATACTATAAAATTACTATAAAATCAAAGCCATGTGTCTAATCATGTAGTATTCCAAATTTGAAGTTGATATCACAAAAATTAATTTCCCATGAAATTTTGTTGAGGCGCTGTACCAAAAATAGCCACCGGGTGTTATCCACATTCCATTGATTTATTTTCTCCTGTAACAAAATACTAAATTTCTCTCCAAATATCATTTTTATCAAAAAAACTGTCCCCAAATATGGAACCTTGAGTCTCAGACCTCAAGATTAGAAAAGGTTTTGATTATAAAGTAGTTCAAATAAATTTTGTAATATGAAACCTGACACCGCCCACTAGGGAAGGAGCCACTAGAAGAAATTAGAGTATCGTTTCCATGGTAACGCAATGTCCGATTTCAAGGCGGTTTTCACAGGATGAATTTTGAGTTTGTAAGCTTTCAAATGATACCTACGTTATGATGATTACTAAAATGTATGATACGGGAAAAAAAAAAAAAAAAAAAGAAAAAGAGCGGCAGGCATACTGCCGGCGGGACGGCGACAGGTAAGGGGTCAAAATTTTTGAGGCAACTGATTTTTGCCAACTTATTCAGGTTTACAGTGTGGAAATTACAACATATGTAGTGCCACTGAAAACCAAAGCGACACATTTCAGAGAGAAAAAAAAAGATAGATTTTGTGAGACAGGTTTATTTGTTATCTTTAAAACCCCTACTTAGTTAGTTCTGGAACCCTACTGTTGCACTCTATTGTCTTCAAGATCAAGAGCACTGAAATAAAACTGAAGATCTGACATGTCACGCAACCTTTTGCTCAATATCTCTACACATAAACATCACACACAGTCTGTCACTGGAAGTCTTGCTGTCACATTATTAATGATTCATCTTCCTGACTACCATTCAGAAGTGAATTATTGATGAATATAGTCTCTGTGTATGAAATGACCAAAGACTTGAGTCTAAATATATCTCTTCTTTAATTGATGAAATTAACTTTTACAGGTCAGTGGGATTGTGAATGCTGGACCACCAGATTTGCTGTGTTCCTTAAATATTGACAACCCCAGTAGGAATTATAATACTTCTTTAAGCTTTCATTGATTTGGTCACACTTTAGTTTAGGGTCCAATTCTCACTAATAACTATGACTTTTGCCTCAATAAACTCCCAATTACTGCTTATCAATAGTTAGTAAGGTGGTTGTTAAGTTTAGGTATTGGGTTTGATTAAAGGATGTAGAATATGTTCATGCAGAATAAGGCATTAATATGTGCTTTATAAGTACTATAAACTTTATAAGCTTTCCTGTAGCTCAAACAATAAGAGTGTGGCACTAGCAACGCTAAGGTCATGGGTTCGATTCCCAGGGAAAGCAAGAACTGACAAAATGTAAAAATGTGTACCTTGAATGCAATTTAAGTCGCTTTGGATAAAAGCGTCTGCCAAATGCGTAAATGTAAATGTAGGTACTAATAAACAGCCAATAACCTAGTACCGTGCATAGTAATAAGCCACTAGTTAATAGTGAGAATTGCCTTCTAAACTGGAGTGTTACCATTTTGTTGTCATTTTAGTGGTGACAATGACTCTGAAAAAAAAGAAGAAAAAACACAACACAACAGGAAGTTTCCATCTGTTACTCAGAAGAATTCTCATAAAAATCACAGCGTGAATCTGTCGCCTCCTTTTATCTACTGCTATTTCTGTGACATGCTGTCGTTTCTCGATTTGAAATTGTGTTTATAGAAAAGCCCTTACTAAGGAAGATTATGGGGCAATGCATTCTGGATAGTTTACAAGCAGAAATCTAAAGCTTGTATTTTGTGGTTAAGGAATTGTATTAAATACACCCATACAAAAGGTTCTGGAATTACCTCGAAGGAGTAAATGGTGACATTCCATTTTTGTGTGAGCTATCGCTTTAGCACCATTTTCTAGTATACTAATATGTATTGTGTGGTTAAATGGATAGTTCATACAAAAAATGTAATTCAATAAAAAATGTAATTTAATTTAATAAAAAATGTCATAATTTACTCGCTTTCAAGTTGTTCCAAACCTGTATGAGTTTCTTTCTTCTGCTGAACACAAATAAAAGAAGATATTTTGAAGAAGAGTTGATTGGCACCATTGACTTCAATAGTATTTCTGTTTACCATACTATGGAAGTCTACTGGGCTCTAGGGCTCTTTGGTTACCCATATTCTTCAAAATATCTTTTGTGTTCAGCAGAAGATATAAATACAACTTGAGGGTGAGTAAATCATTTTTGGGTGAATATCCCTTTAAGTTACTGGGTTTACAACCTTTACATGGTCATGACGGAAGTTAAACGATTAAATAACTTTGCACAGACAAGATTAGCAAGTGATTCTATCACACTAGTCATGTGTTACCATACACTATGTTTAAGTTTTGTGACTATACTTGCAGAACACTGTATTTTAATGTTTATTTCGAATACAAAACCTGGCCCATAGATTTCCATTTGAAGCACATTACTGAAAACACTATTTTTGTTTGTTGTTATAAGATAAGGTATGACACTTCTGTGACAGCATAGATACAGTTGATAGAACGTAACCCGGAACATTTATTTAGGTACATTATGTATAAAGAGCACAAAACAATCTAAACACATCATAAACAGACTTGACACTATGTTCCTTGCACTTCCTGTGACTGAGTGAGTCAGTGCGGGCTCTGGAAATCAATGGTATGAAGTACTGTGTACTGTTTGCATCTAAAACTTACAATCTGATGACAACAGTGCAAAACTTGTCACAGTACTGAATTTGCACTATAAATACTGTAACATACATCCAATATATCCTTCAAATGTGTTCAAAGATTGTTGAGTGTTTAGTGTCCATCAGTTCTCTTTCAACAGGGAGTGGCTGGATTGAAGCTTTTTGTTTTGTACCTCTTCCTGTTGATAAAGCCTCAACCCCATCCTACATGCTTTGTCTTCCTCTCTTTATATCTTTCACTGCAGAAAAAAAATAGAGATGTGCTGTTAACCACTATCTGGGCCAGCGCTAAATTTATCACATTAGGTGCCTTAAAATAAGGACATATGGAATCTCTTATAACACAATGCAACATTACACTTAAACCTGGTTCATCACTACATTGCTGGAATTATAAGCCATGAACAAGACCAGACACACCACACTTTAAAAACACATTTATTAAGTGATTAGTAGGGCCCACAATGATGCTAGTATATTCTGGCTGGTTACCAGGCTGTTGCTCTGCAGTTGCTATTGTGTAATGAGTTGGTGTTGCAACGTGGTTGGGTGTTCTAGTTACTATGGGGTTGCTAGGGTGTTAAAGGTGGTTGTCAGGGCAATATGCGGTTGGCCGGTTATTCCCAGTGCTTTTTAGGGGTTCTACTATGAGGTTTTCCCAGGGTGTTGCTAGGGTATTATGTGTGGTTGCCAGGGTGGTATATGATTGGCCAAGTGTTTTGGTTGGTTTCTAGGGTGTTACTATGCAGTTGTTCAGATGTTATGAGTAGTTTCCAAGGTGTTGTTTGTGTGTTCTGGGTGGATACCAGTGTACTAAATGGTTGCCAGAGTGTTCTGGGTAGTTGCCAGGGTGTTACTATGCATTGTTGGGGTAATATATGGTCACTTGGGTGTTCTAGGTCGTTTCTAGGTTTAACCTATGTAGATAGTATGAGTGGATGCCAGGGTAATATATGGTTGCCAGGGTGTTGCTTGGGTGCACTGAAGGTTTGTCAGGGCAAACTATGGCCAAGTGTTCTGTGTTGTTTCCTGGGTGTTGTATGTGTTTTTAGGGTTATATACAGTTACCTGGGTGTACAGGGTGGTTTTATGATTCAGATATTAGAGCGTTATAAGTTGTCTCCAGGGTGTGGCTATGGTGTTCTGGGTGGTTGCCAGGGTAATATAAGGTTGTCCAAGTGTTATGGATGGTGCATTACTGGTGCCTGGCAGGATGTTTTAGGTGGTTTAGGGTATTACAGGAGGTTGACATAGTGTTCTGGTTGGTTTCTAGGGTGTTACTATGCAGTTGTTCAAGTGTTATGAGTAGTTGCCAAGGTGTTGTTAGGGTATTCTTGGTGGATGCCAGGGTAATATAATGTTGCCCAGGTGTTATGGATGATTTCAGGGCATTACTGGTGGCTGTTGGGGTGTTCTGGAGGGTTTATAGAGTGTTACAGGAGGTTACCAGGGTGCTGCTAGAGTGTTCTGGGTGGTTGCCAGGGAAATATCCAGCCCAGATGTTCTGGGTGGTTTATATTGCAGATGTTAAGATGTTCCCAGGGTCTTGCTAGGGTGTTCTGGGTGGTTGCCAAGGTAATATATGGTTATCTGAGTGTTCTGGGTCATTTCTAGGGTGCTGCTGTGTTGTCAGGGTTACCAGGGGTAACTCAGAGGACTGACGTGTATCTGACATACAAATACACCCTATATACACTACACTAACAGCTGCTTATTCATGGGGATATGAAAATTTAAACCACTTGGCAGTGTGAAATGACACCATGCTAATGTGCATATCCATAATTCATTACCTCAATCCATTTTGCAGTGAACTTGTGTGGGGTAGGTTTTGTGTGTGTGTGTGTGTGTGTGTGTGTGTGTGTGTGTGTGTGTGTGTGTGTGTGTGTGTGTGTGTGTGTGTGTGTGTGTGTGTTTTTTGTGACATATCAGGACACAAATGTGTATAATGACATGGGTATGACATAGGTATTACAAGTAGAGGGTGACTTATGAGGACATTACCCATGTCCCCATTTTTCAAAAGGCTTATAAATCATACAGAATGAGTTTTTTTGGGAGAAAGTAAAAGTGTGCAGTTTCCTGTGATGGGTAGGTTTAGGGGTAGGGGTAGTGTAGGGGGATAGAAAATACGGTTTGTGCTATATAAAAACCATTACGCCTATGGAATGCCCCACAATTCACAAATACAAACGTGTGTATGTGTGTGTGTGTGTGTGAGAGAGAGAGAGAGAGAGAGAGAGAGAGAGAGAGAGCAGTGGATAACAAAACTACACACTGTGTGAAGTAGCTATCTGGCTATTTTTCACAGATGAGTTACAAAAAACTTTGACCTATTAGTGTGTTAACCATAAGCTGCCGGTGTCATGCATACATTGATGTCCTCTGCTGACACAATGTACTCTTATTTTTTTCCTCTTGTGAACATTCATAGTTCTTAACGATTATAGAAACTGCTTTTGATTTATCTGCACAGATGTATTAATATGTGTGTGAAACTGAAACTAAAAACTACATTGTCACATTACTCTTATGAATTTGTGGTGATAATGCTGCACCCCAAAATAGTGCTGTGGTGATACCATCACCCTTGATGGTATCAGGCAATACTATGGTAATTAAAGTCAAGTCAAGTCAAGTTGAGCTTTATTGTCATTCCGCTAAATGTTGGGACAACGAAATGTATGGGGTTGTATGGGGTCTCAGGGAGGGGCAGGGGGGTTTGAGTTCAGGTTTGTATGGGGTCTCAGGGAGGGGCGGGGGCACTGATGCTCCTGAACCATCTTCCTGATGGAAGTAGCTGGAAGAGACTGTGGGAGGGGTGGGTGGGGTCCTTCACGATGCTGTTTCAGTATAAAGCAAGGTACTCAATGATTAATATATTAATGTACCACGGTATTTACTCGATACTTCAAGGTACTTCAAACAATAGACTCCCAGAAAAAAAAGGTACAAAAGCTGTCACTTGGGAAGTACCTTTTCAAAAGGTACACTTTTGTTATTTTTAGGTAGGCTACAAATATGTACACCTTATGTACTAATATGTGCCTTTAAGCTACCAATATGCATCCTTTAGGTACAAAAATGTACCTTTTTGAAAGGGTACCACCCCAGTGACAGCTTTTGTACTTTTTTTCAGAGTGTACAATTACATTAACACAGAACATAACAATGTCCAAAACACTAGTAGCATGGTACTTTTTAGGGCCTATTGGTAGAGAAATGTACACTTTCTGATCAGGTTCTATAAATATGGTCTTTTTGTTACTTTGGAGATGTCATAAGTTGTCAAAATATTTTTTTTAATGAGTTTGCCAATGACCTCGACTCAGACAATAACATTTAAATCGACAAATACAGGGAAACAGTAAAATGCGGAGATTTGCTCTCACCCCAATGAGGGCCCAATATTACTAAATAGGAAGCAGCTGTTATAGTCTGTCCACAGTCCCTCAAAAAACTTACCCGTTGAGAAAAATCCGAAAGACCATGGAAACAGTGCCCTCTGCTGTCCAACGTCTGACTCAACTCACTCACCCTCGAATAGAAAATAATACATACCTGTACATACATATAATGTCTATTGCCTGAGTTTGGCTGCTATAGGAATTAGACCAATCTATAAAGACCATCTCATACTGATGACCAGAGAAATACTGCAATTGATCTCTCAACATTGATCTCTCATCGTGACACAGGAAATGCTGTAACTTGTGTATGACACCATACTGAACTGTTCCTAGCTGTGGTTTACCAGTTTAAAATTACAATATTTAACCATTCATACATAAACCATTCCTAAAGGTGATGATACACAGGGCAACTTTTTGAGCGATGTTGTTTGGGCACTTTTCCATTGAGAATGGGCAACAAACTTGTCTCACCTGGTTGCCCATTCACAGCAACATTTCTCAAAAAGCTGCCCTGTGTATCATCACCTCTAGGAATGGTTTATGTAAGTACTGTAATTTCAAACTGGTAAACCACAGCTTGGTACAGTTCAGTTTCAGTATGGTGTCATACACAAGTTACAGTATTTCCTGTGTGATTCAATGTTGAGGGATCATTTGCAATATTTCTCAAGTCATAGTGTATCAGTCTGAGATGGTCTTATTTATTTTTGTGCACTTTACTAGTTTTACTGGTCATGATTATCAGTGCAATTTATTTCAAATGTTTTTTTTTATTATAATATCGTGTCATCAAAATCATGTATATAGATTACATTCAAAAGTTTAGGGTCGACAAGTTTATTTTTACCCATTAAATTGATCAAAAGTGACAGTAACGTTAATAGTGTTACAAAAGATTTTTCAGTAACCGTTATTTTTAAAATAATGGTCATTAGTTAAGATTAGTTAATGTATTAACTAACATGACCTAACCATGAGCAGTTCATTTGTTACTGTATTTGTTCATCTTTGTTAATAAAAATCCAGCTGTTCATGGTTTGTTCATGTTAGTTCACAGTGCATTAACTAATGTTAACAAGATTTGAATAATGTATTAGTAAATGTTGAAATTAACATTAACAAAGATAAATAAATGCTTTATAAGTGCAGTTCATTATCAGTTCATGCTAACTAAAGACCATTATTCTAAAGTGTTACCCATTTTTCTTTGAACTTTATCAGAAAATCCCAAGAAAATATCTCATGGTTTTCACAAAAACATTAAGCCGCACAATCATTTTCAAAATTGATAACAGGAAATGCTTCTTGAGCACCGAATCATCATGTTAAAATGATTTTTCAAGAATCATGTGGCTGTAGACTGGAGTAATGACTGCTGAAAATTCATTTTCACAATCCAATCAAGTTTTATAAACATGCATTTTGAAGTCACACAGAGACAAAGACTTGTTTTAATTTATTTATGATTATAAAGCTACAATGTACAGAACGTTTCCAAACAGCAGAACTGGTGAAAGGACGAGGGGATTATTTCTCCCCGGCTTTTGGGGGCACCCACTCGTGGATCTTCTTGCGAGTGGTTGAATAGGGCACGTAGCAGTCTGATGTGCCACTGAGGTTGAACTGATGAACCTGGGCCAGGAACTTCTTGGGTTCTGGAGGGTGAGTGGTGGGAGGGTCATCCGTCATGCAGTGCAGCCAGCGGTGCCTGAGGGGGGGGGGAGGGAGGGGGTTGAAGATATATGATTGTGCACTGGCAATTAAAGCCTAACTAACTTTGAAACAAAGCAGTGACAATGTGTAAAAAATTTAATATTTATAAAAAATATATTAATACCTTTTTTTAATATTTTAAAATATTTTTCCTTTTAATTTCCCATGATGGATCTCTTCACATCCTCATGGCAATCAGTTATACAAGTGGCCTAAATATTAAAACACGTACATGTATATTCTTTGGAATTCTCAGGACCAAGAAATTTTCAACCAATCATTGCATGCGGTCCGAATGATACGTTGTCCCTGCCTGTCAACATATGTATTTCCATACCGCCGCGCACCCTGCTTACGTAGACGTCACACGTTATTAGCGCGTTCCACGAGTGTCAGCGAGCGCCACAAACAAACAGCAGTCACATTTTACAGTTCCCCCTGAATCAAGAGGAATTATGCTGCGTTCACACCATGTTGTAACTGCAATTACCAGATGGCAACCTCTAAGTTGTTTACGTTCATTTAGTGCTGGGCGGTATGACAAAATTTATATCACGGTATTTTTCTAAATTATATTGGTATATGTAGCTATAATATACCTATTGTAGCGGTATATGAAGGTATTTTTTTCCCCTCTGCATGACCAGGTGTTAACCACATTTTCTACTGATTGAGAGAGGAAACTGCAGTAGATTGACTAGAATGCCCTATTTTACTGTCATGATGAGTGAATATTGTAGAAAAATTTCACGCTAGAGTTAATACAGGTTTGCAAAGCCCCACAAAATGATGCTGTGGGGAGACAACAACCAATAAAACACAGACCAGCAACACACTCATTACAGACACATAAATATTCAAATATGACCGAGGAGAGAGAAAAAAACAGAGTTGAGGGCACCTTAAGCATTTAAAAAATCTAACCCTATATAACAACAAACTACCAAAATGAGGGAGAATGTGGAAGAACATTTAAAAGGTCTAAGGATATTTTCAATACATTTAAGAGCACTACAGTCTCTGAACAAATGACACATGTAAGTTAAACACAGAAAGAATAAAGCAGTTACTGTTTTGCCCAGTCTATTTATTTATTTTGTCAGTCAATTTATTAACTTACATCTTTGTCGTCCGTGTAGCAGAATAATCTATGGTGTCATCGCGGTCGTGATGTATCAGTGTCCTTTGCATACATTTCATTTGAAGAAGACATGATGAAATATGTGTGCATACACGCTGCTATTTCATGTTTAGAGCATTAGAGTATATGAAATAGGTCCATAAGAAACTTAAACGCGCTCGCTCTGGTCTGTATCTGATGTATATGATTCATGTGGAGAACGTTGTTAATCTCATCACGGTGCTCCGCGCCGAAACCGTTCTCATGCGCGCGCCACGTGAAGTTTGAATTATCTGCTGTAATCAAGGGCTGAATCCGAAATCTCACCCTATAACTTCAAATCATTATTTGAGGGGACAGCCATTTGTAGTGGTTTCCGAAACCATAGTGGACGTTGTTGAGTGCACTCATTCAGTACACTGACTCATGAGTGTACAGCCGATGTCCACAGAGCGGCTGTCCGATTTCACCCACTCCTTCAAGTGAACAATATAAGTGGATAACGTAGGGAATAGCGAAGGCGGTTTCGGATTCAGCCATGCGATCTCAGCTGTGCTCTCACAACAGTGCAACAGTGAAAAGGGACCTCTCTCAAACAGTGCTGCGCTGCGTTCTGAACGTTGTTTAAGCAAAATATACCGGTATTGCGGTATAATCAAAATTCATATCATAGCAAAAATAAATACTGGTATTCGGTATGAACCGGTATACCGCCCAGCACTACGTCCATTATTATTGTAACGTTATGTGCTTTGAGTCATGAGGTAATTTAACGCGTGTCTCGTGACTCTTTGCAGACTCTGCTGTGTGCTTGTGTTTTGAAGGAGGCATTCTGAAGGGAAGGTGGGATCTCATGCTTTCAAAACTAGCTTGCTAATGCTAGCCTCTCCAAAATTACTACCCTACCTTTAAGGCAAAAGTAGGTTCTTTAAAGAGCTGTATAAACTAGAGGTCGACTGATTCATCGGCTGAGAAGGGTGCGTTGTCACAGTACGAGAGCGTTGAGAAGGGTCTGCTGGCATTATATAGCACAAGAACGGCCTCTAGAAGCCAAATAAGAACCATCACTGACGTTGTTTACACTGACACGTGAGGCTGCACAGAGCACTGACACATCAGATGCACATTTAAAACACTGACAGGGAAACGGTATGAATGCAGAACACTTCAGTACATGTTGCCAAATCATAATAAAGTAATACATTTGTTGACTAGATGCTGTATTAGCAGGTAAAGAACAGCAATATGTATGTACTTTGTCATCGAGCCTGAGAAGACTCTAACATTAGCAGTAACGTTACCTCAAGCAGTTAAAACGATGTAACAACTAGTGATGTGAGAAAGCAAACTGTATCGTCATGCAGCCGACAGAAATATAAACAGAAACGCATTCGATTTTCAACATATTTTGATTAGATAATAGTCAGGTGTTCTAAAAAAAAGCATGGCTGTTTGGATTTATACGAAATGGTAACACCTTACAATAAAATTCTATTTGTAACATTAACTAAGGTTAACAAATGCTGTAGATGTATTGTATACATTTTTAAATTGAGTTTTAATTTTTATTTTGATCAGTTAACCTTAGTAATGCACTATGAACTAACATGAATGATCAAGGTACAATTGTATTGCTCAAGTATTAATACACGCTGTAAAATGTATATTGCATAATGCATATTGTTCATGTAAGCTTAGCTAATACATCCATGTTCACAAATGGGACTTGCAAAGTGTTACCCATAAAAATGTACATGTTTCTAGGTTATTTTGGGGACACCTAAATTTCAACTATATTACCGATCTGCCCGCATTGACACTATATGATCATTGAAATTAGCTGGATGACATCACCGTTTTCACCAGAGCGCCTGTACAGCCGAATCAAATTCTGTTGCATTATTTTCCTGTTAACACTGTGAAGCTGCTTTGAAACAATCGGCATTGTAAATATATATTTATACGGCATTGCGCTATATAAATAAAGGTGATTTGATTTTGATTTAGGTTATAGCTAAAGAAAGCTATATAATATTTTAATGTTTAAATTTATTTTCTGTAGAATTATTCCTGTTAGAACTTCTCATTTTAATATATTTATATTTACATATGCATTTCATTTAGCACATTTTCATGGTTTCAGCACTGTTTTACTTAGTGGTGTGGTTTTATTTATTTATTATCCAGTATCCATTTTAAAAACTATCGGTTGATTAACTGGTTATCGACAAATGCGGTCCAACCTAGTTATCGGTATCTGTAAAATACACTATTGGTCGACCTCTAGTATAAACCAATAATTACATAATCTTAAAGGGTTAGTTCACCCAAAAATGAAATTTCTGTCGTTGATTCCTCTCCCTCATGTCGTTCTAAACCCGTAAGACCTTTGTTTATCTTCGGAACACAAATGAAGATATTTTTGATGAAATCCGAGAGCTCTCTGACCCTCCATTGACAGCTATTTAATGACCACTTTCAGGGGTCAGAAAGGTCGTAAAAAATACTGTTAAAATAGTCCATGTGACTCCAGTGGTTCAACCTTAATTTTAGATAAACGAAGGTCTTATGGGTTTGGAACAACATAAGGGTGAGTAAATAATGACAGCAATTTCATTTTTGGGTGAACTAACCCTTTAAGTGCAAAAATTGCATATCACAGGCCAAAAGGATGAAACTAAATCCATTAAAAACGCCATGCCAAATGCATCTATATTACCATTCAGCAGGGACCATGCTGCCATCAACATCCCACACAGTCTTCTTGCCGTTCATCTCTGTGGTGTAAATCACCCATCGGTGACGGCCTGGAAGTGACACATTGAAAAACACACACTCAGAAGACATAAAAAAACATTGAATTTGTGTATAAGTATGTAAATTCATACCGAAAAAGTATCTGTTGTCCTCATAGTATTTGTTGCCATATTTGTCAGTACCCACCAAGGCTCCTGTCTTGACGTCATTCACCCTGAGACAAAGACATTTGTTTATCAAATCAATTATTAATATATTAAGTGTAATTTATTATAACAGTACATATAATATAACATATATAAATATTAATAATAAATTCCCTGCAAAAAGTTCTGTGGCAGCAGTATAAATTTCACTACAGGTTCAAAAAAGGTACAGTCTCGTATCCCAATCATTAATACTAATAAATATACAATAAAAAGAAAATTACATCATGGCCCCTCTTCTTAGTTCTATTTTGTATGACGATCTTAACTATCTATATGTTGATACCGGTCTAAGTATTTAAATAAATATTTACTATTGATATGCCAAGTAAAAAAATTACTCCAGACACTTCAGTGTGTACAGTCACTATCAAAGAGGTCATTGCTTTGGATTCGGTGTCTTATAGATTTAAACACTTTATTTCACGCCCCTGTTTACCTCTAAAGCAATTTTATTCAACTGATCTACCTGAATAGCTGCAGCAGGAAGCCTTTAATACCGCCATGACCGGAGAGTTGACCCACGGCCCGCCGCACTAAATTCGTGTACTCCGCCATATCTGACGGACTCTAAACGCTGACGGACGGTCACGCAACTTTAGTTCCCCCTGCACACGATCAGGTGTTTAGGGTTCCGCCGACAATCTCTCCGCTTTGGTTTGCGCGTTGTCGTCTCTGGGTGACGTGCAATCTTTGAAAAAAAAAAACCGAGCCGTTTATTAGGAAATATTCTAGGTGTTTCAATAACAGTAATAATAATATACATACACATATGATATATAATACAACTGAAATGTCCAAGCTTGATCGGAGAATGTTTCTGCAAGGTCTGGTTTACCATTTAATAAAAATATGACAACACAAACATATTCATTATTTAAACATTACATAGTTCACACAAAAACGCTTGAAATGAACCTGGAACAACTATGAATGGATTCCAACATGTCTGACCAATACATTTCCATGACTTCTGTTTCTTTGCTAGATTTTTTTTTTTTAATACAGAGATTGCACTCACAGAATAATATTTCGCCAATTAAATATATTAGAGCATAAACAAACAATTTTACAAGAACTTCAGAAATTCCCATGACTTTTCCGGGGATGGAGAAAAGGATGGAGTTTTCTGTGACCGTGGGAACCCTGTATATCACATCAAATGTGTTCGTAAAAAAAAAAAAAAAAAAAAAAAAGGAACGGGTGAACAAATACCAACATTTTTCCTCTTGATTTGACATTTATTATTCCTATATACATGATTCATATACATACAGAGAAAGTCAGTGCTTGGGGGGGCAAAGTTCTCTTTGGAACAAGTTCTCAAGAACAGGTTCCTTGCACTTCCTGTGTCTTTATAAGACACTTTTCTAAACATAAGTACAGCAATGCAATAAAAGCCCAAACAATCCAACCGCTGCAGTAATCCACTTTATCCATACTACATAACCCACAGACACAATCACTGACCAAATGAAAAAGCAAAGTCATAACAAAATGATTTTCTCATTCAAAACTCATATGATTATATCATAAAGATCGCTGTTTTGGCCCAAATGGTCTGAGTGAGCAAAGCCAATGACATTTTAAAGCTGATGGGTGTTGCTGTGGGCGAGGTTTCTGTCACTCAGTGTTGCTGATTGGCTGGCTGTTGTAGTCGGTAGACTCCATTTTGAGGATGTAGGGAATGATGCTGTCGATCTGAACGTTCCCGATGAGACCGGCGAAAAAAAGCTCTTCAGTCACCGCAGCGCTCATGAGCCGCAGGGCAGGGAGACGAACTAACAGTTTTGAAAGACTAACAGAGGAAGACAATTTATATATTGTTTTTAGTCACATCTAAGATATCTTACATAAAAAAAACCCACTCAAATATAAATGTTTCCACTACAAATCATTTTACATTAGTAAGACAAGGCCATCTACACACTCACACACATACACAGAATATTTCAAATTAATTGGATTGATGGGTATAATGCACTACTAAGTAATTAACTTCTCTCGACAAAGTAAAGAAAGGGATTCATTTGATTTGTTCTATTATTTAATTACAATAATTGCATTAAATACTGTTTAGACCAGGGTTTTTTCAAACGTTTAGAGGCCATGGACCCCAAATATGAACATCCTCATGTGAGGGACATTTAAAAGACATCTGTCTTTTTTATAAACACCCAATTAATACACTAACAAGTTAATATTATATATCTAACATGAGTTTCTATTAAGTTACTATATATCTTTTCTACTCACTATAATAATGTACTGTTAAATGTATAATTTATTTATTTATATTAATTTGATATTCATTTGATATTCATTTTAATCAAATTGATTCATTTTAATGTTATTTATAATTTAATTTTTACTTTTTATTGTTAATTTAACATTTAATCACTTATTTATTTATTGTAATCTTATTTTTTTCACATATATTTATTTGAATCTCATTTATTTAATCTCAATTTTATCATTCTTTTTATCATATGGTAATTTAATCTAATCTAATATTTGTTTACTTAATTTTTCCATTTTTATTTTTTCTCTAGTTCTCTAGACAAGCAAATTTATAAATAAGAAATTAATTACATTTATAATAAAGCAAATTTGTTTATGTACTATGTATTATTATTTATTTAATAATGTATTATTATTTATTTTAATTTATTTACATGTTTTATCATGTTAATTTAATAACTTATTGATTTATTTATTTACTTTAATCTAAAAATGTATTTAAATGTATTTCCTCCTGTCACTCCTTTGCGGCCCCCTGGGACCCCAGTTTGAAAATCCCTGGTATAGACAATTATATATAAAACAATAGTGGATTTAACATCAAACTTTAAAGTCTAATGTTAAAATGTACATTTTGGTCAGTTTAAGAATGTATGCAATTTTATATTATTTATTTGAAAAAATTAAAAGCGCAGTTTCATGTCTATCCTTGTATCATTCAACTGGTCGAGCTTGATATGGGATTTAGAAAGTAATGAAATACTTTTTGAAGAGTTTAATTAATACAGTAATCTAATTAAACTGTTGAAGATGTAATTAGTAGCTATTAATTGCTTTTTTTAGAGTAACTTACCGAGCCCTAATTGCAAGCTACTCACCGATATGTGTCCTCTGGATACACTTTGCTCACATAGTCCTGCAGTTCCATGTAGGCTTTCTCCTGAAACCGCTCAATCTGAAGGGTGCCGTCCACTCCGGAGTGATCTACGCACGTACACATATACAATAAACTTAATTCTTAACTTTTTTCCATTTCCCTTCATTTTTCAGATAAACTCCAGTTGTGCTCACCCGGGCTGAAGAGAACCACAGCTTTGAGGTAAGCATATTCATATGCGTCAGGACTCATGCGACTCATACTGTTACAAAATTCCTGCATACGCCAGATATGCTCCATGACTTGCTTCACCCGCTCTGGGGACAGTTTGTCTGTTGAACACACATACATATCTCTCATTAGGTGTCTGTGCCTTCGTGATTTAACTCAAACTGATGCTATGGCATCTGTGCAAAGTATTTTTAGGGCTGTCAAAGTTACCCTGTGCTTAAAATATTTTCAGCACAATTTGACCAAATTTAGAAATATATAATATTCAAAAATAGTAACAGGTCCACATACCTTCATCCAGGCTGGTCTGTAGGTGGTTGATTATGGCCGTGAGGATCGTTTCTACATTCATAATGTGTGAACACTGAGCCAGACCTAAAGCAAACAACTCATTCCAGCAGGCCTTCATCAGCGTGATGCTGTTCTCTGAGCTAAACACCAAAAATACAGAGAATGAAATGAGGATACAGCTAAAGTCACAAATAAAATCATTACACAGTACACTGCTATTTAAATTAGGTGTAGGGGAACAAATAAGGGAATAAATGGTCATTTGCCTGCAGCTCTGTTCCACTGTCTAGGGGGCACAATTTTAAGGTATCGTATAATCAATTCTGGGCTCAAGTCTATATTAAAAGGTAGGTAACTTAATAATGCTGACTCCTGAGATAATAGGGGCTTTCGCACTGGGTAGTTATAGGAACTTAGTTATAGGAACAAGCCACCAGGGCGGCTATTTTCCTGGTTGCATTAGGAACTCTGAAATTATGTAAGCCGCACTTGTTGTTGTGACTTATTTTGATGGCGCGTCGCACATTTATTTTGACGACACTGATGCTGCCTTCACGTGCTATCAGAATTTTTGTACTTCCCACTTCTGAAGGCGTAGTTGAGACGGCGTTCATGTCCGTTTTTCTAACTAGAAAACTAGTATTTACGATAATTCCAATAGCACATGAAGGCAACATGAGAACGCCAGAGACTGAGCACACAACACTCCCATTCTCCGTCTTGATTAGTTTACTGTTATACATAGAAAGTAAACAGTATATGAAAGTATTAGCATGTGGTTGATGCCCAATGTCACTAACTGAGCAGAAATACATAAGTTTCACTTGGTCCCCTCGAAGTCGTGTTGGATTTTCTCCTTAGCGTAAAGGTTGAGAGGTCCATCTATCATTGTTGTCCATGTTTGTAGAGTTAGTTTGTAGAGTAAATATGTAGGCTATAATCTGTGTGTGTACACAGCTTTTGTAGGCATAAATATGTAGGCTATAATCAGAGTGCGTTCAGCCAATCAGCGTACACTTACGTCACTGGTAGTTCCTATTGTGTTAGGTTAGACCCTACTCTGAAGTAGAAGCTAATTTAGTTCCCCCAAAAGATGTTCCTAGAACTAAAGTTGTCCCCAGTTCTTGTGGTACTTCTGCCATTAGTTTGAAAGCCCCTAATTTTAGCCAAATTCTAATGCAGCATTGCATATATATATTAAATATACTTACAGTTAATTTAGTACTTAAAAATAGAGTTTATTTTAAACCTATATTTAGTGCTACCCACCCGTGATTGCCTGAAACCAGGTGTAAACTAGGACATTAATACACTCACCCAAGGGCCTGAAAGGCTGGAATAGAGCGTGCCCAGTGCATGGAGAGGAAAAGCAGACGGGAAGCTGATTCACAGATGTAATTCAGATTCAGGAAGTCTGGCATGGGCAGCGGCATCATGAGCTACACACAATACACATTGTTATTCAACCATCATCGCTATAACTGCAGTGTGTCAATCAACAGTGACCCCTGACCTTAAAGGGCACGTGCATATCTGAGAGCAGCGGTCCTTCCAGTTCCAGTAGGGCGGAGGACTGTTCACCAACCCTGACAGCCACAATCCCCTCCGCCACCTCTTCCCCACAGCCTTCCTCAGGCTGAAGCACCTTTGTGAGCGTGTCAAAGGCCCTGGACACAAACAAACACAAATGTGTAAGCACAGCCATGTACAGCACGTCTTCCAGGCTTGATATCAAAACTACACGAGTTGCTTTCCGCACCGTGTGACGTCATTCGACTCATCCCTCTGCATGTCCGTCATAACACTGTCGTCGTTACTCGCGGTCTCCATCCCCGACAGGTCAGTACTGCTGTCCATCATCTCACGACTTTTGTTGAGGTGACCGAGAGACGTGACCACGTTGGCCAGGGTACCCAGATCTCCCTGACTGGAATCATTCTAAAGTAAACATCAGAAAACTTGAATATACATATGGACATACAAATGTGGGTATGAATCTGCAGGGTTTGTTTAAATCAAACTTAAGCCTTGAAGACCTGCACAAATACAATCAATGCCGTATGAGCGGGGAAGGGCAATGTCTATACTCTATAGTAACACATTAAACCATAAAATGACTGTAAAATATGATTTAAACAACTTTACTGTTGAAATGCAGGCTTTGATAAGAACAAAAGATTTATAAAATGATAAACCTCACATTTCAGCCATTAGACAAGGGATGAGACAAAATGATAAATGATTAGGCCTATATTTATTTTCCAATGATTATATAAAAAAATATATAAAAAAATAAAATTATATATATATATATATATATATATTTTTTTTTTTTTTTGCAGTGGTGTAATAAAATAGCACAGGCTGAATGAAAATGCAGATGCACTCTCTGACAGTAGGTGGCGTTTAGGGAACAGCAGAAATATAGCGGTTACCCTGGTAAGCAGCTGCGCTTATCACAGCGAATTTCTCAGAAGAGTGGCGAGTTTGCAGGTGATATAAACACCATAAGGTAAACTATCGCAATTCCTGTTTTTCTGTTCCTCTTGAAATTATAGTTTTTTTGGCCTTCAATTTAATGAAACTGATTTAAGAATTCAACCTAAAATGTGTTATTTTTAAATGAGTAAAAATTATTTTATAAAAAAAAAAAAACTTCACAAAATGTAATGCTGTAAAAAATAAAAATCTACCATAATTACTTGCAAATGTAAATAATATATAGTTAAATAATATATATTAGTAATGAGAACTGGGGGAATGTGTTTAATTTACACCATATGTTTAATTTACATCATGGTAGTGTTTTTTATTTTATTTTAATATATATTAAATATATTTAATTTATATAAAAAAATACCCCAAAACAGCAGCATTACAAGACAGAAATATAGACTAGAAAGGATGTTTAAACTTGCTCTGCCCTTGCGTCCATGACTCGCTGTGGCGGAGTTGCCAGTTTTGGCTGTTTTTCCAGCTTTTAACGCCAAATGTGCTCTTATCAACACGTTCTCATGAAATGTGCATCTGTAACACAAACCGTATTTATCATGTGATTTATAGAGTATGAAGTCTCTGCGGAACAAGAGTGGGTGTTTCCAAATTTGTGGGTGTTTTCAAACTGATGGGTGTTCACGCAATGAAAATGAAATTTCTACATTAATTTGGTGATTTACTGTGAAATTACTACATTATAAAATATATTAAAAACGTATTTTAAACAGAACAATGTGTGAATAATCTAGTAAATTTTTTAATAGATTGACAGCACTAAAAGAAAGTTTAGGCCTACATTAAAAATATATTATGCATACCCACTATCTATCTATCTTTTGTATTTACTGCATTGCATATTGTATGTTCAGGGATGACAGATTGATAAGCAGACATGCTATTTATGACTGGATGTAACTTTTGATACGTTGAGGTAAAAGTGGCTCTCCTATTGATTTTGTCCTATCAGTGTGGCTCTGTTTTTCACTAAAAATAGCAAAGACCACTGTTCTAAAGGAACCAAACTTAATAACAATTTATATATATATATATATATATACACACTCACCTAAAGGATTATTAGGAACACCTGTTCAATTTCTCATTAATGCAATTATCTAATTAACCAATCACATGGCAGTTGCTTCAATGCATTTAGGGGTGCGGTCCTGGTCAAGACAATCTCCTGAACTCCAAACTGAATGTCAGAATGGGAAAGAAAGGTGATTTAAGCAATTTTGAGCGTGGCATGGTTGTTGGTGCCAGACGGGCCGGTCTGAGTATTTCACAATCTGCTCAGTTACTGGGATTTTCACGCACAACCATTTCTAGGGTTTACAAAGAATGGTATGAAAAGGAAAAACATCCAGTATGCGGCAGTCCTGTGGGTAAAATGCCTTATTGATGCTAGAGGTCAGAGGAGAATGGGCCGACTGATTCAAGCTGATAGAAGAGCAACTTTGACTGAAATAACCACTCGTTACAACCGAGGTATGCAGCAAAGCATTTGTGAAGCCACAACACGCACAACCTTGAGGCGGATGGGCTACAACAGCAGAAGACCCCACCGGGTACCACTCATCTCCACTACAAATAGGAAAAAGAGGCTAAAATTTGCACGAGCTCACCAAAATCGGACAGTTGAAGACTGGAAAAATGTTGCCTGGTCTGATGAGTCTCGATTTCTGTTGAGACATTCAGATGGTAGAGTCAGAATTTGGCATAAACAGAATGAGAACATGGATCCATCATGCCTTGTTACCACTGTGCAGGCCGGTGGTGGTGGTGTAATGGTGTGGGGGATGTTTTCTTGGCACACTTGATGCCCAATTGGCACTAAGGGGCCTAGTTTAAATGCCACGGCCTACCTGAGCATTGTTTCTGACCATGTCCATCCCTTTATGACCACCATGTACCCATTGTCTGATGGCTACTTCCAGCAGGATAATGCACCATGTCACAAAGCTCGAATCATTTCAAATTGGTTTCTTGAACATGACAATGAGTTCACTGTACTAAAATGGCCCCCACAGTCACCAGATCTCAACCCAATAGAGCATCTTTGGGATGTGGTGGAACGGGAACTTCGTGCCCTGGATGTGCATCCCACAAATCTTCATCAACTGCAAGATGCTATCCTATCAATATGGGCCAACATTTCTAAAGAATGCTTTCAGCACCTTGTTGAATCAATGCCACGTAGAATTAAGGCAGTTCTGAAGGTGAAAGGGGGTCAAACACAGTATTAGTATGGTGTTCCTAATAATCCTTTAGGTGAGTGTATATATAAAATTTTTATATATAATATAAATTTTAGTAGCATCTAGCGGTGAGGTTGTGAATTGGAAGTGCCCACCGCTCACCCCTCTCTTTTGAAGCACATAGAGAATCTATGGTGGCCACCACAGGACAAAGGTGTCATCATCTGATAAAGCAGAGAGTAGCTAGCGCTCTTTAGAGCAGTTTGTCCGTTTAGGGCTACTGTAGAAACAGTATATATATATATATACACATACACATACACACACACACATTATAGTAAGTATTACTTCCAAAAAACATTTTACCTGATCTGGTGAAGAAGGAATTAAAATGGTGTTGTCAAGTTTGGAAAGTGATTGCTGTATGTTCAAGAGCATGTTGGAGTCCAGTAAACTGGTGGACCTGTGATCAGACACAGAGACACAGAGTGAGAGCTAGGAACAGAAACAAAAAAAAAATTATTATTTTTTGACTCAAAAACACATTCACATCCGTACCTGGTGGTCTCTTTTTCGCTAACAAACGTTGGCATGGCGGCGAGAGGGCTGCAGAGGTTTTTGCGGATGTAGATCTTTTCGATGGAGGGCGCACAGTTTGCTGGCTTCTCTCTCGACACCTCCACCGGTTTCCTCTCGCACTGAACAGCTGTTGGCAGAATTTCAGCAGGTGAAAATCATAAGACTTATCATTTAGAAAAGTAGCAGCACACCCCTGCATCAGTCATGTCCAGAGCACAAGTGGTGCGGGTACGTGTTGCGTATCTGATCTGGGCTCACAGTCTTGTTTCATGCCGAGGGCCATGCAGCGCTGCAGTCTGCAGTACTGACACCGGTTCCGATGGTGTTTGTTGATGATACATTCTCCAGACCCACGGCACGTGTACACCAGATTCTTCCTGATGCTGCGCTTGAAGAAACCCTTACAGCCCTCACAGCTCACTGCTCCATAATGACGACCTAAACACACACACACACACACAAAATGACCAACAGGACAAATGCAACTATTCACAAGTGTCTCTCTCCAATAATAGCTTGCAGCCAGTTTGAGGTCTACACTTATTTATAGGTGCAGTGTGTAGTTTTTTTTTTGAAGATCTATTGACAGAAATGCAATATAATATACATAACTATGTTTTCAGTGGTGTATAAAGACCTTACATAATGAACCGTTATGCTTTCATTACCTTAGAATGAGCCATCTCCATACACCGCGAGTCCCCTTACATTGAAATAGCCATTTTGCGCCGTCATGTTTCTACGGTAGTCCTTAATAGACAAAAATCTCTACAGAGCGCTAGCTACTCTCTGCTGTCTCAGATGATGACATCTTTGTCCTGAAAGGAGCGGATTCTGAAATCAACTGCCGCTTCAATATACCTGTATATATCCTAATTAAATTTATATACAATGCATTAATCAATATTTATCCTCCTATATTATTATAATGATTTTTTAAATGATTCCTTCTAGTTATGATTACTTAATCAATAGAACCACTGATTGTTTCTTGTTTCTTCATATGTGTTTTCTAAAGTGTGTATTTGGTCTCTGAGTGGTGACTGAGGGTCTGGCCTAGGGATGTGTGATGTGTCGCTAAACACTTGATAGCAGAACTTGTTGTCGTGTGTTTGGATTTTGGAGGTGTCACACACCCCTAACATGCCAGGAGTGCAGTAACAGTGTTTGCTCACTTAGCCCGGCTTCCAGAGATGAAATATGGATTGGTCTTTCATTTTATATTATATTTTATTCATTTTATATTTCCTTTTATTGAAACACTAAAGAATTATACTGTCTGTACCTCTTACTGAGAGAAAGCACATGTTATCAGTATGTTTTGGGAAACTTTCTGGTAAGAACTGGAGCTCAATCAACTCCAACCTTGGAGAAACTGTATATCTGTGTATGTGCGCAATATTCTGTGTTATAGATCAGTATTGAAGGTGTACAACGGGCATCTTAGGGAGAGTAACAGGATGTTGTTCTGGACATGCTGGCGCCTGCTCCAGATCTGGAAGGTCACTATGTGCCTAATTCCAGGGTGAAAGCGTCAACAAGTGATCTATGGAGACGTGTATCTGATTAACTGACAATGTGTGGAAATGTACCATGACTGTCTATTATCAGAATCATTCAACTTGCAGTAATGACGTGGATAGACCTTGAAAACAGTTGAGAAATTGTATGTACGAAACTATGGTAGAGAGGGAGTGCAGCCTACGAACTCCTTGTGAGACTTGAAGCTGCCTTCTGCTGATGAAACTGCAAACTATTCTTCAGTAGATTTTTCTTTAATGAATTGCACTCCTGACTCCTAATCTTCATTCTTCACTACTGGGCTTGGGTCATAAACTGTTATCCCGTAATATCCTGTGTCGGCCACCGTAGCTTCTCTATGCGCTTCGAAAGGGAGGGATGAGCGGTGGGCGATTGCAATTCACAACCTCACCGCTAGATGCTGCTAAAATTTACACACTGCACCTTTAAAACAAAACAAATGTGTGTGTCAAGTACCTGAGGCCTTGTCTCCACAAACTACACAATACTCCACTGGAGGCTTCGTAGCGCCCTGTTCTGAGCCCTCCGTCACAAACTGAAAAACAAAACACTCTAGCCTATAAATATGAACATTAATATTGAGTAAATTACAAAAGGAAATACCTTATATAAAAACAAACAAGCAAGTACACACTCTCACAATACAAACTGATCCTGCGTACCCATTTTTTTCAGACGCATTTCTAACCATAACCATTGTCTTATATTCAGAACAATACTCTAATTGATAGCATGCACACACACAGGCAGCCAAAACATGCCAACTAGTCTAGAAAGCTTCATCTTTGTCCAGTGTCTATAGAAGTTATGGCCGATAACAATGTACTCTTTTAAACTAGAGTTGCGGGTATCTCTTCACTGGTCTCCAGTAGTAGTAGTAGTAGTTGTTCCATTTCTTTTTCAACTGTGAAACAATGCTTCAGGCCAGCGTTGCCACCTTGTGGACCAACTAAAAGAAATTCAAGGCGCATACACAGTACGCGCCCACTATGCTGATGACTAAATGTATGGCACACCCGCTGAATGCATACTGTGCAAAACATTTACCTGGATCTGTTGTCCTGTCAGCTCAGGTGATGCAAAAAGCAGTTGATTGACAGCTGACCCATCGGCAGAGGTTAAGATGACCTTGGCTGGTGAGTTCTCTTGTTTGATGAACAGTTTCTCCTGGTTGGGGTAATCCAGGTTAGCTAATATAAACTGCTGCTTGCCGGATCCAGCCTGATCAATGGCTGTGACTATCTGCACCTTCTGAGCCAACTGCTGCTCCGTCACAATCTGACACGACACATGACAACAAAGACCATCAAAATGAAACCGTTTACAGCAATAAAGTTCAGAAAGTCTTTCACACAAACATGAATGTTCGGCACTAAATATATTTGTCCTCTTTTATTAACTGTCTCCAAGCAAAAGCACCACCAAGTCATAAGGGATGTTCGCCTTGAAGCGCGTCTGCTCTCTAATCGCATTTATGTCATACACCGGTCAAGACGAACACACCTAAAGTTTATGACTGTGCTGTGCATGTGACCAAAAGTGCAAATCTTATTGGTTGGCTAGCTTTTTTCACAGTGCAACAAAAAAGAGATTTTTACAACCATCCGTAAAAAAAGCATGTTGTATGCAAATGTTAATGTCGGTCTGAACAGACATGTAACAGCCGTTCATTAAAGGATTAGTTCACTTCAAAGTGAGAATTTCCTGATAATTTACTCACCCCCATTTCACCCAAGATGTTCATGTCTTTCTCTCTTCAGTCGAAAAGAAAGTTTTTTGAAGGAAAACATTTGAAGATTTTCCTCCATATAATGGACTTCAATGGCAACCAACGGTTGAAGGTCCAAATCAATGCAGTTTTGAAGGGCTTCAGAGGCTCTGCACGATCCCAGCTGAGGAATAGGGTCTTATCTGTGAAACAATTGGTCATTTTCAAGAAAAAAAAAAAAAAATTGTATATCATTTTAACCACGAATGCGTGACTTCAGTGTTGTAATTATTCACGGCGTATGACAGCATCACGCCGAAAAGGTCACGCATGACGTACGTCGAAGTACTGACCCAGTGCCGAAAAACTCCATCTCATGTTCTCCTCCAACTTCAAAATCGTCCGGCATCGTTGTTTTACCTTTATTTTTGTAAAGGGCGTTTGATTTAGTCTTTGCACATTTGCTTTAGCAATGGGTCGCTACTTCCATGTATGTCACGGTTGCGACCTTTCTGACATAATGACGTCACACACCGTGAAGAATCACAACACCGAAGTCGAGAATTCATGGTTAAAAAGTATATACATTTTAATTTTTTCTTGAAAATGAACAATCGTTTCACTATAAGACCCTATTCCTCAGCTGGGATAGGGCAGAGCCTCTGAAGCCCTTTGAAACTTCATTGACCTTCAACCGTTGGTTTAATTTTTTTCCGACTGAAGAAAGAAAGACATGAACATCTTGGATGACATTGGAGTGAGTAAATTATCAGGAAATGTTCATTTTAAAGTGAACTAATCCTTTAACATTCAAATGTTTATTGCACCAAATTGTCACATGGTTATTGAGTCCTTGAGTGTCTAAACGTGCAGTGTAAGTCACCTGTAGACCTCCGTCTGCAGACACCAGCTGAATTCTGGGACTTTCTCCATCCATGATAACAATTTGTCAGAACAGTGGCTTAGCAACGCCCCATCAGCCACACGCCCACCTGAGAAAAATAACACACAACTCTATGATTGATCAGATGCTTTCTTAACTTGTGGTGTTCATTTTGTTATTGAGAGGAAAGCGCGCAGCACATATTAACATATTCATCTAAATGTCGCTCTCAGCAGTGTGGGCGGCATCAGGATGTTCACTAACAGTATATCACTGCAAAAGTATTTCCAACTAATTTTTTTCCCCTGTTAGCGAAGAACAACAACAAAAAAAACTGGGATCAGCACAAGAGTGCTAGGGGGGTTGTGGAAAAGTTTAGAGAAAAATGGTGTAAAATAATAATAATAACACAATTTAAATAAATACCTAAATAAAAAATATATACAAATAAATAACAATTATTTAAATAAATACATAAAATAAACCTAACAGTCCAGCAATATAAGGAGTAGGATGAAAACAAAAACAGTAACATAATGTTATAGATTATAAATATTTACAAATTATATGTTATACATATTTAGTTTATTATTTTTTCACAGTATAAATTGGAACGTGACTTTTAAATTTTAGGAGGGGGGTTAAAAGATGCTAGGGTGATTATTATAAAATAATAATAATTAAAGATCACTAATGTCTGCAGCATAAACAGTCTGGGACGGCTTACATACTGAAGTTTAATATTTAGGTTTAGGTGATTGTTTAAACAATGATGCAAATGAGGTCAGACTCAATTCCTGTGATGTTTTAACCTATTTATTATCAATCAAATGATTCACGACTTTACAGTTGTTGTCATTCCATCATCCAGACCAATGATTTCTTCATTATTAATGAGCTAATATTATACACTCTACATGTGTTCAGGTATACTGTTCAGTGTTTACTGATGAAGACATACTGAAATCTCCTATGGATCTGATTAGCAGTAGCTACATTAGCACACTAGCCAGCATCCCGCGATATGGTTTTAGTGTTATTCAGAGAATCGAATGACTTAATAATGAATAAATGTGATCTAGACAGTGAATGACAGCTGGGGGTCAGTAACTCCTGTGGAATGTGTGTGTGTTGATCCGGGAAGATAAAGTTAGATCTGTTCCTGTAGGTTAAAGGTCATGATTGAAGGGTTAAAGCTCCTCACACATACACAGAGGGATCTTCAGTGCCGCGGCTCCTCACACGTGGATTACAGGACAAATCTAGTATCTTCACAATTGTAGACCATCAAAGGATCTATTGATAGGTCCGAATAATCGCCTTTGTGCTGTTTTTAATCGGCATTTGTTGTGTTTATCAGAGTGCTGATATCAGATTTACCCGCTGATAGCGTTAGCTTGCTAAATAATGTCATATCAGCATCAAATTTGCTATGATGTCAATTTGATGCCTGGTTATATATGTTTACTTTTCTTAAATGTCCAAAAAAAAAGATAGTCTAGTCAGTTTAATCGCAGACATATAAGGATAGATTTGATTCCCGATATTTCCTGTTATGGTAGCGGCTACTACGCTAACGCGTGTTAGCAGGCCGGCTAACAACAGTGCTAACATTCTCCCGAAATTATTAATCCTGAACAATTACGACAAGCACAATAGGATTTAATAATGTAATAAAGGGTTAATCTTACCCTGTAACCGTGAATAAATATCCAAATAGTGTGATGTTTTGATAAATTATCGTAAACTGACGGCTCACTGCAGCTATAGGAGGTCAGAGTTCGCGACCCGTTCAGAGGAGACCGGCACATCTGCGCATGCGCGAATGCACTCGTGAGCTAAGCAGGCGTTCATTTTAGTGAAGGTTGAATGATAATTTGCGCTGTTAGCCAGTATGTTTTACTGATATTCTTTTTTTTTTAAATTAGTGCTCTAGGACGCCAAAGTGATGATTTGGAAACACATTGACCAATAAGTGTCCCATTTTAGCCAATTGTGAATTCTCTATCGTTAGCTGTAACATCTATAGTACCAACAGCTCTGCTAATGTATCAGGCACAAAGTGAATTTGTACAAAAAAATAAATAAAAAGAATGTTTAAGAATGTAAATCAATCGCAGTAGTTATTGTATTAACCCATTTTAAAGATTATGTCGCTCGTTATTGTATCCACAATTGAAGAACCCATATTCGATATCTATAACTGCATTGAATCAATAGGTAAAAGTGTATAATGCACTTTTAATATTTATATTTAGCAAACATAACCCAAGTCATAATGAAACCAAGTTTAACCAGATATGCATACATGTTATCTCATTACATTATTTATTAAAAATTATTTGCTCTTTACATTTATGTTGGGGCATAGCCTACTCCCTTGAAATCCTTAAGATATTAACAGATTACTTCAGGATGTAAAACCTTCTGGAGATCCTCAGAACTTTGGGATACAACAGTGAACTAGTGCCAAGATGACCAGAAGCATCAGGAATTATATTTTTCTTAAGTGGAAAAAAAAAAAAAAACCCTAAACATAACAGTGGTGTATCTGTTTCCCAAAATCAAAACAATCTTACAAAATGTAAACATTCAAAACACAAATATGATCAATATCGAACAAATACAATCCATTTCTTGGACCGGTTACCCTTCAAACAGTGAAAAATCAGTGGCTTGCTGGATTTTAGTGAAAACTAGAGAATATAATCATGTTATACCCATTGTCAAAGTGTCCTGAACAAGGTGCATTAGAGTATTTAATGTGTGTTATATCTTTCCCTGATAAGAGCACTAGTTTTTCTCTCTGTATTCACAGCCGGTGTGCTATAATGTCATATATTGTAAGTTAAAACAGTGCTGAGTTAGCCAGCCTAGCACCGTGTCTTTACTACCCATAATTCATTGAGGCCATTACAGATCCTGAACTATTTTAAATACGCCTGCATTATATTACCATTTACAAAATATGTACACTTCCAGTTCTGTCCAGTATAATGTTTAAAACATCAGTCAAAATGCCTACTTTTTACAAAAGAGTTTAAGATTATTAAAAACATTTTTTTGTAACTAACAGGCTAACTGATAAATCAAATTAAAAAGGGCCTCTTCAGGAAATACGAGCAGAACAAATGTATAAATTGTATGTAACTTCATTCATGCGCAAATTGTTTTTGCGTACATAAACTGCCAATCTTTCGTTAAACTATGCTCACATTTTATGCAATGAATCTTTTAAAAATCATGTAAATTGTCACATGTAATGCATTGTTTTTGAAATTACGTTCTTTAACAAAAAACAAAAAGTATATTGTTACATTCAATGTGTGCATCATTCGTAAAATCGTTTTCATGTAAATTGTTGCAGGTAATGAATGAACTGTTTGTAAAACCATGTTTGGGTAAACTGTCGCATGTAATGTAAATGGTCACGTTCAATGCATCAACCATTCGTGCAAAAGCAGTGCGCAGATCAGTTGTAGAAACAATGGTTTTACGTACAATTCATACATAAAGTCACTCTGTTTGTGCTTCACGATTAAGGCCCAGTAACTTTTTAAGCCTTCATTTCCCAGCTTTCACAGTTGATTCACAAAATCTCCCATAATGCACCATGCCAGACTGCACCACATGACCATGCCAAAGGTGGCGACCTGGCATCAGACACTCCTTGCGTCATACTTGCACATTCAGACTTGACTATGAATCACACTAGTGACCAAATACCTGCAATTAGATCCAAACTGTCCCTGGAGTGTTTCAAAATATCTAGCGTTCCAACATGGGCAAGAATTCAGATTCATATTGTCATGGTCTGGAGTAATTGCAAACTGTATGTAGAGCTCATGACTGGTCATTGTCTGACGGTTTTATGGTAAGGAGTTGTTACAGAGAGGCAGTGCTTCCTAAAAATGACATTAAGAATAAACTTATGTATTAATACCTCACATTTTTGAAGTAAGTGTGATTAAACGGCCACTTGTTTTACCTTCACTAGGGTGCTTAAGATGGATTAATGCATAAACTACATCTACCAGCATCCTTTGCTTCAAGCAGGGTTTTGATTTATGCATCCTCAGACGCACTGCCTGTGAAACACAGTGGAGAGACCCAGACCAGCGACATTTATTTATTCTATTTAATCCAACCCAGCCCTGTCAAAGGATCATGGCCTCTTGAAACGCTTCAATCCATCTGAAAAGGAAGCACAGATTTAGTTTGAATCAACTATTCTTTTATTAGATTCAACTGCATGAAGTGTTTTTCTGGTGTACCTCTGAGCAGTGGGGATATCCTCTGCTCTGAAGATATAGTAGAGTGTGTTTTTATGGTACAGTTTAAACTGCATTTTTTGAGCCGGTCCCGTCTTCTCCTCTCGGAGGAAGAAGCCCAGCAGTGGCTGACTCTCCAGTGCCGCAACATCCTGAAAACAATCCAATCCTCGTCACATGACAGCTTTTATTATGTCATACACGCCTGAATATTCTTGTGACACTGAATGCAAAAAGCAGTATAGGGGAATAACTGACGCAATTACAGTTTTCAGTATTGCAAAAATGTTCACAATAATATTTTTTTTCCAAGAACAAGCCACTCTCCCCATTTACCGCTATGATTACGTTGCAGTTTTTTTTTTTTTTGTAGAGTAGATCATTTTGCAGATTCTAGTTTTGTGGACACTACATTTAGTTTAACTGTAAATTGTGATTTTACATGTTCAAATTGGATGTTGAAATCCTGATTATTTGTGCCAGATGTTCGGCTGTTTATTGTAACTTTTACAGAAACCAGCTTAACATTACCAACAAGTTTCAATGTAGCATGATAAAGCGTTACATCGTTGTTTTTTGTCACACTAAAGGCCGGTTGTGCCAAGAACGATGTCCATAATGATAACTATATTAGTGTCCACACAAATGAACAATATTGTTCTGTTTATTAGAAGCATGCATTGCAGTTTTGTCGTCTGCCACTCTTTAAAGCAGGATGGATTCTGATTGGCTGTCAATGTTTTTACCGAAATAAATTTAGCTGAAATAAATTGGTTGTTAGAGTGATTCCAATGATATTGTTTCCTATGTGCCGTTATCATTATAGTTGTGGTGTGGACTCTGCTATTCTTTTATATTTAGATCGATTTTTACAACTATATCTTTATCATTATAGTTATCGTTATCGTTCTTGATGTGAATGAGCCTCAAAACTCTTCCAAGTAATTTACTAATTTCTGTGTAAAAATATTCTTAATACAGCCAAGTGTAATGTTGAGAAGCTTGATTCATTTTAGTAAATCACAGATTTTATAAATTGTTCATTAAAAAAAAAAAAAAAAAAAAAAAAAAATGGACAAAGGTGTGGAATTGTCCGTCTTTTTTGTAGTGATATATTCAGTTAAATGCTGATATTTGTCGCTATGCATTTTTTGTTTTATTAGTGGCATTTAGCGTAGTCACAACAATCCTCATTATTTTTGTGCCAAATAAATACTACTATCATTGTTAAAATAAATGATAGCATCTAATTTATATATATATATATATATATATATATATATATATATATATATATATATATATATATATATATATATATATATATATATATATATATATATATGATCAACAATACAGAAAACTGTAATATTGTGAAAATTATTACCATTTTAAATAATATATATATTTATATATATATATATATATATATATATATATATATATATATATATATATATATATATATATATATATATATATATATATATATATATATATATATATATACACACTGTAATTTATTCCTGTGATACAAAGCTGAATTTTCAGCTTCATTACTCCAGTCTTCAGTGTCACATGATTCTTCAGAAATCATTTTAATATGCTGATTTATTATCAATGTTGGAAACAGTTGTGCTGCTTAATATTTTTTGGAACCTGTGATACTTTTTCAGGATTCATTGATCAATAGAAAGTTAAAAAGAACAGCATTTATTCAAAATAGAAAAGAAATTGTTAGAAAATATTATCAATTTAACATCCTTGCTGAATAAAAGTATTATTTCTTTCAAAAATTCTAAAAATAAGACTAAAAATTCTGTTAAAAATGCTATTCTTTAACTATTTATTGAAGGAATCCAGGAAAATTATTGTAGGTTATAAAAACATATTAAGCAAACTTTCCAACATTGATGATAAATCAGCATATTATAATTATTTCTGAAGGATCATGTGACAGCTTTGCATCACAGGAATAAAATTATATTTGAAAAGTATATTAAAATAGAAAACCATTATTTTAAATTGTAATATTTCACAATATTATGGTTAATTCTGTATTTTTGATGAAATAAATGAAGACTTGATGAGCATGAGATATAAATAGTAAATAGAGAAAATAGTAATGCTTCCAAACTTTTGACTGACTGCTGACTGTATGCATGTATGAAACCTTTAAATGGTTTTAATATACTTTTTTTTAATGGTAGCTAGGTCAACGACAGTTTCAAAGTAGCTTTCCCAACAATTTCCTTATTATGTCTTTTTACATAGCTTCTATCTGCTTTTTGATAGTAGTTTGTATTGTGGTAGTTACACTACTGATAAAGCTTCCTCAATGCTGGCTAAAAGTTATTACATAAATAAAGGGCAGCATACTTCACTAGCGGCGTAAGTGTAGAGGACTTTGTTCTTAATGACAAACCACAGCCTCTTCCATGGTTTCTTGTGGCCTTTGGATCTTTGCAGATATCCACTCATGGAGGAGTTCTCAGTGTTGGCAGATACCTGTGAGCGAGATATTTTAATATGACGTCAGCGCTGTGATAGAAACCGAAACCTTCACTAGTGACATAAATTCTGCATGTCATTGCATTGAGGGTAATGTACAACTTCAGGTCACCTCTTTGAGGGCAGAAGGAATCCTTTTCTGTTTTCTAGAAAAGGCAAATGTTGAACTCCGCCCACTAGGGGAAACGGTTACATTGGATTGGTCCCCTAAGAGACAAAAGCAAAACAGCACATTAGAAAAAAAAGGTATTTGCCTGTGCAACCACACAGGCTTAGGTGAGAGACGGCGCTCGCGGTTCAAACACGCTTTAGACTTCTAATTCATGACCAGTGTTTTGTTTTGCTCTATCATCTGCGCATGTCGTCATCATACATCATATGTCGGGTCAGAGGTCACTCTTCCACCAGAACTAGACTCCGTTATAACGTCCGTTGTCGGAAACCTGTGATTATAGTTTACAAAGTTATAAATATGGATGTTTTTTCTTACAAATTCGCATCACTTCGCTTCAGAAGGCCTTTATTTAACCCCCTGGAGCCGTGTGGATTACTTTTATGATGGATGGATGTGTTTTTTTGGCTTCAAAATCTAAGGTACCATTCACTCCCATTATAAAACTGGGAAGAGCCAGGATATTTATTTATAATACTTTGATTGTGTTTGGCTGAATGAAGAATGTCATATAGGCTACACCTAGGATGGCAATTATGTGAGTCAATTATGGGATACATTTTCATTTTTGGGTGAACTAACCCATTAAGGTCACGTATGAGCGAACAAGCATGACCGCTAAAACAAGCATGTTCAATAAACAACACTACTAGTAGAGAAGTGGAAGGAAGAGAAGGTTGGCTGACAGCAGAAATCGCGTACCCTTGTGCTGTAGTTTGATATAGCAGTGGTCGCACACTCGTGCCAGCTGATTCTTCAGGTATTCCAGGTAGTATTTATTGGACGAACATGCCTGACACACCACCTGTTGCCACAACAAACCGATATCATTTAGACCCATTTGTTCATTCCATAAAAAGAAACAAAGCTTAGAACTGTTCGTTTTTCGAACCTTTCCGCAGGCACGGCAGTGGTGGCGTCTCCAGGTGAGCGTGAACTCACACGTGCAGATCATACACATGGTCGTTCTCAAATCTGGAATCCAAATAGGAGCTTTAGAGCCCAGCGGTAGACCGTCATCAGAGATTCCCTCCAACTACACACAGAAAAACCAGACGCGTTTTTGACAAAAAACACCAACATACTATAAATTTTAAATAGATGCAGTGCATCTCTATGAGCTTTACAAAGTGTCTGAAATCAGTTGCTTTTGGCAAAAAAATTATTTACTTTTCCCGAATAGTTCTGGTACATCATTTGTGAATATCTTATGACGTTTATGTTGATAAAGGCCAAGTTGTGTTAATATATTCAGGTTTCATAAAATTATAAAACTTCAGTATCAGCCAGGCTGGTTGATAAAAGTTCTGGTTCATTGCTTGTGAATATTTTATGCTTATGTCTTTTTAGAACAATACTTAAAGCATTAAAAAAATATATATATACACACTGTACAATATTTACATTATATCCCCTAACCATAAACCTAAACCATACAGAAAACTTTACATTTTCAAAAAAACTATTGTATGATTTCCTTATGAGAATTTGCCTCCACAGTGTAGAAGAATTCAAGTTTTACTATCCTTGTGGGAACATTTGGTCCCCACAACATAGGGAATACCTGAATCACACACACACACACACACTTAAGTGCACCCACCTCTTGGCTTCGACTGGAAAAGAAAGAAATCTTCTTTCTGGTGTAGTCATCTATTGCTTTAGCGATAGCTTCAAGCCATTCATCTCTTTCTGTAGCTGAACTGCAAATGTCAATTAGTTTGTGATTTCAGTTGAATTAAAAATAAGTACAAAGAATCCATTTTATTTCACTAGTGATCAAAATGATTGTATGTACAGTTCATGTACAGTTATTCATTCTACTACTGATATTTCCTTCATGTGGACCCTGCAGATAAATCATACGTGTGTGTGTGTGTGTGTGTGTGTGTGTGTGTGTGTGTGTTTCTTACTTGGCAGACAGTATGAAGGAGCGTTCCACACTCTCAATGTTTAATTCATTCTGATAGGCCTCCTGACTGGGTTTGCTCACCTATTAAAGACGTGAGACACATATATACGTTACATCTCCTGTCAGTGTTTGTGTGTGTGTAAGAATATTATTACAGTGGATATCTGACCTTCATGCCAGCCAGAGACAGCATGCTGTTGACTTTATACTGGCCAGACTGAACTGGTGTTGTGTACAGCAGAATATCATTAAACTGTTGAGAAACAGAAAATTTGTGTGTTACACCATCCAGTTTCTTGTCATGGAGCAATTTCCTGTATTGAAAATGACCGTATTAACGTAATGTATAGTAATATTGGTGTGTGGTCACTGTTGTGCATATAAAGTCTTTAATTAGGTTTACTACCTCAAATGTACAAATCAGATTTCATAGTTGAAAATATCATTTTTAACTAACTGAAATAAGTTGAAACACAAAAATTACAAACTGGAAAGAATTTATAAGTAAAACTAAAACTGAATAAAAATAATAATTATATTTTATAAATAGTAATATATAAAAAAAGACAATAACACAAGAAAATAACAAAATCAAATAAAAACAGAAAATCTAAAAAATAAAACTAATTAGAAATATTTATAAAAGCTATAACTACATAAATCATAATAAAATCATGTCCATTTTTAATAAACATTTTAATAGTATTTAGCCTCAACTTGACCATAGTCTCTCACCAGGAAGAACATTCTGGGCTGCATAACTTTCCTGGAGAGTTTCATCAGAGTGCCCTCCTTTAAGAAAACCTGCTTATGACACAAGAACACAGAGACTTTAGGCACTGCTCAGACACAATGAATCATGGGTACTTGAGTTTCTTACCCTGCCAGGTTGGACGATTTCATGATGGCCATTCAGACTGTACTGAACCTGCATCAGCTTCTGAAAGTTATCCTGAATAAATGAGATGCGTGTTAGATGTCGTTCATATTCATGATGTCTAACTGTGTGTTTGTTGTGTTACCCCTTGCTTCATGATGTCGTTTGCGTGGTTTGCCACTTCTTTCACCACACTAAGAGCAGCTGGGGAAACCAAACAAACCAATAAATCATTTCAATCATTTTTTTTGTACTCATCAACTCATAACATTACTCTAATCTATTTGTCTTAAAGGCATATTTAAATTTTGGAAGTATTTATTGTCAGTTTAGACGCCATTTTGAATTTAACAGATGAAAACAAGGCTTGTATAGTCTTTGCAATGGCACATACTGTATAAAAGTCCTAGATCATGTAATTTTTACAACTCATAACTTTTCATAAAGACTTTGTCAGATGAACAACTGGTGTGTTGTTAAACAGTACAGTCGACTTAACGCACTGTATTTTATCCCTCAAAGCCATGGTTGCCAGGTCTATCACAAAACTAGCTCAATGGCAAATTAAAAATAGCCCAAAAGTAGCCTAAATGGCCAGATCTCAAATATCCAAACTCAAAATATGTCATTCCCATAACTAAAATACATATTTTACAGTCGCTAAATTGTATACACAGTGGATCAAAGGCTTCCTACCAGTGGCCCTCCTTTACAAAACTTAACAGTTTTATCATTGTTAGAATATAATATATTCCAATATAAGTACTTCAGTCAAATATAATTTATGCAATATGTCAAACCTTTAACTTCAACAGTTTAAAAGTAGCCCAAGAACATGGCAACCTTGCTCACGGCCTCGTTTTCATTCCTGTCAAAAGTGAAATACAGCGCTAACCTGACTAAGGTTTATGAAAAATAATATCTTTGTATAAAAACAAGATTCACATTTTTAGATTCACACGGTTTTGGAAAATGAAAAGGGTTTTTAAAAACTGACCAGCACTTACGATTTTGATGAATGGTGATAAAACTATGAGACATGTCTAAACCAATGGGCTTAGCTGTAATTTTTGGTTATTGCGAATTTTACCAGGTAATTTGATTCTATTTATTTACTGGCCCCTGGTCATTCTCTAAGTGCCACCTTAGCACCATAATATGTGTCATTTCCAGGGAAAATGGTATGCGCTTACTTTTTGTGTCTTTGTAGTCGGATGACTCCTCAGGAAGATTCTTCAAATAATCTGAAAGAAACAATGAATTGGAAGATTCAAAACTGGTCAGAGAGATATGCTGTGTATTCCCTAATTACTTCGTTAGCTTAATTTAAAGTTTAATCATAAGTTTGTCCAACCCACAAGTGAGAGTGCTGAAAACCAAGAATTCAAATTTCACTTCAATTGAACCAAACTGTCATGCTTAATCTAGCCAAAATCAAAAAAGGAATTTTCTGACAAGTTCATAACCTGATGTGTAGTAACCAAAATGTGCCCGTGATGACGTATCAGCTGTGTGTGGTTTCCTGTAATGGGCCTGATTTCCTCCTGTTCTGCAGTGGAGTGCATCTGAAGCCCTGTTTACACCTGGTATTAAGATGCGTTTTGGATATCAGATCACAAGTGGACGAGGCAGATACATTCCCTTTTACACCTGGTGTCTCTTTTGTCCATTTTCATCCACTTCTGGGGAGGGTCTATGGGCGGGTAAATGTATGTGTTTTTCAGATCTTTCAGTCTAATGGATGAAATAAACTCACGCAATTTACATATGAGCGTGACCGGAGATGACGGAAAAAAACACACGGCGAGTATCAGATTTAGTTTTTTGCTCTGACAGCCGCAAGAACAGCCGAGAGCTGCGAGTGTGTGTTAGAAATCAGGAATGATGAGAGAACATTGTGCTTGGTACTTTTTTCGACTTCAAACCAATACTGGGTCTCCAGTTGACAAATGAAATCCCGTCTGGCTAGCCTGCTTCCATTAATGTTTGCAGGTTAGGTCGGTAGGCGAAGAGTAGGCGGTCTTTTGCGGCTGTTTGAACACATTCGACCACATGAGCGTTTACACTACGAAAGCAATCCTGTCGGATGTGTTTTCGACTACCTCTGGAAGTGGTTGAAAATGGACAAGCTCAAAACATTTTAGACCCCGCTTACACCTGTATTCAGCGCCGTCCGCCTTGTGCTCTGATCGACCAAAACACACCTTAACACCAGGGTGTGTGGGTGTGAGGGTGTGTACCTGTGAGCAGCAGCTGGTATTGAGGTATCCGCTGCACTGGTTTCAGCAGGTAATGCTTCAAAGCAAGACTAGCACAGCGAGGACTCGTCTGAGGATGAAAGAGTGAAATCGTAAATGCGAAGCATTATCAAATGCACTATAATGCAAAATAATGGCTTTCCCTGTTTGAAAAAAGTACAACTATCCACTCTGCATTCACTAAATATTTAACTATCAATTGGTTTAATCAGTATAGTACTCATGCTGTATGTTGTCTTTCCGTTCATTCCAAAAGTAAATGTCAGAAATATTTTTATATAAACAAGATAAAAATGTTATTAGAGAAAGCATCTTATCTGTAGGTTCTGTAAACATTACTATTAATGATACATTAAAGTTAAACTAATACAAAAATAAAATTACAAATAAAACAATTACAAATAATGATAATCAAATACAAATTATTACATTTAAAATAATAACAATAAAACACAGCTCAATAATATATATATATATATATATATATATATATATATATATATATATATATATATATATATATATATATATATATATATATATATATATATATATATATATATATATATATATATATATATATATATATATATATATATACACACACACACATACATACATTTATAAAAATGGTAACACTTTACAATAAGGCTTTATTAGTTAACATTAACTAACATGGACAATAATTCTACAGCATTTATTAACCTTAGGTCATGTTACAGTTTTTTCCAATTGCTAACACAATTTTGCAAACTAGGCTGGTTTTATCAAAATACTTAACACAATTCACAAAACCACACCCCCAAACTGCAAAATACCTCATACATCTTGCAAAATTAAGCACTGCAACCAAAGCTACATATAGCATATCAAAATCAAACTTTAGCACGAAATGGCACACACTTCATTCACATTACCAGATTTTTGTCTAACCAACTACACACTGTTGGGCATAATGAAAAGCACTCTCATGTTTAGTATGCTTTGCCATAATACTAAAATATGCAGGTCAAATTGTAGAAAATTCTCTGGATTGTTCACATGCACAGAAATATTTGCAGATACACACACACACACATGCTGTTGATACATTTTTATCTTTTTTTCAATTTTCACCAAACAAGTCAGTGCAACATATGCACAGCAGATACATTTACATTGGACTGAGCAAATATGCTCAAAAAAAAAAAAAAAAAAAAAAAAAAAAACAGTAAACTGAAAAAGAAAATTGCATCCTTCCTCTCTCTGCAACGTCTTCCATTGCTGTTGTAAAAAAGGGGGGGTTCACCTGTGGTCTTTTCATAGTGCTCACATCCTGATGACAGTTAACCAGTGAGGTGGCACATGTATTGGTCAATTAGCTCATGTAGTGTCTTTTTGAAAGTCACATGTTTGCCATTTCAAAACACTGCCAATGTCAGACTGTTGTGTCTTATGCAGAGCACCGTAAAAATTAATTAAAATTAATTAAAATAAGCTACATGCACATTTTTTGGTATCATCCACAAGCACTTTACACGACATTAGCAATTAATTGCTTAATTTAACTTTTTGAAAATGTGTTCTTTAAAACAAATATTATCAGAACATTATGCATTAAAAGTATGCAAACAATAAAAATTTATTCTTTGTGCTGTTGCAGGTTTCCATGTTTCATTATCAATATGTGTGCAACAACTACTAAAACAGTCTCTCACACACACCTTCTTTTTATATCATGGTACAGGGTATTCTGTTGTTTTTATAATGAAAAAAAAAGTCTTACAGAAGATGTTGAAAATTAAACATTTCTTAATTAAGATGTTATTCTCTATATGAATCTCTTTTCATTGTGGGGACAATGTACATCCTTATATGGACATTTGGTCTATAAAGATGGGCACACACACACACACACACACACACACTCCTACCTCAAACTGACGAACAACGCTTGCAAAAGGAGGATTTTTGCGACACTGTTCATCCAGCAGAGCTACGTTACGGTCAAACTCTCGTATGTAGGTGGAATACATCTTCAGATACGGACCCTTCTGAACAAAGATATCAGCCAACCTCTGATGATCAGACCTGCAGGAGTAAGAGAGATTCTGGAAACAAAACATTTTCAGTATTGAGCATTGACAGATTGACAAATTTAGAAAATACACATTTATTTTATATATATATATATATATATTTTTATATATATATTTATATATATATATATATATATATATATATATATATATATATATATATATATATATATATATATATATATATATATATATATATATATATATATATATATATATATATATATATATATATATATATATATATATATATATATATATATATATATATATATATATATATATATATATATATTTTTTTATATATATATATATATATATATATATATATATATATATATATATATATATATATATATATATATATATATATATATATATATATATATATATATATATATATATATATATATATATATATATATATATATATATATATATATATATATATATATATATATATATATATATATATATATATATATATATATATATATATATATATATATATATATATATATATATATATATATACACATAGAAGTTATACTCCAATAAACTCCCTCCAACTACTAAATGCTCTCGTTATTTTACATGACAAGAAACTCATTTGCAACATGTTTAACTTTCATATGGTGTGTGTGTGTAAATTTTTTTCTAGCCTGGTGGGGACTTAAACCTGAATGCATACAGACTCATGGGGACTCGTGTCACTGTGGGGACCTAAATTGAGGTCCCCATGGGTACAAAAGCTTATAAATCATACAGAATGAGTCATTTTGAAAATGTAAAAATGCAGAAAGTGTTGTGTGATGGGTAGGTTTAGGGGTAGGGTTAGTGTAAGGGGATAGAATATTTGGTTTGTACAGTATAAAAACCATTACGTCTATGGTGAGTCCCCAGAAAGATGCGCCAGATGTGTGTGTGTGTGTGTGTGTGTGTGGGTATATATGTATATCTTACCAGTGGGCCACTCTCTCCTCCAGCTCTTTCAGCAGATCTTTATTAAGTTCGTAGAGTTGGGGCAGATAGTACAAGATTTGGTTCAACACTTTCTCCTCCACCAACGGCTTCCCGCTCGCACGAGTCGCTTTGGCAACTGCGTCCCGGAAATCCTGACACAGAAATGGAGATGTAAGCTACTGCCAAATTTCCAGGCTACGGCAACAAAACAAAGAGAGCTAAACAAGATGATAATAGCAAAAGACACACGCTAACATCCGTGAATTCAAACAATGACTATTTACTAGCATTAAAACTCAAACCACAAACGCACTGATTGACGAGAGTAATTCGCCAATAATTGCGATAAATCTTTCATGATGTAATTAGCTCAAATTAACAGCGCTATAAACTAGCACTCAATGACATTTTCTAACACAATAAGAGTAAAAACAAACAAACTAAAGTGCATAAACTAACAGCACAGTCCATCTACAGATTTAACAGGAAGTAGAGAGGACATTTTCTCTCTCACACACACACACACACACGTCTTTAGGACAGCTGTTCGGGGTCACGGCCAAACAAGTGGGTTAAAGGGAGGGTGGGTGTAATTTCTTTCCGAAAACTCCCTCTGTCCGTTGATCTCTTATTCCTTTACCAAAGTCTCTCTGGACAGGCTCTTCCTCTCGTCTTTCCTCCGCTGTCTCTTTCCTGTCACTCTTTCTCAGTCTAATTCTTTACATCAATCTGAATAAGGCAGGGTCGGGATGCACCACAGTTCTCTAACTAGTTAGCTATTGAGGTCGACTAGGGAATTTATCTAGATTTTTTTCTTTAGCGATGATGCTTTAAATTGGACAAATTACGAGTGGCAACTGCTTGCCATTGTTATTATTGTTAGTAAACTAATAAAAATAATTAATTGAAATAATGCTGAAATTAAATAAAAGATGAAAAACTTAAACTAAAACAAAAATTAGACATGGTAACTTGGCAACTAACTGGATTAAAATAAATTGAATTTGAAGTACTAAAATTGCTTAAAAAATAAAACTTGAAATACAAATAAAAAACCTACCCAATAAAAAAAAAAAGTATGCAACAAAATCACTAAAATTAAAAATATCAATAAATACTATGATAGTAAATAAATAATACTAAAATAACACTGCTATTTAGTATGGAAGCTTGTTTCCACAAAAATAAATAAATAAAGATAATTACAACTTTATATCTCGCATTTTTTTTTTTTAAAGTGACAATTTAGATTTTTCTCGCAAATGCAAGTTTATTCTCACAATTCTCACTTTTGTCTCACAATTGCGAGTTTATATCTCACAATTCTGACTTTTTCATGCAATTCTGATTTTTCTGGCAATTGTGTAGTTTATATCACATAATTCTGACTTTCTAACTCGCACAATTCTAAGAAAAAAAGTCTGAATTGAATGAGATTTATGTTTTTGTTTTTATTTTAAACACATTGTTTAGAGAGGGTTTAACGTGTTGCAGCATTCTGCAACATCATCTTTTAGCACACTGATGTTTTGCCCCCTTATTCCATTTAAAGCACCACTAAATGTCACTGTATATTACATTTCTAACAATTATTCTGGACTTGAAGTGCAGTGACCAATGTACTGACCAATGCATTTACAAATGCCATTACCTCAAAATAAACATTAATAGACTGTAATTCTCACATGATTCTTACAAGAATACCAGAAAGGGACGTGGCGTTACTATCCACAAAGTACTATTTACATGTGCAAACACACATGTAACTCACAATCAGAAGTTCATCTGCCTAGAAAAAAAAAAGTTGTCCCACTGCTAAATGGCCGATTTAGACATCTCAAATAACTTTTTTGTAGCCTGGATGCCAGCTGAACTTAGCCCCGCCCACAACATTTGAGGTCGGGAAGTTCGGTCTGGACTTGATCCGTTGTGGAGAAACTATGCTCGAACCAATCAAATTGTCAAGGTGTGCATTATACGACGATGGACAGATGATCAACAGTAGCATAATCATCCACGTCACCAAAGAGCGCTTGGGTTGAATTCGTTCTAAACGGAGAACTTGTTCGTATATGCATTCACCTTTACTATTTCTCTCAAAAATGATGATCGTGTTGGAAAGTACTCCGTGCATCCTTAAATTCTTTTTACAACACCGGCAAAGATGGTTTACACTCATCTTCTTCTACTTCTTCTAGCATGCGTGCAGTTGAGTTCTGTTGACAACTACACGTCGCTCAACATACGTCACTTACTCCGTTGCTCTGATTGGTTGTAGGGCCATCCAATTGATGGTGGGGTTGAACACGCCCCATAAATCACAGCCCAATGAAGCAGTATCAGATTCATATTCTGACTAGAATCTGAGTATGACGACGTCAGGCTAACTTTTGTACAGTTGTTTACAAAAAACATGGAAAGTTGAGCTATGGAAAATATAAGCTTCACATTTCTTCTTTCAACCTGTTAAACAGCAATAGTTTTGAACAGCCTTCAAAACGCCTTGCCCCCAAAAAACATCTATCGTTATTGCATTACATTTCATGCAATTTTTTTTTTTTGCTTGAGGGATGAGTTGAAAATGTTTTTGTGCCAATCAACATTATGCTGTCAACTTGTATTGAACCCATAACATTTCAACGCTGATGGTCAGTTAAGAATGTATGTAGTCTTGCACTTCCTTAAATACACTTGCACACAACTGCTCATTAAAATCCTAAAATAAACAGACAAATGTGTCTGTGTGTGCTTCCCTCTATGATCCTACTGTAACTGTGAGAATCAAACACTATCCGAGAACACATTCATGTGAAATTAATAAAATACACAAACAAATGGGTGGACACAAACTTCCTGCATAGCATAATTCTTGCTCTGGGAAGCCAGTGAAAACAGTGATGGACTTACAATGTGAAGCAACTTCAGAACATCTACAAATCTGCAAAGACAAACACAATGAATCAAAATATAAATGCAACTAAATATCCCCCCCTAAATATGCACATATAGATTAAATATGAATATGCATTCAAATAATTCTTCAATAAAAGGCTTTCTAATGTCATTACTTACACTTTCTCTGAGCTCATTATCTCCATTGCGATGTGGACCACCTTGTTCCTCTTTGCCCTCTCTACCTCCTGAAGACACACAAGTTAAAATGCTGTTATAATATTAGACCAATTTAAAATCTATGGTAGAATTTTAAGTGTCATTAACTTACATAGTTGCTACATCCAACCATGATTACCGACAACATACAGCTTCATAGCAAAACAAATGTGAGTGTGTTTGTGTGAGTTGTTTTGGGCTGGTGAGAGGCTGCAGTCTTTATTTGGATCGGGGTCGGTCTAAACACAAGGACAAAGTTTGACTGAAAGCACCCCCTGTTTGTCAAATCGGGGTGTGTCTGGGAGCCTCTATGGATTATCTCCAGACAGAAAGTCTGCTGGACACACCTTCCCAAATCTGATTTATCCACACGTGATTGGAGCTCATGTTTTCTCTTCAAATTGACATCATTCTCAGTGTATTTAAAGGGCTAGTTCACTCAAAAATGAAGGTTCTGTCATTAATTACTCATGATTTTCCTCATGCCGTTCCAAAAACTTTCATTCATCTTTGAAAGATATTTTTAGTAAAACCTGTCCCTCTATTGAAAGTCCATTTCACTAAAACTCCAAAAAGTTCTTGAAGATATTGTATTATCCATGTGACTGCTGTGATGTTGTTTTGTGCGTACCTCTTTATCTTTTGATTGGGTCATGTCTTCCTTACTGGAGTCGGAGCTGTTACCATCGTCCTCATTAGAGCTCAATCCATCCTCTGATAGATCACCACTCACAGAACATCTGTTGTCAAACAGGAAGTGCACACGTTCAGTCCAAAGCACATACAATCAAACACCACACCTTACCACCAACGTTAGAAATTTTGGATTTTATCTTGATAGTAGTCTTAAATTAAACAAATTAATAGTATAGTTAGCACTCGTTATCATTTACGCCGGCTAGCCAAAGTCAAATAATTTTTAAGTAGCGACAGCTTTGAAACAGTCATTCATGCTTTTATTTCCACATGACTCTTTGTAACTCACTGTCGGGCTTCCTCTCTCTGCAATTTCTCGTCTTCAAATGGTCCAAAACGCGGCTGCCTATCTGCTCACAGGCAGCCGTAAACGTGATCATATGGCCCCAATTCTGGCTGCCAGTTTGATATCGAACACATTTTAGTGTTTCTTTATTTTTGTGCTTTCTGTTTTACTTTCATGTACAGCACTTTGGCTAACAAAGGTTGATTTCAAATGTGCTTCATAAATCAAATTTAATTTGATTTGATATTTGATGTATTCATGCACAAAAATACACACACATATACATTTAAATTCAAATTAGTTTACAATTCTATTTCAGCCTAATAATAATACTAAATGAAAAGAGATCACATTAAATTAAATAATTATCTATATATAATATATTAAAATATTTAATAATATTTAAATAATATTAATATGTGATTTTTGCATGCGCTTCCAATGACACAACCTCATTATCCAAATTGAAATATGCACAGGGTGCAAATTAGATTTGCTATTTGAAGCTGAATTTTCATTGAATAAGAATTTAAATTTTGGTCTGTTCCTCACACACGCCTTCAAAAGCCTTGTGCTATAGTAAGGACTACATTTATGGTGCTTTTATGATTTTTGTTTTATAATTTTTCTCCTTTTGTGTTCTACCTAAAAAATGATGTCTTTTGAAATGACATGAGAGTGAAAAAAATATATATATATATTATTTTTGGGTGAAGCACCAGATAGCAAACTCTCACACATGCTCATGCATTCACACACTTTCTGCCCTCTTTCTGGTTCCCCTCGCTCTCATTCTTTCTCCTGTGGCAGGACAGAGCTGCTCTTGTTTACAGCTTATATAAACTCACTCTGCAAAGACACACACACACACACACACACACACACACACACACACACACACACACACACACACACATCCATAGAAAAACCCTCAAATGCACAACCTCTCTCTCTCTCTCTCTCTCTCTCTCTCTCTCTCTCTCACACACACACACACACACAGGCAGGAGTTTGGAGTTTCTGTCGTGCCTGGGCAATTACTGTGAATGTTATTTAAAATTTGAGTTTAACTATCTATTAAGGGCACTCAAATTTAGAAGCTGGAATGTGCAGAATCTGAATATCACTGAATTAATTATTGACTTTTACCATAGTGATGGCTCACACAACTCAAATGCATTCTTCATCATCTAAATGAGGATTGATTACAGATTACTGTTTTTCAAGCGAATTATAATTATTGCCAACTAACCCAAAATCTACACCTTAAAATAAATAAATAGCTTTCGATATGAATACATTTTTCAACTGAGGATGTCCCTAAATGTCTCCAAAAGGTTTTAATTTAGCTCCATTTGTTCCAACACTATAGCTAGTAGACACACACGCGCACACACGCACACAAAACACACTCCAAGTGCTTCTGCCTGACTCCCATTAACCAATCAAGTCCACTGTGTTCAAATCCCAGTTAAAGAGAAAGTGGCTGTTTTCAGAATGTAATACTAGCATGGTACTAGTGTGTACTGTGCAGTATGCACTGTATGCTAGCTATTTTTTCTTTTTTTTAAACAAACAGTATGCAAAAACAAGTTAGTAGTATGCAACATGTGCATGTGTAATTTCTTAAATACAAATACCATCTATCAAATCTATCAAGACTTTTAAATGTTTTAAAAGAAGTTTCTTCGGCTCACCAAGGCTGTATTTATTTAATCCAAAATGGAGCAAAAAACTGTAATATTGTGAAATATTTTTTGTTTAGAATAACACTTTTCTGTATGAATATATTATAAAATGTAATTTATTCCTATGATGCAAAGATGAATTTTGAGCATCACTACTCCAGTCTTCAGTGTCAGTTGTTTACAACTTTTTCAGGATTCTTTGATGAATAGCAAGTTTAAAAGAACAGCATTTATCTGACACTGAAGTCTGGAGTAGTGATGCTGAAAATTCAGCTTTGCATCACAGAAATAAATTACATTTTAAAATGTATGAAAACAGAAAACAGTTATTTAAAATTGTAAAAATATTTCACAATATTACTGTTTTTTGCTTGTCTGGCTATCACCAGACCAAGCTCAATTTAAGACTGAACATTGGTCTGGGGAGTCTGCTCTGTATTTTCTACTGCACAAGAGGCGTGATCAACGGGCATAGTTCAAATGACTCTGTACAAAATTGGATAGTCCTTCAACCAATCAGACCACAAGAGGCGTGATAAACGAGCATTATTCAAATGACTCTGTACGCAATTGATAGTCCTTCAACCAATCAGACCACAAGAGGCGTGATAAACGAGCATTATTCAAATGACTCTGTACGCAATTGGATAGTCCTTCAACCAATCAGACCACAAGAGGCGTGATAAACGAGCATTATTCAAATGACTCTGTACGCAATTGGATAGTCCTTCAACCAATCAGACCACAAGAGGCGTGATAAACGAGCATTATTGTAAAAACCAGCATTATTCAAATGACTCTGTACGCAATTGGATAGTCCTTCAACCAATCAGACCACAAGAGGCGTGATAAACGAGCATTATTCAAATGACTCTGTACGCAATTGGATAGTCCTTCAACCAATCAGACCACAAGAGGCGTGATAAACGAGCATTATTCAAATGACTCTGTACGCAATTGGATAGTCCTTCAACCAATCAGACCACAAGAGGCGTGATAAACGAGCATTATTCAAATGACTCTGTACGCAATTGGATAGTCCTTCAACCAATCAGACCACAAGAGGCGTGATAAACGAGCATTATTCAAATGACTCTGTACGCAATTGGATAGTCCTTCAACCAATCAGACCACAAGAGGCGTGATCAATGGGCAACGATCCATCGCTTCTCTATCCGTCATTGTGCTTAAACCCGCCAATAGCGCGCCAGGTGGATAAGCCAGTCCGTGATTGGTTCCCGCCAAAGTGTAACAGAAGCAGGATAAATGAATGTACAGGTTGCAGGGCGAAATCAAATCGCCGGCAGACCAGGCTGGGTTTACCCAGTCTAGTTTTTTGCTGTATTTTGGATCAAATAAATGCAGCCTTGGTGAGCATAACAGACTTCTTTTAAAAACAACTTTTGAACGGTAGCTAGCATAATTTGTAAACAAAAACACTTGGGATTTATGTTAAAGTCCAATCAAACAATAAGTTGAGAGAAAGATTTGCATTGTTATATGGTGGGATAGAGTATTAAAGCAGTGTATTGTTGTGTGCACAACAAAGTTTTTGTACGGAGAGATCAAAGATGATAATGTATTACTACTGTGATCAAGAGCTTTAGCCCACACGACAGTAAAATATTTGTTGGTAACAACTTGCTGACAACTCCAAACATATGACCACAAACTTGATTCAACGTCCTGTGCATATGGAAACCAACTGCGAATTCAGCAAATGCTGTAAGTTTTCACCGGCACTGAGACCTCATCACTGACAAGCCAATGTGTGATGGAGGTCAAGAATGTGTTTACAAAGACTACAGTCATCGTGTTTGGAATTTATGTTTCTAAATTGGTTTATCTTCTTTAAATTCTTTTTGATCTGGAGGCTTACACATATGCTTGAAATTAGTTTTGTAGACAAAAAATAAACTCTGCTTGCGCATGAATTCCTCTACAAAAATAAAACAAAACCTTATTACAAAATCACTTACAAAATGTAAGTGATTTTGAGTAAGTGATAATGAGGTCAGTGATACAGTCAGCAGTTGGTATATTTGTAATCAGAATAAGATGATTCATGTTTTACTGGCATGACATGATTTTTGTTACGGTGTTGGAAATGTTGTAATGACAAAGCATGACTGTGAGCCAGAAGATCTCAATTGAAAAATCTGAGAATGAGAGAAAAGAGTGTGGGAGAAACAGAGAGAGAGGGAAAGGTTATTTTCCAGTGGCTCAGCTCTCTCCTCTACAGACATTTCCTGCTCTGGCCACTGAAAATAACCCACAGGAAAACAGCCCAACCTGGACTCAAAGAGTGGACTGTAACCCTCCCTCACACACACTGCATGACCACACGGACCAAACCAACACAGTGCACATTAAAAAAATAAATAATAATAATTTTATATACATATCTATACACACATACACTCACCTAAAGGATTATTAGGAACACCTGTTCAATTTCTCATTAATGCAATTATCTAATCAACCAATCACATGGCAGTTGCTTCAATGCATTTAGGGGTGTGGTCCTGGTCAAGACAATCTCCTGAACTCCAAACTGAATGTTAGAATGGGAAAGAAAGGTGATTTAAGCAATTTTGAGCGTGGCATGGTTGTTGGTGCCAGACGGGCCGGTCTGAGTATTGCACAATCTGCTCAGTTACTGGGATTTTCACGCACAACCATTTCTAGGGTTTACAAAGAATGGTGTGAAAAGGGAAAAACATCCAGTATGCGGCAGTCCTGTGGGGAAAATGCCTTGTTGATGCTAGAGGTCAGAGGAGAATGGGCTGACTGATTCAAGCTGATAGAAGAGCAACTTTGACTGAAATAACCACTCGTTACAACCGAGGTATGCAGCAAAGCATTTGTGAAGCCACAACACGCACAACCTTGAGGTGGATGGGCTACAACAGCAGAAGACCCCACCGGGTACCACTCATCTCCACTACAAATAGGAAAAAGAGGCTTCCAGTTTGCACAAGCTCATCAAAATTGGACAGTTGAAGACTGGAAAAATGTTGCCTGGTCTGATGAGTCTCGATTTCTGTTGAGACATTCAGATGGTAGAGTCAGAATTTGGCGTAAACAGAATGAGAACATGGATCCATCATGTCTTGTTACCATTGTGCAGGCTGGTGGTGGTGGTGTAATGGTGTGGGGGATGTTTTCTTGGCACACTTTAGGCCCCTTAGTGCCAATTGGGCATCGTTTAAATGCCACAGCCTACCTGAGCATTGTTTCTGACCATGTCCATCCCTTTATGACCACCATGTACCCATTCTCTGATGGCTACTTCCAGCAGGATAATGCACCATGTCACAAAGGTCGAATCATTTCAAATTGGTTTCTTGAACATGACAATGAGTTCACTGTACTAAAATGGCCCCCACAGTCACCAGATCTCAACCCAATAGAGCATCTTTGGGATGTGGTGGAACGGGAGCTTCGTGCCCTGGATGTGCATCCCACAAATCTCCATCAACTGCAAGATGCTATCCTATGAATATGGGCCAACATTTCTAAAGAATGCTTTCAGCACCTTGTTGAATCAATGCCACGTAGAATTAGGCAGTTCTGAAGGTGAAAGTGGGTCAAACACAGTATTAGTATGGTGTTCCTAATAATCCTTTAGGTGAGTGTACATATACATATATACACACATATACATATATGTTGCTCGGTAGGTTTGAAATGTTGATGCCAACACATCACAACAGCTGAAACTGGCAAAGCTCCTGTTTACTAAAAAGTGCAGCATGTTATGTGATCCAGATTTTGTAATTTTGGACAAAATCCAAAATAACTCTGTATGAGTCTTCACACCACTGATGATAACTGTAATATTTTAATAATCAAACTAATTCTATGAGAATAGAGTCTACACCATAACAGCTATAACAATGACGACAAGAGGAGTGTATTTTTTCAGCTGATAAACGATAAAAACCATTCACAGCCAATCAGAATCCACCGACTTTAAAGAGCTTAAGCATTTAAAGCATCAAGCGACATAACTGCAGCATGTGCTCATAATAAACAGAATGTTCTCACCCGTTGGTGGGGATGCTAATATAGTTAGCGTTATAGTTGTCTTGGTGTGAACAGGCCTTTAATACGTTGTAGGCTTTTGATCAGGAAAGGTCCCAGAGATGTGAACATATACTGTAATTTATAAACATGGCCAGAGTGAAAGCTACCATGAACCCCTCCTTGAACCTTTAAGCCATTGCACTGTATAACTGAAAGAATGTTTTCGGGTATTCTAGTGGCTGAAATCCTAAAATATTGCTGATTGATCTACCAACCCTCTACGCACACCTTGGCACAATTGCCATCGACTAGTAAATTCTCCAGACTGATATACTATTATGGTTCCACCAAATCAACTTATCTTTGTAAAATGGCACAGCTCTTAACATCAGTCAATCAAGCATTATATTATGATAATCAAGCAATGATAGAACCATGTATGAATGGATATTTGTCATTTTAACTGAGGATTTAGGACTTAGGACTGGTGGTGGTGCTTAAGATATTGCTGGTCATTCAGTGTTTCTGTAAAAAAAAAAAAAAATTATAATAGTAATAGATAGTAATTATTATTAAAAGGTAATATTATTACTAATAACAATATACAACGCACTAAGGATTGATGAGCTGCACAGTTCATGAATATTAATCACGTTGTTAGCGTTCGCTCGAACTGATTTGCTGAAATCAAAACAGGGACAGTAATAGATGAGCGCCAGCCAACGAGATTGCCGTTTGCGCATTAGTTCTGCCCACTACTGGAGAAACCGGCATATCTTCTGCTTGTTCTTAAAAGCTGAATAATTCCAAATGAACTATTTGACGGGAAAATACAACTATCGTTTACATGTTGCGTCGGCAAGTCGTGCGTCTTCACACTAGTTTACGGTACGTCAAATACAGATACGCTGCACATCCATTGAGCTGAATTAAAATAGTACAGATCACTTGACAGAGAGCGAAACTCTCAAGCACTCAGTCAGAGTGTTCAAAGAGTGAAGATATATCTATGCTAAACTTACACTAAGCCTCTAACACACACACTGGCGAGTAAAATCTAAGAATTGATTAGCCAACGGCTAGTGATAGACATTATTGAGTTGTCCAGAGTGAAGATTTAGTCGCATATGCGAGTGATATACTCGCATTTTAGAGGGTTGTCTACATGCGGGTCGTTCACATCACATTTAAAAAGCTGCTCCACTTTCTAATTTCCTTCGTAGACACTTCTAGAAAATACGAGGTTTGTGACGACGTCGCTCTCTTGTGAGCGTGCTTGTGTGTCTACATTTAAAATAACAAACTTGAGCATGCAAAAGATGCAACATGTGAACAGCCCCTTAACCACCCAATGAAATGGTGTAGCAAATAAACCATGCAATCCATCCAAACACTGACCCCTTGGTCTTAAACATCAAAATATGCTGATTAATTATTATGTCCTTTAAATAATGATGGCTTGTGTATACATATATATGCATGCACAAACTGACCTGTTCACCTCACATGGTTCCTGCACTTCATACACTCCTGTGTCTGCATCCTGGTTGGAATAGACCCAGGGCAGGTTCATGTACTCTGGAATCTCCTCGTATAATGGGACGTTCTCGTATTCCACCCCACAGTCAGTCTCACTGTCACCTTGAGCTTCATCCTCATCCCCAGGGGTGACCTGAATAGTGGGTGTGGCTTTATGATCCTCGTATTCTGCATCAGTACGAGTGCAATCCAGGGACTGTCCACTGCGAAGCAATTTCGGAAGCAACCGTGCACACACTCGCAACTCTAGAAGTTTCCGCAAGCTACGCCGTGTTTGATCGGTCCGCACCAACGGCTCGGAGGATTCGGATCCAGCGTCTACTCGCTGAAGATCTGCAGAGGAAAACGACTTTGCCCTCTGTTTGACGAAAAAAGTTCCCACACCTCCAGCATGTGGTTGGCTGTTACTGCGAGTTGGCTGGTTTTTACCAAAGAGAGGGATGCTAGGCAGGGCGACTCGCCATGAAGGTTTCTCCTGAGGAGGTGCCGGGAGTTCTCCGAATACGGGAGGACTGGAGTTAGGAAGCGGAGGGGGAGTGTGCGTTAGAGGAGACGTGTTTTGCTTCCGCAACACAACAGATGCGGGAAGACTGTTTCGTTGGGGCTTTTTAGGCATGACTTTCGGTGACCTTTTCTCGCCATCCATAGATAATTTGCTTAAAGCTGCAACTTGTGAGCCACAGCTGAGCTTAATCTGTTTAGGAAGACTCCGAGTTATTGGGTATCGAGCAAAATCTCCATATGCTCCATCATCTTCATCATCATCACTTTGTACCTCCTCATCTTGACTCCCAACCAAGGAATCTTGAAGATCTGAGTGGCAATGCAAAAGCAAATTGTCCACTGACGTTGAGGCCTTGCACAAGGAATCAACCATTTGTGGGAGGGATTTCTGTCGAGGTGGCGGAGCTGGAGGTTGTGACCCCTCCTCCGCAGCTGTGTTCATGGAAGCTAGAGTTACACCATTTGTTGGAACCGAATAATGGGTGGATTCTAGATCAGGAAGCATGTCTTCAGTATGTGCACTGTGAAAAGAGTCTACTTTGTGCAAATAATCAGTGTTGGTTGAGGAGCCAGTGTCTGTATTATCCATGTTCTCATTAGGGGAACACAAATTTAGAGGTGTGTCAGTGTAGGCGTGACTGGTTGAAGTGTCTTCGGGATTTTCTAGTAATTTGTCTGTCTGAATGTGTTTAGAAGTCTCTGTAGGTATATCTGCTTGAGTGTCTGAAGGTGCAATTTCCACAACATTCTGCCTAAGAAGTGCCCTCCGAGGGCGTCGTGGATGGGGTACAGGGAGTGGCTTGCTGGGAGGTGCAGGGTAACCAACATTGTCACTGATGCAAGAGCCAAAAATGGAGTTCCTGGTTTGTTTCTCCTCTGCAGATCGTTCCTGTAGGGGTTCTGTAGGACTGCGTCTTGGGATCTGGATAGAAATTTGTATTTGTGTACCTGTCTGGTCCTTTTCTACAGTGGAAGAGTTTGTTTCTTCCTGTGCTTCTGTGGAAGTGTGGAATGAGTCTGTGGGAGCATGCATTTGTTCCCGTTCAGATTGGGAAGCATTTTCCCATGTGTCATTGTAAAACAACTGTTCTTTTGGGCTGTCGCCCTCTTTGAAAACACCTACCTCTACTGTTCCACATATTTCCTTAGAATCCTCTGATTTGCTGTTACCTAGGTGATGACCTTGAGTACATGGTGGTATAATGTAATGTGACAGGTGTGAGGATAGTAGAGCAGGACCCCCATTTTTGGAGACAGGGGGATGCTGTGTCTTGCATGAATCTTGTCTTGACTGGAGAGGTTTCTGAGGGCCTTTGGGAAGACATGGTTTGGGGGCGACAGCAGGTTTTCCTCTCTTGTGCGCAGTGGGTGAGGGTGACGGCAGCAGGATCTCTGGTTTTGGAGCGATGGGGGGAGGTGATGGTTTCTGCGACTGAACCAGCTTGGGTTTGGGGGCGACCGGTGGTTTCTTCATTCCTACATAAACTCACACAGAGAAGGAAGAGGGGGGACTACATGAATTCCATGAATAGACTTGCATACCACATACACACAGCTGAACACGACGGGTCACGACTGCGGTCAAGATTGAAACGTAGCTTTGAAACAAATTTCAGCATATATATGTGCACATCAAAACTAGTTTTGATTTATAGGATTCTTTGCTTTTAGGATTGTGTGAAATCCTGTAAGTGAAGGCCCAATATGTGTTATTATCAGATCAAGATTTAGTCATCAGTCTCAATAATGCTGAATAGCATATTCTTGTACAGCTTTCCTAAAACAGTGGCTTCAAAATCCTTGAGCGTTATGTTTAGACCATCATAGTACATTATCATTGAGATTTCAGATGTTGAAAATCAAAACAGACAAAACAGTCTTCAGACATGAAAATGAGTTTACGTATATCAAGAAATTATTTACTTTTTTAAAAAAACGCTTTTAGAGGTATTCACCTATGTTTTGATGTTGATGATCATTCAGCAATCACAGTTTTAACATTATTAGGGTAACCAAAGTAATAAAAAAAAAAAAAAAAAAAAAGTAATTTTCTAAAAAGTAAGTAGGGTGTATATTCTCTTCAATGTCTCAAAAAACAAAACAAAACAAAAAAGTTAAATTGTTAGTTTTCAGTATCAACGAGGAAACTATGGTAACTATAGAAACGTTTTGTACCGAAACATTTTCTATCATAGTTGAATATTTTGATTTCAGACCTCTCCTTCTATGTCACAATTTGAAAGAGAAAATAATTGTTGACTTCGCTGAAATCACTTAGACAGCGCTTTCGGAGGAGAGAGAAAAAAGCTTGGGCTTGTTGATGCTCTCTTGAGGAAATGTGGTCTTCCCATTCCAAGGGAAGCAATCCAAGACTAATCCCGGAGGCGCCCTCCTCCTCCTCCGCTCATTCTTTTCTCTGATCCGGAGCTCGTGCTTCAGTTCGGAGCGTCTCGCGGGCCCGTTCGAGCACCGGATCAGAGAACAGTCAGAGCTCGCGCTGGAGTCCTTGCTTCACATCATCAGCACGCGAGACGGAGTCATCAGGCGGATGTTCTGCGGTACAGTTCCTTACAGCAGTGGAAAGAAAAATCACGGGACTTTTCTTTATTCTCTCTGGTTATAGCCTCTATAGCAGTGTCCATATCGATTGAAGAGAACAAAGAAAAAAGTAAACTCGCCCCAAAATGGTTATCTGTGTGATCACCGAAGGAACGGGGAAAGGAAATAAAGCAAAGTTGAAACAAAAGATTTGAAGTCAAATCAAAGTATCCCGTTCGGCTTCCATATATATGCCTGCCTGAGGAAAAAAAAAAAAACCTGGATAATGCTGAATATCCCTTCAGGTTTCAGCTTTTGCGAATAACGTGCGGTGAAAAAAAAAACATGCCAAAATAAAAATCACAGCCACAACAACGTTCCTTACCCTCGTCATCCAGGAATTTCTTCTTGTGCTTCTTTTGGGCAATTCGTCCCGTTAGCACACGATTAGCCTCTAACAGAGAATAGGAACACTGAAGCTGCGACTTCATTAAAGTTCCACCGGTTGCAACACTTGGAAATATTCTAATGAAACCGTTACAAACTGTAACATGTTACCATAAATGCCCAACATTTCAGACTCCCCTGCCTAGAATGTTTGTTGAACAGAAGTAGCTGATGTTTATTCATCCAGGAAACTAACCTGTACTCATGATCCCCAAACGACTCTCTTTACTCCATGAATGAGCTGCATTCAGCACAGTTCCTTCAGATTCAGCTCTTTTCTTCTAGCAGGAGCCATTGCGAGTCCTATAGGGAAAGACAGCTCGATACCTTCAAAAGATCCTCCAGACTCTTTGTATTTCTAATGAGTCGGAATGAGTTCCATGCTTTCCATGGTTTTTGCCACCGCTTTTGTAAAGCTGGAACGGCGAAGTCCAGTCAAAGAGTTCAATAAAAACTTCCATTATCCGCCGCTAGAGGCGATCTCACTGTTGTCGCGTCCGATTCATTTAGCGAGTCGGTTCATTGAACCGAATTAATGTTTTCAACAAACCGATTCACTTATTCATTTCACCAACAGTGAATGTGTCCGATTATGCCACCTAAATAATGGTTTCTTCAAGATGTAAGGAACTAAGCCTAAGTGCTCCTTACAAACAAGTAAATGCGCATTTCACAACACAACAACAGAATACGGTAACTGTTTTAGCAACGTGACCATTTATTTACAGCAGCTCATTAATACTTAATATTAATTTTTAAAATTAACCGATTTCAAGGCATAGTGCGATTCAGTTTCACATATTCATTCAAAGGATCCGATTCCAAAGATCAATTCTTTGCGAATCGAAAAAAAAAAAAAAAAGAGCATGGTCTTAATGCTGTTTGTGGCAAGAATAAAAAGTTCATGTAGTAGGATGTAAGTACATATGACATGTTGAAGTTAAAACAGAATTTCATACAGAAATTAATTATTATTCCTCACTGGGCAACATGAAATTAGTAGGTTATATGCATCCTTCAAACTGCATGCACAGAAGGCTACTTAATATCTTATAATATTTATAATAATATACATAATATTTTAATTAATATTATTAATTGTAATCATGATTAATCCTGACTGTACAAATTTTTTTAATTGAAAATCTGTATATTCAATAACATGTTGTAATGCTAATGTACAGTATAACAATACACACAATTTATAAATTAAACACAAAACCCACATAATTAGCATAGACATTAATAATAATAATAAAAAAAAAAAACAACTAAATAAATAAATGATCATCACACAGACATCGCATCGTTGCATTGCATTGCAAATTGTTTTTAGAAAGTCTAAAATGAAATTCAAAAACAAAATTATATAAATTAAATATAAGGGCTTTCGGGAAATGTGTTTGAACCACTATATTTTGTTTAATAATATTTTCCTTATACTGGTCACTCTGGAAGTAACAATTGATGTTGTAAAATAATGTTCTTAAAGGATAGTTCACCCAAAAGTAAAGATTCGGTCATCATTTACTCACCCTCAAGTTGCTCCCTCGAGTTTCTTTCTTCTGTTGAACACAAAATAAGTTATTTTGAAGAATGTTACCAGACAGTTGACGTTAGCCATTGACTTCCACAGTATTTTTTCCCCTGTACCATGGAAGTCAATGGCTACTGTCAACGGTTTGTTTACCCATATTCTTCATAATATCTTTTGTGTTCAGCAGAACAAAGAAACTCATACAGTTTGTGAACAACTTGAGTGTGAGTAAATGATGACAACATTTTCATGTTTAGGTGAACTATCATGACCAAAAGCCCAGTAGTTGTCGGTATGTAGACCTACGTTTTTTTGCAAACCGCCGTCAAATAGAAGAAGAAGAGCTATGAATCATGGGAATTGTAGTTCAAGTCATGGCGTGTCTCTGCGCATTCAGCAGAAGCTACACAGTTCTCTCCTGTAATTCATATCGACTACCATCCCAGCATGCGCAACTGATGAACATATATGGCGGAGAGCTATGACTGAGGATTTTGATGAAGAAGTTGTGTTCGAGGTAAGTCTCTGGTCCAGACACACACAACAGCTGCTCACATATCTGTGATAGATGTGCAGTTAGCAGCCTGCACTTAGCACGCATAACACTCCTCCCTATGCACCTCTACAATGACTTGGAGCTGCTTATTAAGCACTTTGGGTTTAATTAAATGTAAACCGCATTGCAAAGTATGTCTGGCTCCTTTTTTCCACACAATACAACATGTTAGGAGACGTAAATCTTGTATGAACAGGGTCAGAGACTGTAAAACATAGTGAGCTGACTACTTTAGATAGCATTTCTGGGCAGCATCATAGGCGCGTCAAGCACTAGGTTGAAATGTTGTCTAGGTAGGCAGGTCACTAGATTTTGATACCTTATGACGCCCAAAAATATTATCTAGATTGGCAGTTCTATAAGGTTTTAGATATTGTCCAGAAAGGCTGTCTAGGAAGGCAGCCCACTAGTTTTTGTGACTAAAATGCCCCCCAAATGCTGTTTAGGCTGGTAGCTCATTAGGTTTTGGTACTGTGGTGTTTGATGATGCTGTCTGGGTAGGTGTTTTGAGATTAGATGTCCCAAAAACACGGTTTAGGTAGGTACCTTATTAGGTTTTGAGACATAACCAGAGTGTAAATGTAGACAGTTTCTGTTTGTCTGTCTCTGTGGTCTGTTTTATTTTATTCTCTTTAAATTGAATTAAAAGCTTTGTGCATCAAAGCATGTGTTGCCCTGATCCGCCTATAGGAGTGAAGAGTCGGGATGTCAGATCAACATCACCAGGGAAACCATGCTGTCATATGCATTGATCTAGATTAGACCTCTGTTCATTTAATCTGTGGCAATGGTTATAATAAATTACAGTAGAGCAAATCAGTCATAAGGAGAAATTATGGCGTAAGACTGTAACTATATTTGTTTTTATTTTTTCCTGGATCAACTACTTACAATTCTGTTTTGCCCATTTAAAAAAAAATACTTGAAAGATTTCAATGAAGAGCACATTTTTAGATTTGGGTTTTCATTAGCCAATATTTATGAATATCAATAACAGCAGGTTAGCCAGCCTGATATAATGCAAATATATACATAATTGCAAATAAGATTGTACACTTTATTTATTAATTATTAATTGACATTTTATATATATATATATATATATATATATATATATCATTTATATATATATGGATGGATGGATGGGTAGTTGACATAAATGCCTTTTTAAAGAAAAATAAATATATGTATGTATAATGTGTTTGAGAAAATATAAGGGGTCACTTACTTTGTCAATTCTTTCACTGTTTTTTCTGTGTACCATAAATGTGTCCTATGATGTGACATAAAAATAAAAACATGTAATAATATACTAATAGCATGAGAGAGATTTATATTCATTGTTAGGCACTTATTTTCCATATAGCGTTATTTATTTAACATCAAATTATGAATAACATTATTTTGGACTTGGACTTTTTCAAGAAAGTATGTCAATATGTCAATGAAGAAAGAAAGTTTAATTTTGATACAAACAATATCAACATGTTTTTGAAACTAATTTTTATCGACAAAATAAACTGCGACTCCTTGACAGAGCAAATATTTTTGAAACTTATACACATATATATATATATATAGTGGTGTTTATGTAATTTTTTATTTAATGTAGTTTAGCCTATTTGTTTGTTAAAGAAGAACATTTCATTTTGAGCATCGTTTTGATTCTAATTACTTTCTGCATCGTTCTCTAGTATTGGAAACTAAATCTTAATGAGAATTTCAATAGTGAATGTACTTTTGTTTTGAGTGTACTTTCTTTTTTTTTTTTTGGTGAGCTTTATTTCATCATGAAGAAATTTCTGCATATATTAAAAACAAACGAACATGTGAACGACTGGGAAAAGCCGTGGAAGTTTATTGGTCAGAAGTAGTGGAAATCATCCTATTTTGTGTATTTCAGGCAGTTTTTGGCATATTTATGGCTGGTGAGATTTGGGTTATGCTTTTAAAACATTGCATCTATTGTATATCGTCACATACTATCCAGACTTCAAAACAAAAACAGTCTGATTCCGTTTGCTCTCATTTGGTGACCTAAAATCAGGTCTTTCGCCTCAGGCCAGTTTAGCTGCTCTCTCACATCAATAAACACCCGCCAACCGATTCGTCTCCCTGCAAATGAGCTTCAGAGCAAAAAGATCCAAAGTTCGTGACGGGTGGCAGGATTTGACCATAATAAGAATATGAGAATTTTAAACCTCTTTAGCAACTCAAATCCAGTTGCAATGCTAAGTAGTGGAAATGAGCCAGTGATTCCGGATCTCTGTTTGGGAATTGGGACCTGTGAGAGTCTCGGATCTGCAGCCTTCGTTGAGCGATGTTGCGTTTGAGAAGATCTAAGACTAGAGCGAGGGATGTGCGAGAGGTAAGTGAGGAAAAAGGCAGGAAAGGATGTTGTTTCTGGTGTTTCTCATCTGAGAGAGCACAACCCTTCTTGAGAGAGATATCTGAATCATGACTCCTCTTTCTTTCTCTCTCCTCCCTTCCTCTGTGTATTATTTTAATTTATTTGTTCATCAAAATGTTTCTTCCGTGTGTTTTTTTTTTTCTTCCTTTTCCTCATGAAATAATGCTGCTGCTCTGGACGTCATATGTGAACTGAATACCAATGCTGAAATGTTCATTTGGATGTGGGTCAATGACGTGACCAAACACAGAAGTGAAATTAATTTAACATTTTATTACAGAGCAGTAAATCTATTGTCGTCGGCATGAAACGGAAGTTGCGATATTCTTTTCTTCCCTATTGTAACATATATCCGAGTGAAACTGCTTCTTGAACAAGAAAAAAAATGTAGGGCGGGACTTGATTTTGTCCATCTGGAAATGATTGGATGGTTGTGATTCGTTATTGCTGTGATGTCATGTGAGTGACAGGTTGCCCCGCCCTCTCGCCAGTAAACACGTCATCAGAGAACAGATTTCTTTGCAAGAGGGAGGGGAAGTTATTTTGATTTAAAGATTATGAAGGCACATTAAAAAAAAAAAAAAAATGTGCATAGATAAATTATGCAATATTCCATATAAAATAAGAATTGTCCATTTTGATTACATATTTGATATCTTTTGTCAAAATGTCAGGGTGGTGTCCTGTGCTCATAATGGAAAAAGGTGGAAGTTCTTCTTTTTAAAAAGCAATGGAACAGTTTTAGGTTAAATAATTATTAATATTTTGAAAACTGTTGTCAAATCAAAGTTTGTGTGATAACCAACATGCAAGAAAGAATGAATTTTTCTGATGACGTGTAAGTGTATGTATGTGGTGTAACTGTCATGAGATTGCACAGAAGAAAAAGTTATTCAATTTATTCTTTTTGGCATAACTTATGATTATTATTTCATAAGAATATGTAGAGTTGAACAAGTTTTACAATATTTGTATTTATTTATTTATTTATTTTTAATTAATACTAGAAAAAAAAATTTGTTTGGAAAGTCAGTCTGTTGAAGGCACAATATGTACGATTTTTGGTTTAAAATATCCAAAAACCACTAAAACAATGTTATATATTTTGTTGACTTGTGTAATTACATTACATTTGAGCTACAGCTTTCCTGTAGCTCAAGCAATAAGAGCGTGGCGCTAGCAACGCCAAAGTCATGGGTTCGATTCCCAGGGAAAGCAAGAACTGACAAAATGTAAAAATGTGTACCTTGAATGCAATGTAAGTCGCTTTGGATAAAAGCGTCTGCCAAATGCATAAATGTACATTATCCCACATGTTTCCAAGAATGTTTCCACATTTTAATCGGTACTGGTACCTTAAATTGCACCGGTACCTAACGGTACCATTTTTCGGTACTTTAGGGGCTGTTTACATCAATAACTGTAAAGAAACTGTAAGTCATTTATAGAAGTGTTGTTGACATTATGCCAGAGCTGTCTTGATCGCTGTCTGCCATTGTCTGTGATGTTTGTTTACTGTAATATTTACCAGTAAATTGTAGGCTACTAGCTCCTTAAATTGAATTTATGAAAACAACAATATAAATTTTTTTCTTTTTAATTTCATTTCTATGAAAAGATTTCCCACATTCTGTGTTGTGTATCTTCTGGTAATCAAATGAAGACATAAAACATTAATTTAATGCATATTTTAATTAAATTCAACTTTTTTTGTCAAAACAAAGTTCTGCATAACTGAGCTTTATACTGTTAAATTAAAACATGGAAGAAATAAAGTTTTGACAGTGTACTCTTATTACATTAGTGTTAGTATTATTACATTGAGATGTATCTAAATTCTACTGTACAACAGTAATTTATTTGTGAAGTTAAACTGAACTTTTATTTTGACGGGTTGCCGTGAAGACCTTTGAGTTTCTGTGTGTTTATGACATGATGGTTGTTTTTCACAAATGAAACGGTAAAATGCTCATGAAGTCAGCATGAATGTGACTCAGAGCTGCTCTGGAGATGACGTTCATTCATGCATTCATATGAGACGGCAGAGGTGGAAACACAACCGTCATGCACGATTCAGTGTGTGTGTGTGTGTGTGAGGTAAGTTCAATTAAACCGCTCGTCTGCTCCATTCATTCACAGAGACATTTAGAATTTGTATTTAAATGGTCTTTTGCAGTTTAATATTCATAGACTCTGGTCTATATCACCAGATGCATTCTCAGGTACTGAGGTTAAATCTGGTTTCTTGATTTACCGCAAGTACCATGTTTTACCATGTCTAATATTGATCTAGCTTAGTGTAGTGTGCAACAAGTGTCTCATAGTAGCCACCGAGCGAACGCACAGAGTTATAGCATAGCTTTCAACTCACTCAAATGTATCTAATATGACAAAACAGCGTGTTACCCCACATACACATGACTGGAAGAAGCGGAAGCACTTGTCTGTGGCGTAATAAAAATAGAAGCTCCACTGAAGCTCCAAAAGCTCTCGAGCCGTGTGTTGCGCTTGTCTCTCATTCGCAATCACTCCAGTGTCCTCGTTCCGTTCCAACGGCTTTCAGCTAAACCCTGCTTCATACTACAGTAACGTTAATACATCTTTAATACATTAGCTCATCCATGAATATGATTTCTGCCCAAGTCACATCAGATTATTTTCCACCGGCTGTAGAGGTGAAGAGTCAAGACTACAACTCCCATGATTCCGCAAAATCAAGGCGTCATCAAGATATGCCTTTGTTCGACCTCTAGCTGCGAAATTTCATATTGTGCCTTTAACTTACAGCCACCATTCAAAAAGCCATTCTGTCAACATGTGACAAGAAAGCCATAACAGAACATTATATCACTGAGAAGACCCCTGTAGACCATTTCAACTGTCTAGGTCAATAAATATTTTTTAAAAGTCATATTATTGTACATTTTTATGACATGCCAAGGTTATTTCAGGCAGTCAAATAGAATAATCCCAATAAAACCTCATATTCATGATTCAAAAACAGCTTTTCACCATTAAATGTTTTAAAAACGTGAAACATTATTTGGGATGTGTACATTCACATATTCAGGGATGTAATGGAAATGTTACTTTTTACTTGTTTTGAACTTTTGTTGAAAAATGTTACGGGTCTTCCTTTTCGTCATCTTGGACATCCTCATTTGTCATTTAGAGTTGTGTCTCTCTCACCCCTCCAGAACTCTCCGCTGTTCCAGTACTTGCAGGATCTAGGACACACAGATTTTGAGGCATGTTCTCCCGTTTCTCAGGAGGAGGAGCCAAGCGCTGGTGGAGAGGAGGCACAGTTTCCTCAGGATATCCTCCCGTCCCACAGAGTGAGTGTCAGCACTTACCTCTCCAATATGCAAACCCTACGGTAGCAAACTACAATCTCTAAGGACCCTCGTTTTGTGTAGTGTTAAGGTCTAAACTTGAGCTGTGTTGCTTGAACAAACAGAAACGGATTAGGTGCTAATCTGAATACTGTTTCGTAACCCACACAGCTTTTGAAACACACAATAAAAGATCAAATTAGAAGCAGACTGATTCAATAATGAATATTCTGTATCCAATAAATAACAATTATTTTGTTATTTATACACTGGCATGTTGTTCCAGCTCGTATAGACTTTATGTTCTGTGGAACACTAAAGAAGCTGTTTGGCAGAATGTTCACCCTGCTCTTTTCCATCAAATGAAAGTGGATGGGGACCAAAAGTGCAAACAATACAATTTGATAGCGATTTCAGTTTGCTTCTTTCGCAAAGTTATTGTATAGCTTCTGAAGACTTTGAATAGTTAGAAAACTACATTTATAATGATTTTGTGATGTTTCTATTTTGCTTTTTCACTGACTCAGTTTACATTCAGCTTCAACATTCTGTAAAACTTTTCTTTTTGTGTTTTACTGAAGAACTGAAGTCATACAGGTTCAAATTTGAGTAAATTGACATAATTTAAATTTTTAGATGAACTGTGAATGTTTACAGGTAATTTAAAAAAACTATGCATAATATATATTTAATAAAATGTATTTATTTTTGTTAATTTTAATTTATAACCCAGACTACTACAAATGTAATTGTCCTCTTTTGGCATAAGAAACATTTATATGTTCCAAAATATTTTTGTTATAAGTCAATAACATTAATAGACAAAATGATAAAGACTAGATCATATTATTATTATTATTATTATTAAATACAAGTCATATTATTAAATACAATCATTTAGGCAATTCTAGTAGCACTTAATAAATAAATAAATAAATACATTATATTAATTCACTGTGTATCAAAAGAAGATCTTTATATAATGTCATTGCATTAATACTTACATTTTACTAATTATTTTTCACCTTTATATGTTTCACCAAATTCTTTTAGCTGTCTGGAATAATGTATTTTTTTAAAACAAAAGTCTAGAGGCCTGTTCGCACCAAGATCAATAACTATAATGATAACTGTATTAGCATCCACGCCAGCTGATGATATTCTGTTTATTATAAGCACGCTGCAGTTTTGTCGTCTGCCGCTTTAAATACTCAAGCTCTTTAAAGCAGGGTGGACTCTGATTGGCTTTCAATATATTTCTCATTCATCCCCTAAAAAAATAGCTGTGTAAGTGATTTCATATTGTTCCTCTGTGCCATTATTATAATAGTTGTGGTGTGGTTTTCATCTATATATCATATATATGCTTACTTTTTAAAGATTTTTTTTTTTTTTTTTACAATTTGTGTTACACTTGCATCTGTCTCTTTCATGTTCACTTTTAACCAGCATCCTAGAGAAAAAACTGACAATAATTTGCAGTCAAAGACATCAGGAGAAGTAATATTGTATATCAAAAATAATTGTAATTGTAAAAAAAAAAAGTTTTTGTTGTTAGAAAATTCTAACAAAGTGAAACATACACACTCCCATGTCCCAGTTAGATGATAAACTTTACTAAGCATGAATAACTGTCGTTATTTTTAATTTACAAAAAAATAAAGTGTGTTACAATTGGATCCTGTCACAACAGCCATCTGTGTGAAACGTTGAAGGCCGGTCGCACGGTCACCTCAGGAACGGGAAGTGATGAATGACTGAAGAATTGTCCAGTCTTGTTTGGGAATGTGATAAAGTTCCACTCAATGTCAATGTGTGTGAATAAAGCTCATTCCTTTGGCAGAATAAAATACTGTGTGTGTGTGTGTGTGTGTGTGTGTGTGTGGCGTGCATGTGTGCATGCGCACACACGCGTTATTTTAGAATTTGTTTGGAAAGTTTTCACAGAGAACATCACATTGTCTTAAGTTTACACAGTTCAGGCTGTCCCTGTTTGTGTTCCCAGTCTGCTACCTCTCTCTCTCTCTCTCTCTCTCTCTCTCTCTCTCTCTCGCTCTCTCTCTCTCTCTCTCTCTCTCTCTCTCTCTCACACACACAGACAGAGTCTCGTTCTATTCTTCTGTTGTCTGACACACACTCAAAGCATCTAGAATGTGAGTCTTACAGCAGTGGAATACTAAAGACATGAAGAAAGAAAAGAAGACAAAACTGTGAAAACCTCTCAGTGTGAGCGTGAATGACCAGTATTTCCCAAAACTACGTGCTTGTTCTGAGAAGTCTAAAGTTCAATTAAAAAATCTGCCTCTTTTGAAATATACAAGGGGATGTTTAGTATGTAGGCTATAATAAGAATAAAAAAATAAAAAAAACAGACGTGTGGTTTGTTTGATTATGACCCAGACAGGAATCAATAGTCGGTCTGTGGAATGTTACTCAGGAGGACATGATAAACATACCAGTATCGGATTTTTAATAAATCTAAATATGAGTCACTTATGCTCACTAAGGCTGCATTTATATGATTTAAAAATACAGTATATACACTGGTCGGGCATAACATTATGACCACTGACAGGTGAAGTGAATAGCACTGATTATCTCTTCATCACGGCACCTGTTAGTGGGTGGGATATATTAGGCAGCAAGTGAACATTTTGTCCTCAAAGTTGATGTGTTAGAAGCAGGAAAGATGTGTTAGCAAGCGTAAGGATTTGAGCGAGTGTGACAAGGGCTTTTTGACACATCATTTTGTGATGGCTAGACGACTGGGTCAGAGCATCTCCAAAACTGCAGCTCTTATGGAGTGGAGCACCAACAGTGGGCACATGAGCATCAGAACTGGACCACGGAGCAATGGAAGAAGGTGGCCTGGTCTGATGAATGACATTTTCTTTTACATCACGTGGATGGCCGAATGCGTCGTTTACCTGGGGAACACATGGCACCAGGATGCACTATGGGAAGAAGGCAGGCTGGTGGAGGCAGTGTGATGCTTTGGGCAATGTTCTGCTGGGAAACCTTGGGTCCTGCTATTCATGTGGATGTTACTTTGACACGTACCACCTAAGCATTGTTGCAGATCATGTACACCCTTTCATGAAAACGGTATTCCCTGGTGTCTGTGGCCTCTTTCAGCAGGATAATGCGCCCTGCCACAAAGCAGAAATGGTTCAGAAATGGTTTGGGGAGCACAACAAGTGTGAGGTGTTGACTTGGCCTCCAAATTCCCCAGATCTCAATCCAATCGAGCATCTGTAGGATGTGCTGAACAAACAAGTCCGCTCCATGGAGGCCCCACCTCACAACTTACAGGACTTAAAGGATCTGCTGCTAACATCTTGGAATCAGATACCACAGCACACCTTCAGGAGTCTAGTGGAGTCCATGCCTCGATGGGTCAGGGCTGTTTTGGCAGCAAAAGCGGGACCAACCCAATATTAGGAAGGTGATCATAATGCTATGCCTGATCGGTGTGTGTATATATAGTGTGTGCGCGCGTGTGTGTGTTATATTATTATATTGTCACAGTGATGAATGGTGAAGAGGGAGCGTTTCATTAGCCAAAAAAAAGTGCAAGCTAAACTAATATTCTTCTTTTTTTTTTTTTTTTTTAATAAACGAGTTTGATGTTCTATGGACGCATACTTGCGCACACACAAAGCTTTCTCTCCCATCCATCCAAAGAATGGTAATTTCTGTGACATCACAACCCAGCTCATTAACATATAACTGCCAATATTTACATATTAACTCTTATGAAGTATTTAGCGCTTATACAGTGTTTAGCAAATTGACCCGTTGGTTACATTGGTTTTCTTCAGAAATCTAGTGTGCTATATGCATTTATCTGTGTGTTTTTTTATTTTTTTTTCCCAGATGGGTGGTGTTTGGAGGCTGGTTGATGCTCTGCGCAGTCTGAGCCCTCTGCATCGAGACAGCGCCACCCGTTGGCAGGAGCAGCAGCTGGTGAGAATGAAGCGCAACTTGCACCCTGGGTGAATCCGAAATCGCCCCCAGAACCCTTATTCACTATTCCCTACGTTAGTCCACTAATATTTGAAGGAGTGAATAAAAACGAGTGTGTGAAGTCGGACAGCCGTTGTGTCCATCGGCTGTACACTCGTTATTGCGGTGCAATGTGCGATAGAATTAGTGCACTCGAACATGTCCACTATGGTTTCGGACACCACTACAAATGGCTGTCCCCTCAAATAATGCCCTATTTGAGGGTATAGGGTGCGATTTTGGATTTAGCCCCGTCTTTCCTTCAGTAGTGTCGCAGAGTAACAGGACTACGCTTGTCTCTGGTATCTCATGCCTTTTGCAGTGTTTTAACAGTGTGCAACGTTACCACCTTAACCTGGATTTCAGTCATGCGTAAATATGCATAAATATCACATAAACATTTGAGGGAAAATTGTTGTTTATGTAGTAAAATATACTTTATTGTATCACTAGATCTCAAGTCAGAGGTTGTGCTGTGTAACAAAATCAGCCTGTTGTTGACCAATCAAAATGAGCTCAAACCCAGCTCACTGACCAATCAAACTATCCCAAAATCTAGTCCAAATAGCATAACTCAAGATAGGCCACTCCCATACCTAAAATACATACTGTACAGTGACTGTTATTATAAATGGTCTGTTTTCATAAGTAAAATCATCTTATATTAAGACAAACTAAATGCTTTGGTGGTGGGTGGTAATCCTTAATTTTTGCAAAATATATATTTGAAAATCAACCATTTAGTTTTATTTCCGTGACCAATGGCATACATGATTGGTTGTGAATGATACTGTCTTTGTATTGACATGGATGTTTTTGTTTTATTGTATCAAGTCCAGCTGATTTCTGTATAACCATAAAGTGAATTTGAAATAATTCTACTTTTAATTGATTCCAATTCCATAAGATCTAACTAATCACATGATTTTAAAATCAGTTTGAAAAAAAAAAACGACATTCAGAGACTAAGATGTTGTCTTGTGTGTTACAGTACAGAATCCCAGTATTGCTGCAAGCCAATCGGATGATCCAATAATTGGATTGATTTGCAGCAGCAGAGAGATTGTGTTTAATTGTGTTTGTTTTCCCGCAGGACGCTGCCTTCCGTCAGTATTCTCTGCGCTGTCTGTTATCTCAGGACGTGCTGTTGCAGGAGGATGTCGAGCTGATCGAGCTTCTGGATCCGAGTGTGCTCTCTCTGGGGTCCACTGATACTGTCTGCCCCAGTGCCAGCATTGCTGTGCCAGCGCCATGTTACCTCTCGCCACCCTCTCTATGGTACACAGCCACATCAATACCAACAATAACTCCTTACCGTTATCAGGCTGATATGTTACCGGTGTGTTTCTTTGTTACAGGGATGTGTCTGTTTTGGTCGGGCTGCTAGCTGTCCTGCTTGGCCTGCACTTTTCATACCCTGACCACGAGCTTGCTCTGTGGCTGTGTGCCGTCCTGGTGTGTGTTATGTGTGCGTGTCGTGGTCTGTCTCTGTGGCGTAAGGCGGTTCTACAGCGCCGCGTCCAGTCTCTGGCCATCCAGCTGGAGGGTTTGGTGAACAACAGCCGAGCGCTGACCAGTCTCTCACGCAAATCTCTGCGCCTCATGCAGGAGACCGAGGTCATCTCACGAGGATTTACTCTGTAAGTGTCACAACACACTCACATGGACCCTTCCTCTTTAGTCACGTGTTTGTTCATGTCAGCAGTGTCTTTAGATTTTGTTTTGTATGTGCAAATCTCAAATTGATTCTTTGTGTTGTGTATTAGTTTTGCATGTGATCCAGTTTAAAGCTAAAGTGTGCAATTTGTGTGCCGCTCATGAGTAAATCTTTGTTTTCCTAAACACTCCTGTCCATGATCGGTCAAACAAACAGAGCAAAACACATATTTAAGAATGGTATTTTTATAGTTGACTCTACAGTATGGACATTAACCTGAGATAGGAAAAAGCATTTTAACATCCAGAATATGACACACTTGTATGTATGTGTGTGTGTGTGTGTGTGTGTGTGTGTGTGTGTGTGTCATTCATTCATTCATTCATTCATTCATTCATTCATTCATTCATTCATTCGGATGGCTCAGTTGCTGCATTTGCAGTGCTGTTACTTGATTGGGAGAAGCAGTTCCATTTTGCACCACTTTGTCTTATAGTTTTGAATGTTCCTCGTTTTTTAGTGAAAATATGAGCTTGAATCGCAATTCCTATTTTCGATCTGTAGAATTAGAGCAGTGTTCCTGAAACTCGGTCCTGGAGGGCCACTGTCCTGCATAGTTTAGCTCCAACCCTGATCAAACACACCTGAGCAAGCTAATCAAGGTATTCAGAATCACTAGAAAAACACAGGATGGTGTGTTTTAATTAGGGTTGGAGCTAAAATCTGCAGGACAGCGGCCCTCCGGGACCTTAAATTAGACATTTTAAGCTGTCTTTAAGTTTGTACCTGCCTTTTTAATTTTAGCATTTAAAAAAAAAATTAAATGACTAAAACCAGGCCTAAAACTAACTTTTTGCTAATCCTGCCAATGGCTGGTGATTTAAAATGTACTTGCATAAATACTTTTTACTGGCCATTACACTGTTTTTGCAAAAACAGGCAGTTATGACACCAACATTTTAGACACCAGTGAAAATGCATAGTTCTCTATTCAAATTTTGATACCACAGCTAAAACTACTAGCCTTACTAATATAAATTTAAAACATTATTAAAGACAAGTAAACAGTCAGTAATAAAATAAGAGCGAAGAACAAATAAATACAGTACAGTGCTTTTTAGGTAGGTCTAACAGTAGTTTTCAGGTACAGAAATGTAATAAAGTAATCAAATGTAAAATAACTGCATAGTATTCACTGTATAAATTAAACATGGATTAATTAATTCTCATTAAATTTGCAAAAGATGTTCAGTCAGTCTTTGTCCTTTGCTGTTTATTAACATTAAAAATTCAGACAGCAGCAGGATTATTAGGCTGCTGTCACTTTAAGACCTAATGCACATGCGTTTTCTTTCTCAACTGTTTACGTTCACTTTACTAGGATATTCACCGAGGCAGACATTTTTTTAAACCTAATTTAGCGTGAATTTGTCTGTTCAAGCACAGGAAGACGTGAACGGAATTTAGTAATCGCGTGTTGTCTGAGCGGTCTGCTTTATGGGCGTGCGCTTTGGATGTCTAAACTTCCCGCACAACGCGCGAGTAATGAATTGAGTTCCTTTCCGTCTTCCATTTAAATTGGCAAGGCTTAAACTTTTGTGATGATGCAAAACTGGCCCATCAACTGTCATAAGCGTCTTTCGCTTTTGTTTACGTTCATTTTCTCACAACATTGCATTGTTAGCATTCATAAAAATGTTACCGGCCGACTGGTGATTGACACCGTTTCATATACTCACCAACGGCGATTTTTACTCGTATTTGGCACTTGCCGAGTGTTAATTTAAGGCCCTGAGTAAAACTATATATTATTTCCAATAATTGCTGGAAATTTTAGGCACATTTTCACAAACAAACTTGGGCGTTGTTTAAAGGGATAGGTAGATATAGATTCAAAATGTAATTTCTGTCATTAATTACTCATTACACCCTCATTTGTTTTGTTTTTTTAACACAATTAGTGGATGTCAAATTTGTAATTAATGTTATATACAAATTAATATTTTCTACACACTATATTCTGCATGTGAGTTACTGGCATGTGCTCATTTCCTCTATTTAAATGAATACCTGTCATGTCTGTGTTTACATAGATTTAATAATTTATGTGTGTATTTAGTTTGCTATGCATGTTGAATGTAATTTGTCTTTCACTAGATACTGTCTGTGTTATGTGTAATAATTCTTAGTAATATACACTACTGTTCAAAAGTTTGGGGTCAGTAAGATAAAATTAATACTTGTATATGAGTCAAGAGGCTGTTTGTAGCACCTCATAATGTAATAACTGTACATAATCTAATGAGTATTGCATTTATTATTATTATTAATAATAATAATAATAATAATAATAATAATAATATTATTATTATAATGTTCATAATGTAATAATTTTCTCAATGTAAAACTTTTACATTATGAGAGAATTATTACATTATAAACTCACCAAAAACACGTCGCATTTTCATTATTGAAATAGCTTTTAAAAATAAAAATTAGTATTCCTTACAGTAAAATGTTTTAAAATCTAAAGCCAGTCTTAAACTACATATGAAATGCAACATTTAAATATTCTTATTATTAAATGATTATTAAACATAAAGCATTAGTGTTCCTTTACAGTACATTTTAAAAATCTAAATCTAACTTTTTAGAATTCAGTTTTTTTAAATGTACTGTAAAGGAACACTAATGCTTTTATTATTATTATTAATAATAATAATTGCATGAATATTTAACTCGTGCAGTAACTTGCATGTATAGTTTAAGAAGAATGTAATACAATTAGAATAATGAAAAATGACATTTTTGGTGAGTTTATAATGTAATACATTTCTCATAATGTACTTTTTTAATTGCAAGATTTTATTACATTGAGAATTATTACATTATGAACATTATTACAATAATAATGTAATGCTTATTACATTATGTGCAGTTTTTACATTATGTGCCGTTATTACATTGAGTTGCTATACCGTTTTAGTTATTTTAGATTAATAATATAATAATATTTCACAATTTTACTGTCATACTATATTGATTTAAATAGATGCAGCCTTGGTGAGCAGAAGAGACTTCTTTCAAAAAATGCTACCAATCTCAAACTTTTGAATGGTAGTGTAGGTGTATTAGTTGCTACATTGTTACATAGTGCCAGTCTAGTAGTATTATATGTGTTGTATGTGATGTGTGTCTGCCCTGATGGTTCTCGGACGTCTGCACAGTTGGATCACATTTCACTTGTCAAGTTTACTCGACAGGGTGAGTGGCGCCTGTCCCTTTAACAGGGCGGGGCAGCTTCGGAGTCAGCAGCTAATTGGTCTACGGAAGGCGGCCTATCAGAGTCTTCGCTGCGCATTCCGAACCTCTCGCCTCGCCACATGCATCATGCTCAAATCATATCCTGATCCAATGGCATCGCAGCGATCAGTTGCTTTTACATTACGATTTCTAAACATTTAATTCACTTGGATTCTTAGTGGTTGAGTCCTTGACTATGTTTTACATTTCCGCTGAACTCAGAGATCGACAATGTCACCAACTATGTGTCCACCGTGCCAATCAGAGAGCTAGGTCTTGGTCTGGGGGTGGAGCATCTTTCTGATGAGCAAGCACAAGAACTGACCAATGATTACAGCCTGCCTGCACTCAAGGTACTGAAACTCGCACTGTATATTTATACGTACTCAATAACTATGTTAGATGCGATTAATCACGACTAATCGATTTGACAGCGGTAATAATTATATTATATTCAATAATATATTAAATATTGTATTCATATTATTTTATATTTTATATTTTGAATTTAAAGTAATAAATATTATTAAATACAATTAATATAATTTATATTATTATATTAATTTAATAATAATTTATATTATTAATATAATTAATAAATTAATTATTTAACACATATTTATCACATTAAAATCACATTAAATGGTATGCTGGGAATATTTTTGGTTCATGACGTGGTTGAATTATTATTATTATTATTATTATTATTATTATTATTATTATTATTATTTGGATGAAATGATTGAAATGGAATTAATTAGTCAAAGAAATTAATCAAACCTTTTTTACTGTGATTTCTGTGAGTCGGGACACGAGGAGGCACAAATCTATTCCACAAAATGTTTAGGAAAGCTAATGGTCAAATAAAAGGCACATTTAAGAACATTATTCTACAATATTTGTAATGCTTCTTTTCATTGCATTGACAAAATCGTTACGACTATATTAAATATATTGCTTTATTGTCATAAATAACACAACACGCGATTCTCTTCAGTAATCATTGCTCGGTTTGCAGACGTTGTTCCAGTTGTGGGTCGGGCAGAGCTCTGAGTTTTTCCGGCGATTAGCTCTGCTGCTGTCTCCGGGGAAGGAGGAGCTAGACTCCAGGCCCCGCCCCCTCACATACAGCAGCGTCCCTTTGATTACTGACTCTCTCCATCGCACCCTGGCCGGCTGCCTTGGTGATCTTCAGCGCAGCTACGATTTCCATCGCTACTTTGAGACGCAGCACCAGTCGCTGGCCTCAGGAAGAAACGGACGGGCTCGACAGAAGTGTAGAGAGCTCAATTCTCTGCATACGTCTGTCCGCAGTTTACAACTTCACCTGAAAACACTCTTAAACGAGTATGTACTTCTTACTTAGTTTCATTGTTTATATGATTTTTTTTATTTTATTTTATTTATTAGAACTATTTTAAGTCACAAAAATATTTTGAAATGAATAATTCAATTCTAAAAATGTGCTTTTTTAAATATTTTAAAATTCACTCAAATATATGAAGATCTGACTCAATGGCAATTGATTTACTACTTTTTTTATACTGAATAAAAAAAAAAAAATGGGGATAAAAACAACAAAAACTTTTCCTAGGGTGCACAAACCACTCTAGTATAACACACTGGTTAACACACTTTATCACAAAGGTTTCATTTCTCCTAGGGTCATAATTCTGGAGGATGATTTGGAAAAGTTAATGGTTGCTAAAGAGACGGAGGAGATGACGTGCGCGGGATATCAGGAGCTGAGGGAGCGTCTGCAGCTGGTGCAGCCACACATGCAGGCCAGCACCTGCTGCTGGGACGACACGCTCTCGCAGGTCGACCGTATGCTACGCCGGGTCTCCAGCCCCCCAGGTCAGAGGTCATCCTCTCAACCAATCACAGCACTCTGCTGCTGTGCTGCTCCTTTTGGAATTTGAATCAACCACTATTTTTGTTAGTTTAATTTTGCTCTGTTTAGTTTTTCTGAACATTTTTGTGAATATTTAAATTCAGTTTAGTTTTTAGTATAGTCCAAACAAACAACATCAATTTGTGATTCTTGGGTTAAGAACAAAGTTGATGTGTTAGAAGCAGGAAAAATATACAAGCATAAGGATTTGAGCGAGTTTGTCAAGGGCCAAATTGTGATGGCTAGACGACTGGGTCAGAGCATCTCCAAAACTGCAGCTCTTGTGGTGTGATCCCGGTCTGCAGTGGTCAGTATCTATCAAAAGTGGTCTAAGGAAGGAATAGTGGTGAAGTGGCGGCCAAGGCTCACTGATGCACGTGAGGAGTGAAGGCTGAGCCGTGTGGTCCGATCAAACAGATGAGCTACTGTAGCTCAAATTGCTCAAGAAGTTAATGCTGGTTCTGATAGATGTAAAATGTAACTCACAATGTTAACTTATTGTTCATTTAAGAGTTGTATAAAATATCACATTTGCAATCGTGCTGATATTTGGGAAAAACGTCACTCTTGCTCGTTATATTGTAAAATAACTACAGTACATATGATATAAATATGTTATATTGTAATATTATTAGGTCATGTTAACATAAATATTAGTTAATGTTGGTATCACAATCATGGTATCATAAATGGGTCAAAAATGACCATAAGTTAATAGAATGGATTAAGGCCGGGCGCCTTAATAATGATAATTGATCCTTGTAGGATCACGTAGGATCACTCTCACGTAGGAGCAAAAATCTGCCTTTAAACTTGAAAGAAATAAAGTTTTGACATTTATTGTGATGATTATCGATATCGATTGATAGGATTTTATCGGGATCATTATTTTGCCCATATCGCCCAGCCTTAGAATGGGTATTATATTGTACAGTAAGCTGGGCATTATCAGTCATGTGGTTATTATAGAAAAATATTTCACTGCAGAAACAATTGACCAGTAAAAACAAAGAATTGATTAATCACAATCAATTATTCTAGAGAGCCTGGCGATATGCCTGTAGAATGACCATATATGTGTGTACGAGCTCTTTAACTGACGTCCTCACCATATAATAGGTGCGTCACCCTTTGTGCGTAACAGTGTGTGTCTTAGGAGTATTTTTAGAGTTCCTTATTCGACTGATTTCCCTCCCTTCAGTTATTTTAGGGATCTTTAGGGAAGTAGAAGGGTAAAAAAAGACAGAGAGAGAGAGAGAGAGAGAGAGATGGAGTGAGTGATGTCCTTTACAGAATTAGGCCACAATGCACAAGTAGATGAAATCATTGGTCACATGGCACCCAGCTTCATATGATGACACTGATGATCTTGGGGCTGGTGCTTTTACTGTAGGAAGGTCAAAGTTCAGCTGTGCAGTTCTTTCATGTATTTTTGCACGTCTACAAACAAACGTGTGCCAAACAGCAGCAGCTATTTTTAATAGAAAACCCCCACACACACACACATACACACAATATTTCATAATTGACATTATAATGTTATGTCTAAACTCTCACACTGTTTGTTTTTAGTGTCTTTTTAATTCCTTTTTTAAAATAGTAATATAGATTTACAATATGTGCCATTTGTCTGTATTTGGACGCATCACAATAATAATATTACTGCAACAAGCGACATTCGATTCCCATAGATTTAAGTGCGTCATGAATCTAGAAACTGAATTTGTCCCATGTCCTTTTTTCGTGTTGAAAGGAGACACATTTGCAGGATACTGTGTATTTGTGTGTGTTCCTCAGAGAGTTCAAATCAGCCAGAGGAAACAGCTGCCCCAGATCCCCCTCCTGCCCCCATTACACACATACAGGACAGAGACCCTGTGCCTGAGGAACAGGTACTGTGTCTGTGTGTCTGTGTGTGTGTGTCTGTGTGTCTGTGTGTGTGTGTGTGTGTGTGTGTGTGTGTGTGTGTGTGTGTGTGTGTGTGTGTGTGTGTGTGTGTGTGTGTGTGTGTGTGCGTGCATGCGTGTCTGTCTGTCTGTGTCTGTGTCTGTCTGTCTGTCTGTCTGTGTGTGTGTGTCTCTCTCTGTGTCTGTCTGTGTGTGTGTGTGTGTGTGTGTGTGTGTGTGTGTGTGTGTGTGTGTCTCTCTGTGTGTGTCTGTCTGTCTGTCTGTGTCTGTCTGTGTGTGTGTGTGTGTCTGTGTCTCTCTCTGTGTCTCTCTCTGTGTCTCTCTCTGTGTCTCTCTCTGTGTCTCTCTCTGTGTCTCTCTCTGTGTCTGTCTGTGTGTGTGTGTGTGTGTGTGTGTGTGTCTGTGTGTGTGTGTCTGTCTCTCTCTGGGTCTGTGTGTCTGTCTGTCTGTGTGTCTGTCTCTCTCTGTGTGTGTGTGTGTGTGTGTGTGTGTGTGTGTGTCTCTGTGTGTGTGTGTCTGTCTGTCTGTGTGTGTGTCTCTCTCGGTGTCTGTCTGTGTGTGTCTGTCTGTGTGTGTGTGTGTGTGTGTGTGTGTGTGTGTGTCTGTCTGTCTCTCTCTGTGTCTGTCTGTCTGTCTGTGTGTGTCTGTCTCTCTCTGTGTCTGTGTCTGTCTGTCTGTCTGTGTGTCTTTCTCTCTCTGTGTCTGTGTGTGTGTCTCTGCCTGTGCGTTGCGTGTGTGTGTTTGTGTGTTCATCTGTCTCTGTGTTTGTGTGTTTGCCTGTGTGTCTGTTTGTTTTTTAAAGCATGAGAGAAGTATTAGCATCTCTATTATTATTATTATTATTATTATTATTATTATAACGTCACTATTATTATTCCTCATACTTTGAGCTGATGTGAGTCAATGACATGACACTCATTTTATCCATAGAATAAAAATGCGATTAATTCATACAATGATTTTTTAAATTTATTAATTTAGATATTGTTTTCCCCGATATAATAATGATGAAAACTCTACTTCAGAAAATCTTAAGTATTACTATACTGCTATAAGTATACTGCTTATTAATATATGAAAAAAACATTTGCATGCCAAGTCAAAGTCATGTTGTATGACCAACATGCATAAAACAAGAGATTATGCCATAGAGAGGCCCTGTGAAGCCCCTCAAGGTGTCTTAAAATATTAAATAATTTGACCTTTTTTATGATTAAATTATAATAGTGCAGCAAGTGGTGCAGCTCCCAAAAATATAATCTCAAGATTCTGAATCATTTCATGATATTTGATTGATTTATGAATTAATGTATTAAAAACACTTTACCTTGAAATGTATTTATATTTAAAACCTTTAAAAATTAAAAAAAGAAATAAATAAAGAAGTTATTACCAACCAACATGAATACAAAGACTACATTTGTTGTGATTTTATTTAGATTTTTTTTTTAAAGACTTCTTTGTTGTGGACATCTCTTTCTCATTGACCCATAAAAGCCATAAGCGTCAGGCATGACAAACAAGCAGCACTCATTTTTGTCCAAATCTATTTGAATTGCTTATTGTTTGTAAGTATAGTGCTTGTTATTGTTATCAACATTTTTCATCTATAGAATTTCACAGATGTAAATTGTGGAACAAAGCAAAACAAACTGCTAAGATTTCAGTGTTGTTATTAGCGCATATGCAGCGATACGCATAATCTATGTATGTTGTGGTTAGTTTAGTTTGGATTTAAAAAGTTGCTGTTCTTGGCCAGGAACTGGAAGCATATGTCTCAGACTCGGACTCTGAGACGGAGTGGAGAGGGGCCGCAGACATGCTGTCGCCGTGGGAACAGGAGCGCCAACGTCATGAGCGTGAGGAATCGAGGCGTGTTTTACTCGAGCTGAAATCCGTCCTGGGGATCCGAACGTCAGATGGAGAGAGAGACAAACGCAAGCTTCTGCTGTTCAGTGATCAGGGTACTACGTGCACACAAACACACGCTTGCTTCTGTCATACTACAACAGAATAACATATTAATATTTGACTATATTATAGTGTTCTTCTCTCTCATAAGTACCGTTATGAAGGCCGATTGATCTTAAGTGAACTGTTTTTTGAGTTCATGTAACGGTTCATTTCAGTGAACGGGTTCAAAACTCTTCACTCACAGCTGTGTGATGTGACGTTAAATTTCCTTTCACACTTTTAAGACCAGTTAAGGAAAATGGGAAAATGTCGACTATGATGTAATTTTTAAATATTTGAGATGTGAATATTTTGCTTGAAAAAATATAATAAATAAAAGCAATACTTTTAGCAAACCAACGGGATAATACTAACCAGTTAAGCTTAATCAATTAAAACATATTTTTCTTGTAATTTTAGTATTATTTTTATATTGTACATTTTATATACTGTATATTAGGGCCGTCAAGCGATTATTATTATTTTTTAATCTAATTACACAGTGGCAATTATTTAATCTAATTAATCGCAAAAAAGTCGCACATCAAATGTGGCTAAGAAATGACCCCCAAAAGATCATTTAAAGTCATTATTGTGTTAAATGAGAAAAGCATCAAATAGACATCACAAAAAGTAGCTTTAAAAATTAAATATTATATTTGATTCATACACTTTTAGGCTTCAATCGCCATGAGGGTGAGTAAATTAATTTTTTTTTTTTTTTTTTTTTGGGGTTAACTATACTTTAATTGTTTTTTTATTAATATGGAATATGAAATATTTTTTTTAAATAAAATGGTTCTCTAAAAAATAAACTATAACTGCCAGTAGATGGCGGGAAAATTCTAAATGAGCAAGTCATTGAGTCATTCATTCATTGTGTTCAGTGTTGCTCGGAGACGCACAATTGTTCTGCTGTGGCTTTATATGTAATATTTCCTTTGACGCAAACAGACAATATTGTGTCCAAAATATAACAATATTAACACCTTATTTATTGAATTGTTGTGTAAAATCAGTATCACATTTGCACTCGTGCTATTCAGGATAAAAAAGGCACTTGTGTTATATTGATTAACTATATCATATGATATAAATATGAGACGACAACTCCTACAAGGGCATTTTTGCCTCAATATATTGAGTTTTAGGGCCATTCTTACTGCATTCTAAAGGCTCAATCATGCAGTAAGTTTCCTTTTATTTTTTTTTTTGAAATTTTCATATTTTCAAGTGCCCCTATTATGTTATTTTAAAGGTTCCTAATTTTGTTTTGGAGTCTCCTTCAATAGGTTTACATGCATCTATGGTTAAAAACACTTTTCTCATAATATACATTGCAGCATCACCTCTTTTCTCACAAAATCTGAAAGAGTTCGATAAAGGATTCTGTCTCTCTAAACCCCTCCTCTCCGAGAGCTTACTCTTGTGATTGGTTTACCGTTTACAGCGCGTGTCCGGAACGAAACGTCAATTACCATATCTGAATTTTCTTCTTCCTCAGCGCTTGATATGAATAGCAACGATGGGGTCGGTTTTACCCACTGATCGGTATAATGACTGATTCACTACTGTAATAATGAATATGAACGTAACCTTTCAATAAGCAAGAGAAATTCCCGACTTTAAACGAATAACCATTTCCCTGCTAAGGACGTTTGTTGCTGTAAGAATGTACAGGGAGACTTCAAATATAAAAACAGTGTCTTCTTAGGCAATGTTTTCTCAGTAAAATCATATAATTTCCTACGCGTGAGCTTACTAGGGAATACCAATATGGCGGCGTGGCAGCTTCACTTTTTATAGCATCATGAGCAATCCAGTTCTCTATATAGATCGGTGGTTTTACCATATCAATTCGAGCCCGAGACTGTTGAAACACTAGAAAGAAGCAGCTTCTCCTCGACATGTTGACAACACAAAAACCAAACTCTTCCAGGCTTCAGCTATAACTACAGTGATTGAGGGCGGGTCAAAGTGGACTTTGTTCGCGGGTAGCCATTGAAAACCATAGGCTGGCATTATGCAAATTTGAAAAAAAACTATGCAGGTTTGTGCAGGCTGGAATTCGTGTAAGACTGGAATTATTGATGACTCTTTTCAGTTCAGAATGGGTTCTTTCTTTTAGGAGACATTAATTCCATTTTTCATGCACTTTAATCTTTGAAACTTTGCTGACCTTTTACACTCACAAACAGCTCACATGACATGAAAGGTGATCTAATCAAGATATTTAGTGTAGTTAGATTAGCTTCTCTAAACTACGGCTAAGTTTTAAATTACTTACCATTTTTGTCTGTCTTTCCCAACACTAAATCCTTTTTCAATGTATTTTTTTTTGTCCTTCTAGCTGCTCTGGCTCCGTTTGCTAAGGACACATCAGAAACAGACACAAACTCTTTAGAGCCACATATTTTAGTGGAGTCCATGACTCCCACAGGCAACCATGTCTCCCAACAAGGAGAGGAGAATGAAAGCGAGCGGCAGACTGAAATTCTAACTGGGGCGGAAGGAGAGCAAGGTTCTGTGACTGAATTTTGCTGTGGAGATTCTGATGTAACTGGGGCAGCTAAAGACGCCGGCGAGGAGACTGGAGAGGAAACGCAGCTCTTCCAATCAGATGGACTCATAGATGACGAGCATGATGGGACACACCCACTCACACCCCGAGTGCCCACCCTCTCTGTGATTGACAGATTGACAGAACTGCACGGCTCCGAAGCGATCAGTTTCAGCTCCGCCCTGGCCGCCCAGGTAGCAGCTCGCTCGCATACGTTCGCACACATGCAGGAATGCACCTACGGGGACTCTGAGGAGGAAGAGGAAGTGACATCAATGCAGACGAGAGATACCGAGGAGGACTGAAAAAGGAGGATATTTATTCTCATCTTTTTGGTTGTATTTATTGAGCTTGATTTCAGGTCACAGACATCATTGGATGTAACTGGTGTGTGTGCGTCTCGGTTTTAAAGTGTGTATTTTTGTGTGTGCGTGTGTGTTGGGGGATTTATGTTTCATGTGACATCCCATGTCCACTCTCCTCATGACAGGCCTCAGGTACAGACTGGCACATGCTAGTACTCAAAATAACAGACAAAAACCTAAACACACACTAACACAATCTCACATCCGTGGCCATGTCCCAGTTTTATTCACTGTAACAGAGGTCCCAAGGTCTTAAAATGCTTAAAAAGTCAATTATATTGGGTAAATCTCACAAAGCCTGCCCATAGTCATATTCGACCCCAAAATTAAAAGGGAAAAGAAATTGCATTGTTTATTTTAGATTTTGTGCATTGTGACATTTTTCATGACAGTTTTAAGACATTTCCCCAATTAAATTACCACAATGCACAATAAATAGTCCCTCCTTTGTGTAATGCAGAAAAATAGCTTATTACCACAATGCAGACAAAATTATATATATATATATATATATATATATATATATATATATATATATATATATATATATATATATATATATATATAATATAAAATCAGCAATGATACAATACAATATATAAATATTTTCTAAATCAAATAACATCTTTTTGCAGAATAATAATGATTTTTTCTCCCACATTTCGTTCGAGCATTTGGGTAAGTAATATCAAGTAAATAATGCACAAAATCTTAATTTCACCAAAAATAGGCTTCCTTTTCTCTATGCATATTTTGATTTAGGGGTGAAATATGACCCTGTGCATGAGATTCACACCATTAATTACAAAAAGCAAAGGTAATGCTCACATCCTACTGGATCGCAGCTGGTATGTTGTCTTGGAAAATACAGTATCTCTCCTGAAGTGAAGCCTCCTTTTTGTATGTTTGTTTTTTTGTGAGGCTGTTCTTTAGGGAAATAAATAGCTGCCCTGATTTGATTTATTCATCAAACTTTGACAGTTTCTGCTCAGACACAGCTGGCGTTTCACCACTGTGACCATTAGTAATTGAAAGGTTTTAAAATATACTTGTTACCAGTTTCAAGCTTTTGAACTGCCTGATTGGATTTTCTCTTTGTTTTCTCCGTATTAAAGTACCAAATACTGATTTAAAGATTTTCTCAAGTAATGATCAAGACTGCTCCGTCCTTTAACACAAAAAACAGTTTTAACTCGAGCCCTCTTTTAACTCTTAACCAAGCTACAATTTAACTTGCCTTAAACAATTTTCCCTTCTAAGGAGTTGCACTTTACAACTACAGTTAAATGTTATAATGAGACTTAGAATGTCAATGACTGTTAATAAGACCAGAAAGCAAAACCTTAGATATAACAATGTTTGTGTATGAATTGTATGTTTTTATGTCTAACGTTCATAATTAATTTTTCCCCCATGCATATATGCATGATGTCAAGACTCAAACAATCGTCTTGACCATGGCTGAGACTGTCTATGTTTGTCCTCATTCAACACCAGTTTTGCCTTTTCTAAAGGTTTAAGTTTTCCCTCACTCCAAAAGTGGCAATCTTGCATTTCATTTGTGAAATAAAGTACATGTACATATATGTGTTTGTCTTTGGTGACTTAATGCATTCACACTAAGAATAAACTTTAATTTAAGTGTGCACACTTAAAGTATTGCTGTACTACATAAGAGAAACATCAATTAGACTACTTGAGGAAAGTTTCTGCCATCTACTGGACAATGTAATAGATTATGAGATTGAGGAAATGTGCATAATTGTGGTAATAATGTTATTTATATATTTATATAATATTTATATTTTACACACACACACACACACATTTATATTTGTTTATAGTGTGTGTGTGTACACAAAGCGCAGTAAAGAACATTATGTACTAAATTGTACATGAATAAATCCTATCACTAATTAAAATGAGTTAAGGTACGAGTCTATACACATTATGATTGCTCAAAACGCTTACGTAGGTTACACATTATAGCTAACGTTACTTTAGAATATGAATAAATACTTAAGATATTTAAAAATAAATCTGCACTTTATCAAACATTTTCTCTGAATGGGGGTTCCTTTATTAATATTCCACTCGCTACGTTACAAACTCCACAATGTCAATGGATTGATTAGTGAATATTTATCATTATAAGTGACGTTTGCCCATTGGAGCTATCTGATTGGCTAAGGGGCAGAACGCACTAGTCAGCTGGCCAATTAACGAACGCACACGTTCATGAATATGAATTAGATACTTTTCTGGAGGCGCTCGACAGCAGCGTCAGCAGCACGACCTAATTAACATTAATGAGCTAGTTCTTCGCCATTTGACATTCCGCGTCATGCACTCAGCTGATTCGGCAGCTTTTCTCCGCTCCTCCCACAATGCACCGGTCCCTCTCCATTCGCGTCCGCAATCATGGAGGCGAACGGGACCGAGCATCTGCAGCCGGTGAAACCGGTACAACCAGGCATGGACACGCTGATTCTTAACGGGCACGCGGCGGAACGGGATGAAGCCGATCCCGCTAAGAAGAAGAAGAAAAAGAAGAAGAAAAGCAAGTTGGCCGTTTCGGGTGAGTGACTCATTCATACAGTAATAAGTGCAGAGACCCCTCTATTACACTGACTGCTGCTTTAAATGATCAGCTGTGAACTCTGATGAACTCAAGCCAGGGCTGGATCTGTCCCCATGTGTAGTATGTTACCCACTACCCACGTTTTGGGTCAGGCGTTAGAAGATGTGTAAAAAGTTTTTCCAACCTTACGAATTTTAGTATTGGGATGTGTTGGTCTCCTCAAGAAAAGATAAAAAAAATAAAACGCGTTTAATGTATTTTTAAATGTACGTAAACTATAATATATTTAAACGTTATACCTTTGGAATATTTATTATATAATTATAATTGTATGTATTTTTTTATAGATACAAAATAATAGATTACATATAGGCTGTTTTGAGATCTCAAAAGAAAAAAAAAACCCTAAACATTTATGTAAAATAAATATAAAGTATTTTTGTTTTTATATTTAGTGCTGTCAAACGATTAACATAATCAAAATAAAAGTTTTGTTTATATAATATGTGTGTGTACGGTGTATAATTATTATGTATATATAAATACACACACATGCATGTATATATGTAAGGAGAAAAAAAAAAAAAAAAAAAAAAAAAAATATATATATATATATATATATATATTATATGACAAATGAGATGTGTGTGTGTGATTATACAGGGTGTATACATGCTTATATTTCTTAAATATATACATGTATATGTGTATTTAAATATACATATTAATTATACACAGTACACACACACGTTATGTAAACACAAACTTTTATTTTGGATGTGATAAATTGTGATTAATCATTTGACAGCCCTAATATTTATGTTATACTTTTAAAATTGTATTTATTTGTTATTAAACATTAATGTATTATTTTGTGCAATTTGTGTTTTCATTTATCTTTTCTTTAGTTTACATACATGCGGTTTTGAGAAATTAAATATAAAAATACTTTTATTTTTATATACAATAAATGTGAAAGTTTTATATTTATATCTTATACGATTTAAATTATTTTAATTTATTATAAATTTGTATGCATTTTTATTTTTTTCTTATAGAAATAGAAAAAATATATATTATATTATATTATATTATATTATATTATATTATATTATAATCGGTTAATATTATGCTGAAAAATGCTGTCAGTCCACAAATATTTGAGCTCAAGATGTCCTAAAACACAATTCAAATGTCCTGTTACTTGTATCATAATATATCCCAAAAATAATGGGAGATTTGAATTGTGTTGTAGGGCATCTTGAGCTCAAATATTAATACATCTATATATATGTGTATATAATAGTTTTAGCCTATCTATAGATATATAATAGTTATAGATCATGTAAAATTGTGCTGAGCATACACCTTGTATTTTATAACATGTACTTTTCTGTGTATTTGCAACATCACCTCTAACGTGTTGCCCTACCAAGGTTATATGATGCTGCAGATTGTTTCTCAGGCTTGTTCTGAGCCAAGTTTGCTTTCATATAGATCCAGTATATGAGATGAAGTTGTGGACAGTTTCCAAACTGACAGCAGTTATTCACTTCCGCGCCACACACACATACGCACAGGTCGCCGCTTCTGATGCATCTGGCACACTTAGCACTTCCTTTGCTTATGTGCTTGTTCACCTGTGTGTGTGACTTTGCAGCAGGACACGGCGAGCAAGGTGAGGATGGCGAGGTGGAGATGAGGAAACTAACAGAACAGCAGAACCTGGATGAGAAAGATAAAGAAGAGGATGGAGAAGAAGGTATTCCACTTTTAAATGAACGCTCCTAGTTCTTATACTTTTTTTTTTCACATAAATGATCTAACACCCCTGTTTTTCTATAATGCTTCAGAGATCCTATTCACACAGATTATCTATGCAATTGCATACTGATACACTCCCCTGCATATGATATCTGGATAACCAGTTACATTTGTCAAATCGTGCAGGAGACAAACGGGGCAATGTCCATTCCCACAATGCAGTGTGCCACTTCCATTTCTAGTGTGATGAAAACTGGAAGTAATATCAACCAGTTGAGATGTTATCACACAAAAATTTATTAAAAATAGTTTGTTTTATATAAATAAATATAAATAACTGTTTTATATACTGTTTCATATAAAAATAATTGCATATAAAAACAATTCATGCCTAAATACAAATTGATACCTTTTATTTAAATTTTATTAAAAACAATTGTTGAAGATTTTGTAATCATATTGCGTAGTTGTGCTTTGAGTCAGGTGTTTTATTTGTGCCAACGCAATGACAAAGCCAAATTGTGCAGACATAATTTTTTTGGCCAGGCTGTCAAAAGAAATTGAGCAAAAATATTAATAACTGATTGTGTTGTAGTTGATGCATACTTTTTTTTTTTTTTCCTGTGAGCTTTTTGTGTTTCTGTGCATTTGTTTTTTTTAATAGTAAAATAAAACCTGTAGCTGTAATTTGCTTAATGTTGAATAATTTTGTCAGATAAATATCTCTATGTAAATGTAAACCAAGTTTACGGTTTTGTTTGTCTTTAATATTTAAAACATTTAAAATGTATATTTTCCTCATATTTAAATTGTTTAATCAAACTTGTAGTGTGTGTATATATGTATATGTGTGTATATATGTATGTATATGTGTGCACACATATACATATACATACACACACACACACACACACACACACACACCACCCACACCTAAAGGATTATTAGGAACACCTGTTCAATTTCTCATTAATGCAATTATCTAATCAACCAATCACATGGCAGTTGCTTCAATGCATTTAGGGGTGTGGTCCTGGTCAAGACAATCTCCTGAACTCCAAACTGAATGTCAGAATGGGAAAGAAAGGTGATTTAAGCAATTTTGAGCGTAGCATGGTTGTTGGTGCCAGACGGGCCGGTCTGAGTATTTCGCAATCTGCTCAGTTACTGGGATTTTCACGCACAACCATTTCTAGGGTTTACAAAGAATGGTGTGTTAAGGGAAAAACATCCAGTATGCGGCAGTCCTGTGGGCGAAAATGCCTTGTTGATGCTAGAGGTCAGAGGAGAATGGGCCGACTGATTCAAGCTGACAGAAGAGCAACTTTGACTGAAATAACCACTCGTTACAACCGAGGTATGCAGCAAAGCATTTGTGAAGCCACAACACGCACAACCTTGAAGCGGATGGGCTACAACAGCAGAAGACCCCACCGGGTACCACTCATCTCCACTACAAATAGGAAAAAGAGGCTACAATTTGCACAAGCTCACCAAAATTGGACAGTTGAAGACTGGAAAAATGTTGCCTGGTCTCGATTTCTGTTGAGACATTCAGATGGTAGAGTCAGAACATGGATCCATCATGCCTTGTTACCACTGTGCAGGCTGGTGGTGGTGGTGTAATGGTGTGGGGGATGTTTTCTTGGCACACTTTAGGCCCCTTAGTGCCAATTGGGCATCGTTTAAATGCCACAGCCTACCTGAGCATTGTTTCTGACCATGTCCATCCGTTTATGACCACCATGTACCCATTCTCTGATGGCTACTTCCAGCAGGATAATGCACCATATCACAAAGCTCGAATCATTTCAAATTGGTTTCTTGAACATGACAATGAGTTCACTGTACTAAAATGGCCCCCACAGTCACCAGATCTCGACCCAATAGAGCATCTTTGGGATGTGGTGGAACGGGAGCTTCGTGCCCTGGATGTGCATCCCACAAATCTCCATCAACTGCAAGATGCTATCCTATCAATATGGGCCAACATTTCTAAAGAATGCTTTCAGCACCTTGTTGAATCAAAGCCACATAGAATTAAGGCAGTTCTGAAGGCAAAAGGGGGTCAAACACAGTATTAGTATGGTGTTCCTAATAATCCTTTAGGTGTGTGTGTGTGTGTATGTATAATATAATATAATATAATATAATATAATATAATATAATATAATATAATATGCTCAGTATATATATGTACATGGAATAATAATTTTCATTGCACGTCGCTTATTGTTATGTCAACCATGTTACCATCACAGATGGTGAGGAAGCTGATAACGTCTCTGGGAAAAAGAAGAAAAAGAAGACAAAAAAGAAGAAAGGACGTAAGTTTTTTTTGGGGGGGTTTTTTTTGGACTAGATGTTAGATGAGCAGTTATCTGTGAGAATCTGTCATTGCAGCACCTTTTAATGTGTGTTGCTATGGGGCCGTGGTACGAATCAGCGTATGTGTGCTGGTGCTGATGGGGGCAGGGAGCGTGTTTGGCTGCCAATGCAGCGGACTGGCATAACGCCAGATCACTGTGCCTCTGGGAAAATCCTGCAGTGCAGCCTTTGTTTCATCTGAGGATTTTGAGCGGGTCCCAAGTGTCACCAAATGCTTTGTCGTTATTTAGCAGATATTTATCAGAGATGTAACATAAAACGTTCAAGTCAGCTTTAAAAAACAGATGTTATCAGCTAACTCTTCCACAAACTTTCCCTGTAATTTTATAGCTGATGTGTGTCTTATGATGTTAAAGTATTTTCTCTCAATAAAAATGTACGATCCTTCTCCCTGGGTATTTAAAAGAAGTAAATGCAAAAGCGTAAGCACATTTTTTTTATGCTGCTCTTTTCCATGCTGACAGGATATAGTGCTCTAAAAATTACAAAAAAAAAAGTTAAAGTATTCCATATGACTTGTGCACTTGTTCACTCAAAATAAGCCATCTGCATTGTCATGTTAAACCTGGTGTGAGTGCATGCTACATGGCACAAATACATAGCAGAATGTGAGGCCTTGTCCACACTAACACATTTTACTTGTTCTCGTCTGTCCACACTGAGATGGTGTTTTTGTCCTGTGAAAACAGCTTTTTGAAATCGCTTTCCCAAGTGGATAAATTTGACCATGGCGTTTTTGCATTGTAGTGTGGACTGTGAAAACAGAGGAATTTGAAAATGATGACGTGAAATTTCCTCACTACTAAATATTCCACGGTCAACTGTTAGTGGTATTATAACAAAGTGGAAGAAACTGGGAATGACAGAAACTCAGCCACGAAGTGGCAGGCCACGTAAAATCACAGAGCGGGGTCAGCACATGCCGAGGCGCACAGTGCGCAGAAGTCGCCAATGTTCTGCAGAGTCAATAGCTACAGACCTCCTTTGTGTGGCCTTCAGATTAGCTGAAGAACAGTGTGTAGAGAGCTTCATGGAATGGGTTTCCATGGCCAAGCAGCTGCATCCAAGCCTTACATCACCAAGTGCGTCGGATACAGTGGTGTAAAGCACGCTGCCTCTGGACTCTAGAGCAGAGACGTGTTTTCTGGAGTGACAAATCATGCTTCTCTGTCTGGCAATCTGATGGATGAGTCTGGGTTTGGTGGTTGCCAGGAGAACGGCACTTGCCTGACTGCATTGAGCCAAGTGTAAAGTTTGGTGGAGGGGGGATTATAGTGTGGGATTCCTTAGTTCCAGTGAAAGGAACTCTTAATGTTTCAGCAAACCAAGACATTTCATGCTCCCAGCTTTGTGGGAAAAGTTTGGGGATGGCCCCTTCCTGTTCAAACATGACTGTGCATCAGTGCACAAAGCAAGGTCCATAAAGACATGGATGAGCGAGTTTGGTGTGGAGGAACTTGACTGGCCTGCACAATGTGTCCTGAGCTCCTGACCTCAACCCGATAGAACACCTTTGGGATGAATTGAAGAAGAGACTGCGAGCCTTCTCGTCCAACATTAGTGCCTGACCTCACAAATGAGCTTCTAGAAGAATGGTCAAAAATTCCCATAAACACACTCCTAAACCTTGTGGAAAGCCTTCCCAGAAGAGTTGAAGCTGTTAGAGCTGCAAAGGGTGGGCCAACTCCATAAACATTTTGAACAGGACTTTTTTCTGCCCTTCAAATTCAAAATGTTTCCACCTCCTGCTCTTAATGCAGCAGGGAATGATTGAACCTTTTTTAATAGTTGTGTTTGAGTCCCTCATTTGTCCTCAGTGTGAAAAGTTGGATCTCAAAATCATTCAGTCACTGCTGGAAAGGGTTCAGATATGCAAAAGATGCTACAAAACTGAAGAATTTTTGGGACCTGGAGGATTTTTCTGAAGAAAGGAGGGCAGTTTAACTGCTTGGGACAAACAAGGGACTCAAGAACAACCATTTAAAAAAAAAAAAAAAAAAAAAAAAAGGATCATTGTGGATCATCCAGGTAATGACCGTATTAAGAATCAAATGTAAACCTTTGAACGTGGATGTTTTTATAAATTCAGCTATTTTTTTTGTCTTGTGGACTATATGTAAACATCATTTATGTAAAATATCGTATTCAGTACTAAATAAAGAATAGCATGCATTTCCTCCTATTTTGTTAAAATAATTCCCATTGCAAGGTGTATGTAAATGTTTGAGCATGATCGTATACGCATTTAAGGTGCATTTAGTGTGTTTCAGTGTGGATGAAAAACTTTTGGAAAACGCAAGCATGGACTGAGAATGAAATGAAAACGCCATTTTCAAATGTATGATGAGATGTAATAATCTCTATATTTAGTAAGCTACCAAGTACTAACCTAAATGGTGTTTTGGAGCATCTCCTGGCTGATACTGAAAGGCTACACTGACTTTTAAAATCCGATGGGGAAAAAATCTGGAACACATCATACACTTGTAAAGTCACCGAGAAAAACTGGGTCTGTGGGCATCATACACTACATGATTTTCTATCAACTCTGACTGACCAAAATCTTCAGACTGTCTGTGAATATCATCAGGTATAGCGTTTTTGTTTTTTAACGCAGCGTTCTGTGTGAACTGTGGGCACATTTGTTGCCTAAATGCTATTCAATTAGATTGCTCGTTTTCATACAATGAAAGTGAAGCTGTGTGAGCATTCTGTGAAATCTCTTCTTTTGAGTTTTGATTTATAGAGATTCATTCATAGGGGTTTAGAATGAAATGAGTGACTGATCCTTTTAAATGCATTTACTGAAGATGTTCTCACCTTGATCTCTACCTTCTCTCCTGTAGCCAAAACCCAAACGGACCCTCCATCCATCCCCATTTGTGATCTGTACACCAGTGGTGTGTTTCCTGTGGGTCAGGAGTGTGAATACCCTCTTTCACAGGATGGGTAAGAATGTTTTGTCTTTTCTCAATGTGAATAGACTCCTTAACGCCCTAAGGTCACCTTGTACTTTCCACGGGCCGCTCTACCTCGTATTACCCTGTGCTCGGTGTAATATTATATCGCTGAGACTACTGACATAGAGGTCACTCATGTTCCCTCACGCCTAAAGTACTCTCTCCAAAAATAGTTGTGAACGCTGTGTGTGCGAGGTCCAGCTCGTAAACTTAACTTCCTCTTATTGAATTCCCGCGGCATCTTCGAAGGCGTTTATGACTTGACTTTGGCAAACTTTAACCATAACAGTCAGAGAAGGTACCAATCAGCTAAGTTGCAAATGACTGATATAAACTTTTTATTTTATTTTTTTATAACCTGATTAAACAAATGTTAAACTAATGTCTCATTACAGGGAACAACAGAAAGGATTTTTATTTATATATAAATGCCTTATTTATTGTTTTTAATTTATTTGTATTAATTTTGATGTACTTTTATATATTTTTTATTTATTTAAATATCTTTAATTGATGAGACTAGTACCATATTTAATAGCACATCAGAATTTCACCCCATTTGTGAGACTTTTCCCGATCCTTACAGAAAGTCCGTAATGGCCTGGAGAAACATTTATAGGTCCATCTTTAATAGCGTTTCTATGATGGTGGATATTCTTGGGGTAAGTAAATGTTCTTGCTACTTCATCTTAAGTGTGTTTTGGACCTCTCAGGTCTAGCGCCGCTTGGAGAATGAGCAATGAGGAGAAGAAAATGATGGATAAAGCCAATGAGGAGATGTGGAATGATTTCCGACAGGCGGCCGAAGCCCATCGGCAAGTGCGGCAATATGTGAAAAGCTGGATCAAACCTGGAATGACTATGATCGACATCTGGTGAGCATAGTATGATATTAATATCTGTAAACCTGTGTATTTTTTTTTAAAGGCATTAAAATAGAAAACAATCAACTCTAACCTGTTTTGAAAATATCAGTTGAAGTGATGAGAAATGGACATCAATTCCCAAGTGTCCAGTTCAGCAAGTTGATTTTAGGTATTAGTGACATAGCTCATAACCCATCTCTTTTACGTGTTTTCTCTGGCTCAGCGAGCGGTTGGAGGACTGCAGTAGGAGGTTGATCAAAGAGAACGGGTTGAACGCAGGGCTGGCGTTTCCTACCGGGTGCTCGCTGAATAACTGTGCTGCTCACTACACACCAAACGCTGGAGACCCGACAGTCCTCCAGTATGACGACGTGTGCAAGATTGATTTCGGCACACACATCAACGGTACGGCCATTGACAACACGCTGTTTAAAAAAAGCAGCCCTGCAGAAGTACAGTATATAAAATCTGAATAGAATTGATGACTGCTTATTATTAATAATAATAATAATAATAATAATAATAATAATAATAATAATAATAATAATGTTGTTATTATTATGAAACAATCCTAATAATTAAAAGCAATGTAACACTTGATATAAAACAAGAATTAAATTATGACGATTGACTTAATAATAATGATAGTTGTTGTTGTTCATAACTAAAAGCCATGTAGTTAAATTAATATTCAGTTATAAAGTACAGTGTATATAAAATCTGAATAAAATTATGATGACTGCTTTTAATAATAATTATTATTAATAATGTTGTTATTATGAAACAATAGTACTTAATATAAAATAAGAATTAAATTGATGATTGACTTTTAATAAGTTGTTGTTGTTGTTGTTGTTGTTGTTGTTGTTATTATTATTAAACAATCATAATTAAAAACGATAAAGCCATATTTTTAATATAAAAAAAAAAAAAAAAAAATTATGACTGATAATGGTTATTACTTATACAGTTAGTTTAACCTTAATATAAAATAATACAATATAATGTTTTAATGGAACAAAAATGCAGCTGTACACTAGCAAACCTTTGACATATTTGGCTGAATCTGTTTCTCATGATTTGGGAAATTAGGAAAGTGGGGGGAAATTATTATCCATTTGCTTTAATGTTTTCACCAAAGAGCGGACTGCAGATGAGTGATAGACTGTGAAATGAAAACTTCTACTCTGAATTAGATATATCTCTGTCATAAGCTTCTTGTTGTTTTTTTAACTGTTTGTGTTTTAGGCCGGATCATTGACTGTGCCTTCACTGTCACCTTCAATCCAAAGTATGACCGCTTGCTTGAGGCTGTGAGAGATGCTACCGACACGGGCATCAAGGTGAGCGTGTGTGAGACTGACACGATAAAGTTATCATGCGTGTGTGCAGAAGTTACATTGTCTCTCCACAGTGTGCAGGTATAGATGTACGTCTTTGCGATGTTGGAGAATCAATACAAGAAGTGATGGAGTCATACGAGGTTGAAATAGATGGAAAAACGTACCAAGGTATTGACTGAAATAGGAAATAAATTCTTTCTTGCAAATTCTTATTAATAATAATCTTAATCCCCTAAGCGCACCTCATTGTGTGTGTGTGTTTCCTCAGTGAAACCTATCCGGAATCTGAACGGGCACTCTATTGGTCAGTATCGGATACATGCTGGTAAAACAGTGCCTATAGTGAAGGGAGGAGAAGCCACCAGAATGGAGGTGTGTGTTTTTGTGTGTGGGTGACTTATGAGGACATTACCCATGTCCCCATTATTCAAAAGGCTTATAAATCATACAGAATGAGTTTTTTTGGGAGAAAGTAAAAATGTGCAGTTTCCTGTAATGGGTAGGTTTAGGGGTAGGGGTAGTGTAGGGGGATAGAAAATACGGTTTGTACGGTATAAAAACCATTAAACCTATGGAATGCCCCCATAATTCACAAAAACAAACGTGTCTCTGTCTCTGTCCCTCTCTGTCCCTCCCTCTCTGTCCCTCCCTGTCCCTCTCTGTCCCTCCCTGTCTGTCCCTCCCTGTCCCTCCTGTCCCTCCCTCCCTGTCCCTCCCTGTCCCTCCCTGTCCCTCCCTGTCCGTCCCTGTCCGTCCGTCCCTGTCCGTCCCTGTCCGTCCCTGTCCCTCTCTGTTATAAATTACATAAATCACGTAAAATAGCTTGTTTTTCAATATTTTTTTTTTTTACATTTACATTTTGCCTTGATCATTGTTTTAACACAACCTGAATGAAAGCAGAAAAAGGCAACCATTTTTATTTATGACAAGAGGTCAAAAATCACAACAGTGTAGTATACTACCAGTTGAAACTTTCATTGTTGCTTACAGGTTCACGTTGCTTTTTATTTTTTTTTTTTACATAGTAGGCAGTATGTATACTACTTTGTATGCAGTATGATTTGTGTACAGTAGTATACAGATTATGTGCAATATACACTTGTACAGTATTCATATTCAATTTCAAAAGCAGTGGTTACTATTGTATGCTAGCATATATGCTAAAGTTAATTGTAGTTGTGTAATTGAACTCAGGAACTTGAGTATTGAAAGACTGAAAAGGCAATTTGTTACATTCATCATCATCATGTTTATTGAAAAAGTATGACCTTTCTTTTTTTTTTCTATTCATTTCCATTCACGTTCAGGAGGGCGAGGTGTACGCTATTGAGACGTTCGGCAGCACTGGTAAAGGAGTGGTGCATGATGACATGGACTGCTCCCATTACATGAAGAACTTTGATGTTGGACATGTGCCAATCAGGTAAAATGTTAATCAGCCATTCATAACTCATATGCTCTGTACTCTAGTGCATGTAGAGCACTTTGTTGCAGTTCTGGAAGATCTGTTTCAGAAAAACGTTCTGGTCTTGATGGAATCGTTGTGACATCATAGTGAGATTAGTTTTAGATTAGATTTAAATTAGATTAAAGTGGTACAGGAATGTATGAAAGCTTGGTTCCGCCACTGAATAAAAAAAGGTAATTGTGACTTTTCTTCACAAATGTGACTATCTCACAATTCCGACTTTATAACTTGTAATTCTGACTTTTTCTTGCAATTGTTTTTATATCTCGTGGGTTATGAAGTCAGAATTGTGATTTTTATCTTTTTTTATTTTTTTAAACAAGCTTCCATAGGGATGACATCAAAACTCAACTAATTTGCTAGTGGTTCCCTCGAGATTTTCCTATGGGTTTTCATAATGGGGTTTTTACATTTTGAATAAAATAGTTATTTCACCCAAAAATTATTTACTGACCCTCAAGCCATCCTAGGTGTATATGATATTCTTCTTTAAAATGAATAAAATCAGAGTTATATTAAAGTCCTGGCTAATCCAAGCATTATAACTGCAGTGAATTGTTGCCTCGTTTATGAAGTCCATAAAACTGAATCTATCCATCATATAACTTCTCCACATGACTCCGGGGGGTAAATAAAGGAGTAAAGAGTAACCCCTGACGTGATGTATAGAAGCATTGCAAGCTTTGACGCCTCTCGCAGATAGGGCTGTGCAACAAACTCAAGGCCTTCTTGTCTTGTATCGAAATCCTCCGGTATTTCTCTTTAAAAATTGTTGTTTTAGACCTTAATTCATGACCGGTGTTTTGTTTTGCTCTATCCTCTGCACTTCTGCATTCGTCAATGCACATGCGTCAAAGGTTCAAGGGCTAAGGGTTACTCTTCCGCCGTAAATCGATGCATACGGCAATCCGCCGGACAGGGGCGCTGCTAGCAATTTTGGGCCCTATGAAAGAATATGAGGTTGGGCCCCTACCACACCCATTTCACACCAAACATATAAGCCAAGCTAGCTATCCAAAATCTAATACTGACCCATTACGTGAGCTCGCTCTTTCTGCTCAGCCCAGAATGCATTGTGACATGTTGGGCTGTCCCCGACTAAAGTTTTTTTTTCTTCTTCTGTACTTGACTAGTAGTTGTTCATTTAAGCCATTCGTTGACTAAGCACTTTTATTAATTTAATTGCATAAATATATGAGAGAATTCTAAACCACAGCCTAATGAGCGTTTACGTAATATATTACCGTAGGTTAATAAGTAGCTACCAATAATAATAATATTATTATCCCCACTCAAACGCACTTATAAAGCTTGCCACAAAGAACCGGCAAAAGTGATGATTATGAATGTGTCAAAAATAGCAAGGACACATTTTAATTGTTTATTAATAAACTCTAGAGTTTTCTGTGTCAATGTCGGCTGACGATGCTGACTCGCCATCTCCGCAGTAGTTGACCTGCCAAGAGAGAAATGCACATTTCATTACATAATCAGAGAGTAGCCTATTTCTTTTCGTTTTGAATTGTTTCGTTTAAAAGTAGACATTTCAAGCGACATATTTCTCATGTCTATGAGACACGCTCCAGTTCACATGCAATGCTATTAACTGCGTCGACGCCTCCATGTCACGATTATATTGACTGCTATTTCCTAATTGTTTATTAAATCCAGCCAATTGGTTGATGAAACATTGATTTAAAATTAAGATACAATTTATACAAAACGAAATTCACTTTAAAGAAAGGCTTTCTACAAACCATAACTTAATGAACTGATCAAAATAATTTCTTACTCATGCTGTTCACTTTTCATAATCAACATACCTAGATTAAATAAAAATAACATTCATATTTATGTTTAAATATTAAACAATACATTTTCTTAATGGCTACAACACTATAGTAGCCTAGCCTACAGAGAAATGTCATGTCAACATTTCATGTTGAAAGAACGTAGTTTTACTGGTGAGCGTTTTACCAGATTTTTAGTTGTAACTCTTTTGGTAGATTATACATTTATAATTTCTATGAAATTACTACTAGGCCTACTAATAAAACCTATATCTGGGGTAGAGACTTGCACTCCCGCAGGACCCATCGCAATGCAGTGCGGCGCGGGACTAGATTTGATGGCCGAGTGTGGGCGCAGACGGTACTCGTGTGTGTGCGGGAGAATAAAACTATTCAAACTATTCAAATAAATTGGTTTTCATCTATTGCACAAAAGCAAGAAGAACAGCTAAAACAAAATAAAAATGATTTACAGGTGCAAGAGTTTGTTTATAACGTGTTTGTTTTGCATTGTGCAATGTAGCCAATCACAGACATTGATTTCTAAAACACAATGGATCCACTGAATTCTGCATGCTGGCAAATCCTCTTATTAAAGAAAAAATAAATTAATTAATAATAATGATTGTAGACATTATGGAAGATCCATTGTGCAGTCAGCTTTTTAACGGAGCTTTGTGAGATCGCGATGAACTGAGATGTCAGCTTTTTAAGAATTATTAAGGGAGCGCACTTGTGCGCGTTCTACCACGCCAAACCATGTACGCGCTTTTATTTAACTGTTTCATAGACGTACAGAAAAAAAATCTATTTATACTTTTATGCTGGCTTTTGCGGGCCAGAGCGGGACAAAACATGAATGTTGCGGGCGGAAGCTGGAGAGTAACGTTTTTTTTTTTTTTTTGCGGGAGCGGGACAGAATCCTGCGGGCGCAGGTTTCTACTCTGTGGGCCTCAAAAGTGCGTGCGCCCATAGAATTGTCCTAACTTCCCTCCTCTTAGCGGCACCCCTGCCGCTGGAAGTTACTTATTTTAGTCTATAAAGTTTTAAATATATTTTTCTTACACAAATGCGCCACTTCACTTCAGAAAGCCTTTATTAACCCCCTGGAGCCGTGTGGAGCAGTTATATGACGGATAGATGCACTTTTATGGACTTCATAAACGAGGCAACAATTCACTGCCGTTATAAAGCTTGGAAGAGCCAGGACTTTTTTAAATATAACTCCAATTGTATTTGTCTAAAAGAAGAATGTCATATACACCTAGGATGGCTTGAAGGCGAGTAAATCATGGGATAATTTTCATTTTTGGGTAAACTAACCCTTTAAGTCGTTAAATTACCTCATGACTCAAAGCACATATGCCATTCCAATGATAATGAAAATAAACAACTTGCAGAGCTCAAACTTGTACCACCTGACTACTGCAGATTCATTTCAGCGTTGATGGTGTTGCCATTGAAACATAAATTTGAGTCATGAACCGCTCCGAGTATAACGTCACAGGTTTCCATCTCTTCCAAATTACAGTAGTTATAGTGTGAACACAGCGTAAGCTCGATGTTTTGGCTCAGGAGGAACTGTGAAAGGCTGGCTGGCTGCTGCTTTGTTTGCGGTGCTCAGTGACTGACGTCTGTCTAACTCTGCATTGCATGAAATGCGCTGATGACATGTGATGTTTGGGTGATAGGCAGGACATCATATATATATATATATATATATATATATATATATATATATATATATATATATATATATATATATATATATATATATATATATATATATATATATATATATACCACATAACTTGGGGACTTTCAACCAGCATAACAAAAAAAATTTCTGGAACAAACTGCCTACCCTGTCTTTAATAATTTTACGCATTGTATGCGTTTACATTTATGCATATGGCCTGATACAGCTATTTATACAATAATAGTTTTAGGTTTATGAACAATTTATGCATTATACACAGCAATTTATGAAATAATATTTTAAGGATTTGAAAGCTTTACTCATGCTGTAATTACACAGAAACGGTGTTATGAACCATGTACACATAGAATGCGACAATTATGTAAGATTGGTTTATAAACGGTTTGCACAGAAAATAAGAATTATAAAATAAAGTATTAACATTTTATAGAAGTTTGAAGCTCATAAAGGAATAGTTGATCCAAAAATGATTGTTCACTCACCCTTCTGTCGTTCCAAACCTTTATGACTCTCAGTGGAACACAAAAGTAGATGCTTTGAAGAATGATCAAACTGCTCTATTCTTTACACCATTTTTTAAAATTAAAGAAACATTTTGTAACCTCTCTTTAATGAACTTCAGGCTGCCCAGGGCAAAGCACTTGCTAAATGTGGTGAATGAGAACTTCGGCACCCTGGCGTTCTGCCGCCGCTGGCTCGACCGTTTGGGCGAAAGCAAGTACCTGATGGCCCTGAAGAACCTGTGTGACCTGGGCATCATCGACCCCTACCCCCCTCTGTGTGACGCCAAGGGCTCGTACACCGCTCAGTTTGAACACACCATCCTGCTCAGGCCTACGTGCAAAGAAGTCGTGAGCCGCGGAGACGACTACTGAGATGTACATATGTATAAACACTCACACTCCAGTCCCATGCAAAAAAAACAAAACAAACATACGTATTCTTAAAAGAGGAAACTAGTTTAAAACCTGAAATGCTATTTTGACCATACAGCATATACTCAGCATTAAGTTAGGCAAACTACTATGCATGTGTACAAGCCAAAGCCCAAATTAATGCGTTTTCGAAGTGAGCAAGATAAAGACTTTATACTCATTTGTACTGTGTGTAGTGAATGAGAGAATGTAAAGAGTATGGCTGCTTGGCTTTACACGTCACTGAAGGGCTTTTGCAAAAAACAAAACAAAAAAAACCAACACTCATCAGGAAGTCAATCGTAATGCGCACAGCTTTTAGATTTTTTGGTATTTGTATAATATCAAATGGCTGTTTCATCTAGTAACTGACATTTTGAACTCCCTGAATTATTGTTATTTTATTTTTTTTAAAGACAAAATAAACTGAAAATAAACTGTATTAAGTGGTATGCGTTTTATTAAGAGTACAAACTTTGAAACTGGAAATATTTTCAAATAGTAGCTGTGACCATGAGGAAACTGCTCAAAATATCAGGTTTTAAACTACAATTATGCAGATGTTATGAATAATTTCTGCATTGTATGTGGCAATTTATGCAAGTGTATTACAATGTACGCATTATATGGGACAATTACATGTGTAAATGTATACTTTACATAAAATAACATTTAATTATGTATATGGCATGATGCAGCTAGTTTTAGGTTTACAAACAATTTATGCAAGAGTTTAGTTTAAGTTTTATGCTTTGATTAATTGCTGTAATTACATAGGAACACTGTCAGAAAAAAAGGTACAGTGCTACCACTGGGGCGGTACCCTAAGGTACAAAACCGAAAAGGTATTAATATGTACCTTTTAAGGTACTAATACACACTGTTAAAGTACTGATATGTACCATTTAGGGGTGAGTAAGGTACAAAGATGTACCGTTTCACTTTTGTACCTTAGGGTACTGCCCCAGTGACAGTACTGTACCTTTTTTTTCTGAGAGTGAACGTTTTTATGAACAAATTAGACAGTTTGTGCATTTAGTCACAAACTGTTTGTGCATTTAGTCACAAACTGTTTGTGCATTTAGTCACAAACCGTTAGAGGAAATTACTCAGAGCAGCAACAATCACGTGATCTCTGTCTCGGAGGATGAAGTTCGGAGAGCACTCAAGCGTGTGGACGTCAGGAAAGCTGCTGGGCCGGATGGTATTTCAGGTCGTGTTCTGCGGTCCTGTGCTGATCAGCTCACCGGGTTGTTTACATCTATCTTTAATGAGTACATCTGTGGTCCCCACCTCCTTCAAAAAATCCACCATCATCCCTGTCCCTAAGAACAGTAAACCCTCTTGCCTAAATTCCAGTGGCTCTCACGTCTATAGTCATGAAGGTCTTTGAGAGACTCATTAAAAACACCATTTTATGGACACTTTGGACCCTCTTCAGTTTGCCTATCGTCCCAATAGATCGACTGAAGATGCCATCTCTCATGTCCTCCACTCCTCCCTCACTCACATGCTGCTATTTATTGACTATAGCTCAGCCTTTAACACCATAGTTCCCACCAAGCTAACCTCCAAACTCCTGGATCTCGGCCTGAATCCTTCTCTCTGCCACTGGATTGAGGACTTCCTCACTGGCAGGCCTCAGGTGGTGAGAATAGGCCAGTCCACCTCCACCTCCATCACCCTGAGTGTGGGAGCTCCACAGGGCTGTGTCCTGAGCCCCTGCTCTACTCTCTCTCTACACGCATGACTGTTTGTCCACACACAGCTCCACCTCTATCATCAAATTTGCTGATGATACTGTTGTCCTGGGCCTCATTTCCAACAACAATGACGGCATACTTGGACGAGGTGGAGCATCTAACATCATGGTGCCAGGACAACTGTCTCTCTCTGAATGTTGGCAAGACCAAAGAAATGATTGTGGACTTCAGGAAGAGACAGCAACGGAATACTCCCCCTCATGATCAGCGGGTCACCAGTAGAGAGAGTGAGCAGCTTCAAGTACCTGGGAGTAAACATCTCCGAGGACCTGACCTGGACTGCTCACATTCAGACACAGGTGAAAAAGCCAGGCAAAGACTGTACCACCTGCGCCAGCTGAGGAAATTCAGGGTTTCACCAGCTATCCTGAAAACTTTCTATTTAGGGGCGATAGAAAGTGTTTTAACTCAGTGCATCACAGCGTGGTATGGGAACAGCACCAGTCATGACCGCAAAGCCCTGCAAAGAGTAGTGCGCTTATGTATCTCAGGGTCAGCTCTTCTCTGCAGGACGCCTACACCAAACGCTGCAAAGTAGAGTACCAAGATCATCAAGACTCTAATACCCTGCAAACCCTCATTTCACGCTGCTACCATCTGGTAAGCTTCCCGAAGCCTGATGGCCAAAAACTGAGAGTGACTCAGGAGGAGCTTCTTCCCCAGGCCATCAGACTCCTGAACTTAACATCACGTGACAGATAAACATGATACACTGACATTGCACTGCACTTTTTTCTCGTTGTTACTGTGTAACAACCTGTCATAAACCTGTTTGCACATTATTTTATACATTTGTTAACCACATATTTATAAGTCTGTTTACTCACTGCAAAGTCTACTTCAATTATTTTATTCCACTTTATCCTTATTTGTTACCTTTTTTTCTCTTGACTTGATTATTTATAATTCTACAGATATAGACATATATATATATATATATATATATATATATATATATAGATAGTACTTTTTTTTATATCCTATTTCTATTATAATTTCTTCCTTGTGTTTTTAACTGTGAATTTGCACTGTTGGAGCGACCTGCATATATTCTGTATATAACTGTGTATGTGACAAATAAAACTCTTGAATCTTGAATCTAGTCCAATACAACAATTTGCACAATAGTTTTAGGGGTTAATGAACTATTTGTGCATTAAATGCGACAATTACACAATACGTTTTATTAATAATTTATGCATTTGTCATGATGCAGCTTACACAATATTCATATGCATCAATTTACACCAGAATGTTTTGTGAACACATTATGGACTTTAGTACAATGCTGCAGTTTTCTCAATAGTTTTAGGTTTTATGAATACAACCTGAAGTTTTTAATTGTAAATATCAAGAGACATTCATATTCATAGACCATATTTAAAATGGTAAAGAAAACAGTTGGCAAGTTGTTTAGAAAAATGCAAAAATATTCTCCTTTTATTGAGGTAAATTTCTCTATGAATTGAGGTAACAATTTGCATAGTTTTACATCTATACTTGCTCGAATGCAGAGGAAAATGGACAAAAAATAAAATTAAGAACAAACAAGATGTGGAAACTGTAAGATATTTGAGCAAGTGTGTGTGTGTGTGAGTCGCACAAACACATACATCCAAAGTGTACAAACTACAGAGAACGGGTCTAACGCCACACACAGACAATGTAACGTTATACAGCATACATTGCCTTTTGCTGGTGAAAAATCTTTAACATTTTCCTGTAAAATGGGAAAAAAAAATATCTACCCAAATACCAGGTATAAAACTACATTCTGAGAAGGAGACAGAAAAATTCCTGAATCGAGTCTTGTTTAAAAGTGTCAACATCTTTAACTCTTTCCCCGCCATTGATGGAAATGTTCGGTTTTCCGTTAACGAAAGGCTGTTGTGTGTTCTGCGCATGCGTGTAAGTTAATATCCGTCTATATCAGCAAGTATCAATAGTATATAAATTCGTCGTTCAAAAGGGGAAACCGAAACAGGACTGCAATATATAAACCATTAATAAAGCAGCGCTTCCTTGCCATTTTGAATATCAATCATGCTGATCACTTTCTTCATTTCAGTTGGCTCATGTTATTATGAAAGTATTCTTGTAAAATTATAACTGCCTTCTGTCTGTACCGTTTAACGTTAGACGACGCTCGTTTTCATCACTTTCACTTTTATTCTCGTGCGCTAAGCTGAACAACCAATCAGAGTTCTCTCTCGCTCTCACCGACGGGCCGACGCCTATTCTACATGCTGAATCGCACAAAAACCCCGACGGCGTCCGACTAGAGCCAAAGTTACAGAACACACCGAAAAAAGCCGACGCTCAAAAAAACAGCCCGACGGTCGACTTTGTGTGTCCCGGCGGTAGGGAGCGCTATGACGCATTTTCTGAGTATATAATCTCCTGATCAAAACACAGGAGAAGAAGACGCAGAAGGCCCGATAGCAGATGCACGTGTAAAACAACGCGATCATAAACATTAAGATGCCTAACGTTAATATTACTGGATGAATTGTCGACCCAGAACGAGGTATATGACTGTGCAAGCATTAGGGGTGTTGATGGACTCGGTCTACTCCATCTATGTTTTGATCATCGTTCTGAATTTGATCCAGATGTAGTCTATGACAAACTTTTTGCTCAAAATGTAGCTTTTTTAAATTAAACTTCCCACATTCAAGTGTTATGAAGCTAGAATAAAGCCTTTTTTGATTGTTTAAAAGCAGAGGGTCTGTTCTATCTTTTTATATATTGCATGTTCAGATATTCATACAACAAACATGATCAAATGTTGGCAGGGAAAGAATTAAACTGACTTGGCAGGGCACTTTAAAAATATGTCTGAAGATATTAGAACACTTTAATATGAAGAAAGATATGAAAAGAGAAAACATAATTTGTTTCTTACACCTTCTTTCATACTGACGCTATGAACATTTCAGGCTCGGAACACATTCAAAACAACTTTGGTTTGTGGACATCAATCAGGGATGCACAGAGACACTAATGAGAACATTAATGCTTCCGACTTGGAACCAGTTTCGCTCTCTTCGTACATGCACACAAACGAACGCTACAATCACTGCAAGAATGCCTCCTACCAAAATCTGTCAGTCATATAACTTTAAGGCATAAGTGTGCGTGACAAAAACATATTCTCCACATTTGCTGTACACTAGAAAAAGGAGACAAGCTAACCGTCCCAAAACGATATATCAACAGAATGTACAAAACAAAACAGTCTCTGCGGTTGACTGGCTACTCAGCGGGGGTCAGAGGTCACTGGCTTTGCTATTGTCCTGAGAGTTTCTCTGTGTGTAGAAGAGAATGTAAGCCTGGGCCTTACACACTTCCTCCACGGCACACACACTCAGTTTAGAGTCGTTACAGTGCACCCAAAACCCTGAGAAGAAAGGATAAGATGCATTAACAACAAAAACCTGAATGTATTTATAATAACTCTGTGAACTAAATAAGTTGATTTTAAAATGTTTCAATATTTAAGAACTATGCATAGCATCTGCACTTGCCCCATACACTTCCATTGTAAGTGCATTAGTGTAAGACATTCTGGAGCGTTTAAAGCATAAATGTACCTCAGCAATTATGTGTTTTTGAGATGTGAAATTTTATAAATTGTCCTTTTTATGAAGGGACTACTTTTCTATGCGGATGAACCTCTGGTTATGTGTTCGGTGACGTTTACACTAGTTACGTCATGCCATTCCTGGTACTTTTTTATGAATAATATATCTACTACATGCAAAACAGATTGACAGACTAGACTTTTCTGACGTGGCACATGAAAAGAAGAACGTTTTACCTCCTTCTGTATTATAACAAAAGGCAGTGTAGTGGCCGGAGCCAAACCCCTTCCCATGGTGCATGACGACAGCAGAGAGTTGGTAGAGGAAGTGTTGCGGGTGGGGTAAGTTACTGGAGTCTTTGCAGCAGTAGGGTTCCATGTTCAGCTCCTGCTCAAACTGAACGTGCACGCCAATCTTCTCCCTGTGGTTTCTCCCAGACCACCTAAACATACACGTACACATTAACATCTGACTGACGACAGGATGAACCTCAAAGTTGGGAAAATCCAGGAGGTCGTGTGCATGTAAACGTGTGTGGATACCTGAAGCGTTTGAGGTGCAGTCTGAGAACATGAGGCAGTTTGTGAACCATCAACTGTTTTTGAGCTTCAGTCAAGACCACTTGCTTTGAACAGAATCGCCGTCGTTTGCCTTAAAGAGACAGCAAAACAAGAACTTTTTGATGAGTGGGATTGCCTCCTCAGGAGAAGCATTAAAAAACAACTGAGGTAAAACTTAAATGAAGTGTGCTCTGATTTTCTGATGTTGAAATACTTTCTTTTTTTTTTATCCCAGTTTGATGTTTAGACAACCAAGTTAGATAGATATCCTGAAGAATGTAGACACTGTGATGGCTTTCAATATATTGCTCTCTTTGTTTGAGTCGCTTGACGCTCAGTTAATAAAGGGATAGTTCACCCAAAAATGAAATTGTCAATTTACTCACCCTCAAGTTGCTTCAAACCTGAATGATTCTTTCTTCAGCTGAACACAAAAAGTTGGGAACCAGACAGTTGACGGTAGCCATTGAGTTCCATAGTATTTTTTTTTTCCTACTATGGAAGTCAATGGCTACCGTCAACTGTCTGGTTCCCAACATTCCTTAAAATATCTTCTGTGTTAATCAGAAGAAAGAAACTCATGTAGGTATGGAGCGACTTGAGGGCGAGTAAATTATGACAATTTTCATTTTTGGGGTGAACTATCCCTTTAATTATGTAAGTTTGGGGGGTGGGGTTATCTGTTTGACTGGCCAACTGAAGACGAGCACTGGGTAGTAAGAGTGTTTGGGGTTAAAACTACTGGTGCAGAAATAACACACTTCACCCTTGAGTGCCATGATATCCATTTCAAGTTCCAGGCTATTTATTATCCTGTAATGTTTCCCTACAGTCACATGTTGGCATGTTTCCAACTCACTGTTGCAATGGTCGCAAGCATATATGGCTCCCTCCAAAGCCTCGGTCTCTGTAAACTTGGCCAGCATCTCTGTCAACCCACATGGAACCTGTGCAGCATCCTTACTGTTGCTGTGGTAACGTTCTGGGAATTCCAAAGAAAGATCCCAAAAGGGTTCTATTGTGTTTGAGCGATGGTCGCACGCTAAACACCTCACCTGCAAGAAAAGACAAAGATTTTTATCTAAATTGTATGTTAAATGTGTAAAAATGCTTACAGAATAAAAACTGTTGTGAAAGTACGTGAACACTAATTAAATCAAGCTTGTGTGCTTAGAAGCATCTGAAATTTGTCAGAATACAAGCTCATGTGTCATTCTCAGTTTTGCCACAAGGGGCAGCACTGAGAATGCAACACGTGCAGTCTAAGCGTTGTTCTTTTTGGTCCTGTCCCAAATTCCGCCCTAAGCCCTTGTCGTCCTTCAGAATTCTGCCTAGACTGTTGTGTAGTCGCCATTGATGTGCACTTTGCAGCTTCAATGGGAGGGCACTTGGGAACACCCTTCTGAAACCCCAATGTCAAATGGGACATCATGCGGTAAGGATGTACAATCCCCCTCCTAGAGGGCCACTGTCCTGCAGAGTTTAGCTCCAACCCAAATAAAACACCTGAACCAGCTGATAAAGGTCTTCAGGGTTACTAGAAACTTCCAGAGTTTAGAGCTGCAGGATGTTGGCCCTCCAGGCGATTGAACACCTTGTGGACTTTGAGCACACCATTTGGAACAAGGCCCTTCAGGTGAACTATTAGGGGCTTTCGCACCGGAGGAGCCTTTTCATAGTTCCTAGAACTAATGGCGGTAGTACATGCTTTTTGGTGTGTTTGCACCGCAGGAACTGGGAATGATTTTAGTTCTAGGAACGCCTTTTAGGGGTAACTAAATTAGCTCCTACTTCAGCAGGGTAGGGTCTAACCTAGAGTAGGGTCTAACCCAGCAGAAAAGGAACTACCAGTGACGTAAGTGTACGCTGATTGGCCGAACGCACGTGAAACACCAGCACCTGCCGTTTTAAAAAAAGCACCGTACATACACAGGTTATAGCCTACATATTTACACCACTACCTAACTGAACTAACTCTACATACATGGACAACAGTGATAGATGGACCTCTAAACCTTTATGCCAAGGAGAAAACCCAACGCGACTGAGGGGACCAAACAGAATTATGTATTTCTGCACAGTTAGCAAGTAACACTGGGCATCAATCACACAGCAAATGCTAATACTTTTTCATAAAACTGTCTACTTTCTTTGTATAACAGTTCTATCTAATAACAGATTAAACAGATCATAAACTAATGAAGACGAGAATGGGAGCACTGTGTGCTCGGGTTCTGTCAAAAATGTCAGCCGCACTGTCAAAATAAAAGTCACAGCAAGAAGTGCCACTTAACTCTAAAAATTTAAATGTAACCATCACCCCCTTAAGTAAGTTTGGTTAGCGCCAAAGCAACGCAAAACCAGTCATGCTGTAAAGTAAGTACTGCACCCTTACGATCCAGCGGCCAAACTTAAGCTCCTTGCAGTGTTTTGACCAAGTCTTTGTACTTGCATAGAGTTTGTTGCTGTCCTAATGTTTAATGTTAATCAGGTGATGTGATTATCTGGAAACGCATTACCTGACTGAGGAGCTGGCCATGAAAGATGGTGTTGACCACACTGAGCACCTGTTTGATAAGCCGTCTCTGATTGGCTGGAACAGTGGCAGGTGTTAGCGTTCTGGTCCGTTCCAGCTCATGCTGGACTTTATCTAAGAGTTCGCAAAGAAATTCCTGTGCATCCTGCTGTGCATAACCTCGGAACGCCGGGATCAGCTGCCACACGGAGTGCAGCATTGCAAATGGGGACACCAGAGCCCACTTGCCTGACCACATAACCTGGAACAGTGTGTGTAACTCGTGACAAAGTGAGATGTGTTTGGAGCTGGGTTCCTTGGGTTGTATAAGCTCCATGTTGCGTGAACGGGAGGCACCTCCGCTGAGCCCCGACCCCTGGTTGGAGCATTTGGGCTGGGTCACGCGCTGAGCAGAGAGTCCTAACTTGCGGCTGACGGCAGAGGCTAGCAGTTCCAGCGCTTGGTTCAGATCCAGTCTCAAAAAGCACTCCCGGAATACATGCAAGTGACTCAAAACTTGCAATATCGAGTTCATGTAGCAAGTATTGCCAAGATTGCGCAAACCCGTCACTCCTGGAGTTACAGTGGGTCGCCGTTTGATAGGCGAATCGCCTGTTTTAGGAGGCGGGGCCCGGTGCCGTTTGGCCTTGGCTTGTGGACGGCGTCTCTGTTGAGGCGTTCTCTCTCTAGGAGTTCGTGGAGTACGGGTGGAGACGCGAGCAGGAGCAGACCTACGCCTCACAGATTTGGTGCTATTGGTTGGCACTGTCGTGGGATCAGCAGAATCCGTCTTTAGGCTCTGGCGACGAATGCGACGGCTCTTCCTCGGAGGTGCGCTTTCCAGCTCTTCTTTGAGCTGCCGTTTGAGTAGCCGCCTTCTTTCCCGCGCCTCCCGCTTCCTCTCCTCCTCTTCCTCCTGCTGCCGCTCCTCCTCCAATCGTGTTCTCCCACGTTCCGTTTGTGCAAACCACAAGCGGAACACACGGCCAATCAGAGCACGACGGCGGTGCCACAGCGCTGTGAACATACGGTCCTCGTCGCGCAACTGCAGCTCCTGCGTGCTAGTTGACAGCTGGTCTCCGGCGGAGGATGAGCGCAAGGTGCGCCCGCTGCGTGTGGTAACTTCATAGCACTGGCTCTTAATGGCGCTTAGCGTGCTACGAAGCAGCTTTAAGTCACCCGTCGCATTATCATTCAGCACGTAGTCATCGCACAAGTAGCAGTATACATACAATTCATTCACCTCCAGGGCCAAAGGGTGATGCTGCTCCTACAAACAAATCAAACTTCAATATTAATACAATATCTACATTCTTATAAAATAAGACAGTCTGATAATAAGTTTAACAATTTTTTTATGGATAGCCACATTTATATCTAAAGGTAAAGTGTGTAATTTCAAGATCAATCAACAAATTACTTGTGACTAGTTGATTCTTCATATTAAGCTGAGACAGGAGCAAGCATTTTAATGTAAAAAAGAAAATCAATACATTTTTCCTGAGAAAACTAAATTAAAGGGATAGAAATTCTGTCATTAATTACTGACCCTCTTGTCGTTCCAAATTCTTAAGATTTATGTTCATCTTTGGAGCACAAATGAAGCTCTTTTTGATAAAATCGGAGAGCTTTCTGTCCCTCCGTTGACAGGCTACGCTACTGACACTTTGACGCTTCAAAAAGTTCATAAAGAGATCGTAAAATTAATCCATATGAATTGAGCGGTTTAGTCCAAATTTTCTGAAGAAACTCCATCACTTTATGATGAACATTGAATTTAGACTTTTATTCACACATAAACATTGATCAGCGAACATAAACAGAAGCTCAGCCGAACCTGCTTGACGTGCAAGAACAAACCTCATGCTGAAGCTCAAATGTGTTGCGTAACACGAGAATGAACCTCATTGGTTCTTGCATGTCAAACGAACATGCTTGAGCTTCCGTTTACCACAACTGTGCGTTGATGAATGTTTATATGTGAATAAAAGACACAAATTCAATCTGTTCATCATAAGGCCCTGCCCCAAATGGCACGCTTCATATGCCCTTTTGGTCTTGTGGACTTACAATGGGTGCCGCGTACACGTGTCCGTTAAGTCCACGAGGCCGCAAGGTGTCCCATTTGTCATTTTAGATTTCCGAAGGGTGCTTGCGAGTGCCCCCTTTGCGGTCGATATGCGCCCTCGATGCGCAGTTTTCTTCCCGACAGTGAAAGCGTGGACTCGTAGGAAGGCCTCTGAGCACAAGGAAGGCCTATATTGTTGTTTAGGGTGCCATTTGGAACAGGGCCTAAGGCATTCATGTCTCTTCAGAACATTTTGGACTAAACCGCTCAAATCATATGGATTTGTTTTTTATATCTCTTTATGAAGCGTCAGAGTTGCATAGCTGTCAACGGAGGGACAGAAAGCGCTCAGATTTCATCAAAAAGATCTTCATTTGTGTTTAGATGATGAACGAAAGTCTTGAAAGTTGAGTAATTAATGACAGAATTTTCATTTTTGGGTGAACTAACCCTTTAACTAAGACTATTTGATGGCTTTAAACAATATATCAATGAACATAACACATTATCATTTAAACAGACCTTAAAGTGCTGAAGCGCATGTTCTTCTATGTAGCGTCCACACGCCACGTGCGAACAGCTGAGACATGCCCACACCGACTCTGTGGTGTTGCAGTCCACACAGTGCCATTTCTGCGGGTTTAGGATCGAGTGGTCTTGCGCGAGTCTTAAGCGACCCACGTGCTTACACCTGTCCATCACAGTCAGTCACTGCCCCTCTTCACATCACCATGGTGACGGCAGCCAGAAGTGAAACCAGCTCCTCCCAAGGCATGATGGTTAATCTGCAGAGAAAAAAAAAGAAGGTCAGAATAGAATGGATGCATGTTGTTTTGAAGACATTCATTTGTGACATTATTTCTAGTCATAAAAATATCATAGGATTAATACATACGCAACCATTTAAAAGTTTATGGTGAGTAAAATTTTCTTTTAAAGTGAACTATTTCTTTTTCTTTTACATTGTTATAAAAATGTCTAATAAATTGTATTATTTTGAACTTTATACTAATCAAAGAATCATATTACCAAATCATCAAATTAGAATGATTTCTGAAGGATCATGTGACACTGAAGACTGGAGTAGTGCTGCTGAAAATTCAGCATTGCATCACAGGAATAAATTACATTTTAAAATATATTAAAATATAAAGCAGTTATTTTAAATTAGAATAATATTTTAAAATTAATGCAAGTATAAGAAAAAAAAAAAAATTATATATATATATATATCTACCCCAAACTCTTAAATGGGAGTGTATGTGTGCGTCATTGTCTTCTTCAGTGTCTTTTGAATTAGTGATCCTGAATCAAGTTAACCCTGAGATAGACAGTGTAATGTTACATGATATCATATAAAGACAGCAATTCAGAAGAACATCATAAAACTACTGCTCAAGATCACGGTTGATCCAACACAACAGGAGGAAGAATCTATTCCCGTCATGACACATTCTCTCTCTCTCTCTCTCTCTCTCTCTCTCTCTCTCTCTCTCACACTCTCACACACACACACACACACACACACACACACACACACACACACACACACACTCACACACACACAAATAAGAATGACCACATAGAAATAATCTGTATTTCTCCAGTACACCAATAACATGGTAGAGTGAAATACACAATGATTACGTTTTAAGGTCCTCCAAACAATTTTTTTTTTACTTAAATAAATAAATCTAAGTATTCACACAGTACTGACTCATATAATACAATTTTAGTGACATTGTATAAACACTGATATTCAAATAACATGGTATTTACACGCCACTCTAAATACAAGGACCACAGTATTTACATGGTACATGTTTAAAAAAAAAAAGGTATTTCCATGGTGCTATGTCCAAAAAACACACCAGTATCTTAATGCTTCAAAGAATACCAGTATTTTAAAATTAAACTAAGGCACCACTTTCAAGCCTGTAAACACCAGTAAGTAGCTTAGCATGTAAACAACCCGGCTTATGCAAATGCATGTCCCTTATTTAGCTTTACAGACGCCTAATTATCTGTGTCACGACCAAAATAACACCCAGTTCCTATGGGCCCCACGTGTGTTTAACAAAAACAAACTAGTCACACTAGAAATACACCTAGTTTGTTGACATTAGACTTATTTAGAAGGTTAAATATGTACATTTCACATTTCTATTGTAAACTGATTTGTAAAAGTTATTACTGCAGTCAGTGCTTGTCTTTATCAACTCCAAGTCTGGCAATGTGTTTACACGAGGATGGTCAACCAAATTGATCTCATTTAACTAGTTAAACTCAGTTTGACTTTGAAGGCGTTTAGGCGCGCGAATGGTGAATGATGATAGGTGCCAACTAACTCCTTCATCTACCTAGTTCCAAAGAGCTTACCAGGTTAACATGTGAGCTCCGAGCAGCTCTGCTAGTTTGGTGTCTCTAATGAGCCTGTTATAGAGGAAAGTTAACCAACACACGGGATGCTAGCGTGCTAATGCTAAAATCACACAGCACTGGAGTGAGACTGGGGTGCTGGGCGACTGAAATACAAGGATTGTGTTTTATTTCCGCCGCTAGCGTAAACGCGATTAGATCGGAGCTGTTTAAAATCGGTGATATTTCACTAACCTGATTTTTCGTCAAGCACTGGTTACTTCTGAGGCACAACAGCGAGCGCCATCTTGTCTACACTTGTCGCGTGGAGTGTCCCTCTGTGACGTCATGCCGGAGAGGACACGCGAGGTGCCAGTCCAGACCGCCCAAAACAAAAGAATCACTTTCACATTCGTCGCGTTTAATATCTCAAAATAAATCTTCAGATTTGAGTAAAGGAGAAACACACGAATGGCGGGAACCAGTTTAAACAGCGTGTATGACGACTAATGTTTACGTGTCATTCGGACTCAACGCAACACTTTCAAATCTCACTCATCCTCGAAACCCAATGGCATTAAAAAACCAAGGGCATTAAAATGAATAATAATGAAATGTAATATGGAATGATTCCATCTCTATACGACACACGCAGTACTTTTTTTTTTTTTTTTGGTAAAATGAATTTCCTCATACTCCCCATATGTCAATATAATAGAATAGAGATATTCGTCATTCCGATTTCTAGACTAGTATGTGAATTAACACACACACACACACACACACACACACACACACACACACACACACACACACACACACACACACACACACACACACACACAGAATAAAGGAACAAAGGACGATAAAATATGATTAAATATGATTGTACTTTTATTTAAAAAAAAAAAAACATTTCTAGTATGTGAATTGTGTATTATATCGATAATCGCATCCAAAATAAAAGTTTGTTTGTGTGTTGTGTATAATTATTATGTGTGTCTGTGTGTGTGTGTGTGTGTGTGTGTGTGTGTGTGTGTATATATATATATATATATATATATATATATATATATATATATATATATATATATATATATATATATATATATATATATATATATATATATATATATAAAAAAAAATAAAGGGTAAAAGGACGGTAGAAAGGTATTTTATTTCTACAGCAAAAACAAGAGTACCAATAAATCTAATGTTCGATCTTATAGTCATATATTGGATGGGCGTGATCATATTATTTTCCACAGCTCCACTAAATTCTAACTGCGTTGTAACTGCGTGTGTGTACACACGGAATAGGGACAGTACAGCACATGGTTCTAGCATCAGATTCATTCAAGCAAACGCGCAGAATGCGAATTCGGTCTCGCATAACAGCTGATCTCAGATCAGAACCTCGTCGCACCGATGTACGTCACATAATGACCGTTTGACGTCATTTCCGATGCCGCGATGGCGGTGGATTTGACTCCTCGGTTCAGAAGACTGAACAGTCAAGCCTGTTTCAGAGAGAATAAACAACTGTCAGGTACAAACTAACGGTTTATATGAAACATTTATATTTCAGTACAATTTATTTTTATACGTTACCTGTATATTTCCACCATTTGATAACGAACTTGACCAAATGAATCAAGATCCTTATCAGGGTGTTCAGCTAGTTAAACAGTTTTTACCGTGTTTTCATTATGCTTATTATGTTTAAATTATGATTATTATGTTTAAATTATGATTGAGTTCTTCAACATCTCGGATTAAATAACGAGTTTTAAACTAACAACATTTTATGAATGTTAAATATCTTAGTCTTTTGTGCTCAATCAAGAATAATGTAAACTTATAGTCAAATATAGTTTCTGTGCTATTCATAATTATATTGAACCAACATTATCATACTGTTTATAAAGACACAAAGTATAAAAGTGTTTGAAGTATAGTGATCAGATGATAATACCATCCTTGTGTAAACAATCATGCTTAAGTTAATTGTTTTAAATGTGCACTTGTAGTGTATTTCATATCTTAAAAGTATATTTTAAACAAACATTTTATATTTTTCAAAAATCACTAAAGTTGCCCCCAAATCTATTTATGAAAGTTCTGTTAAGTTTTTTTTCATAAATAAGATCAAAGCTGTAAGATCGCAGATGTCTCCTACTGGTTATACTCTGCTTGATGTTCCTTTATACTGTCTTCTAGGTTTCTCTGGGCCCTTCAGGGCCACTCAGCTGTGGCAGAACATTATTGAGGCCCTGCGGACGCAGGTGGAGCTCCGACCCCGCAGACAGCACCTGCGCGTCCATCATGACTGCTTCACCGGCTCTGATGCGGTGGACGTGGTTCTGAGCCACCTCATGCAGAACATCTATTTCTGCTCCAGCGAAGTGTCCCGTCTCAAAGCTGCCAGGCTTTGCCAAGCCTTAATGGAGTCAAGAGTGTTTGAACCCATCGGGATGAAGCTCTTCAGACGAGAAAAAGAAATTACCTTTGAGGATTCCAGCTGCAGCCTGTACCGCTTCCTGGATGGATTGGCCAAAAAGAGATACAGTGGTGATGAGAACCAGACTCCAGACAAACAAACTGGAAAGAGGAAGACCACTTTGAGGTAATTACATTTGTATCATTGGCACATTTAAAAGTTTAATTTACAGAACTTAAGGTTTTATGTTGTTTGTTTGAAGATTTGGAGAAATGCAGACAATATCCAACCCTTTGGTTCTTGGATCATCTGACAGAAGAGTGGAGAGACTACTGAAGAATATAAACCTGCACCCATCTCTGCCCTCTGATCTACATCGTGCTGCAATTTCCAACAGTTTCCTCTCAAAAAAAGGTGAAACTGCTTGTAATTTAGATTTTTAAAGAACATAATTTCTTCCTTTCATGGCATTTGCATGGTGTTTTTTGACCATACGAAATGCTTTGTATTCACTTATAAGAACTGTTAAAATTACATTTCCTCACTTTCCTGTTAATATAATAAATAAGTTGGAGCTATTTTAAGGGTTTGGTCGTTTCAAATAGCAATTAGTTTACATCACAGGGAGTCGAATAGAGTCTGATGTGGTCTTTTGGGGTCTGATTTGGTCTCTCCTGAGATCAAAATGGGTCTAAAAGGTTTAAATGGAGTCTCAAGTGGTTTCTTGAAGGTCTGATGTGGTGTAATGGGTTCTGAAGGGGTATAATGTAGTTTATCTGGGTTTTTGTGAGTTCTAATAGGGTCTGAAATGGTTTCTTAAAGATCTATTGAGGTCTAATCTGGTTTTATGTGGTTTAATCAGGTCTGATGCAGTTTCTATGGAGTCAGTTTTTTTTTTTTTTTTGGGAGTCAGAGATTTAAAGGGGTCACTTTCCCTTGAGCTTTTGATATATAAAAGGTAATGGTAATATAAGAATACCCTGTAAGTTTCAGAGCTGAAAACGTCCTCGTTAGTCAAAGAAAAGCTTTTATAGACACCAGGCCCAGCAAATGCTCGATGCCAGGCTGTGACGTCAGAGTGTGGTGAAACACAGTGTCAACATAAGATGAACAACGCCTGATTCTGTAGCCCCGCCCACCGGCCTGTGCCACTGACATGACACAGGCCTACATAGAGCTAAACCGGATCCAACTTCTAAGCAATAAACATGCCGCATAAGCTTCATTCGGATTCCAGTATTATGAATGCATGGATGAACTTTATTTTTAATGAAGATCCAGCTCACGTGGGGAAGACATTGCGCGTCTGATCACGGATTTGTTTGTAAACAAGAGACTGGATTTGCAGACAGGATGAGATTACATGAATGAATGAATGAATGAATGAAGCAACACTAATGTGAGTAAAAAATTGTATTGCATTGTTACAGATGTTTCATATCTATTGATTATGTGTACGTGTCTAACTGAACATAGCCTACCTTAGCCCACGGTCAAAGGCTGGAGAATCCTTTATTTGTTGTTTTGTTGGTTCATTACGATTCGGGATCAGACTCGGACATGTATGGGCCAGGGCTCACAAAGCCCAGCGTCCCGGGGCTGTATGTGTGTGTGTGTGTGTGTGTGTGTACACCCAGATTGTGTGTGTGTGCAGTTCGCGGTTATATCCACCGATCGGGCGGGCTAAGTAATAACAAAATAACAATCCAATCACTCACGGGTGAATGAGAGATAAATCATTGTGTGTGTTTGATAAAGACGTTTTGCGAGCCCTGTGAGCGAATCATTCCGGTTGCCGTTTCCCCACACGCTTTCAAAACAATTCCCACATGTACTGACAGGAGAGCTGATGCTCTTTAAATATGCAAATCTTATCCAATCCTAGCCGTGGGCGTTTACTTCTGAGTCTTCAGTGCGGCATGCCCATCAAAACTGAGAGTTCCAGGAGAGAGCCTCAAAACCAGGGTGGAAAATAGCCTATTACTTATTCATTATGATGTTTTTGAATGTAAAAAACCCACGCAAACATCATAAGTTGACCTCAGACAACAGTATAAAAAAAAATAAAAAATGCCAGTTCATGACACCTTTAATGGGGTCTTAAGTGGTCTAATATGGCCTGCTTTGTTTTTGGTCTCTCATTTTCAAACATTTCATCATTTAAAACTATTAAGCGGTGTAGAATATTCTTATCAGAGACATTTATTGCAATGCTCATTGTATTGTTTTACTTAGTATTTTTTTAATAATAGTATACACTGTACAGAAGTGTTTGCCAAACTGAGGTTCCTAAGGGATCTTTAGGGTGTTTGTGTATTAATGAAAAGCTTATAATTCATTAAATTCTAAAAATGAAAATAAAATTGACACAAACATATTGACACGATTAGACAGCAGTGCAGAAGGATGCATGACCAATGCCCTATGTGAACAGCCCTTATTATTTCTTCCCTTTTTGCATTTGTTTCAGTGGTGCAGGACGTTTGGAGGCAGCAGACGTTACTTCAGTTGCTACAGGTGGTTGAGATCTCCATGCTGGACTGTATTCTGACCTCGCCTGCCAAACCAGAGCCCCTGCGCTCATCTCTGCGCAACCACGGTGACCTGGTCATCTCCAACACCTGCGTGGATCGTGAAGTCTCAGAGAGTCTCAACCTGCATGAGTCAGTGCACTCACAATACTTAGTGCCGTCACATTCAGTTTCATGGGTTTTATGTGGGTTCACCTGTGTTTGTTTTTCATCTCTTCGAAGGTTGGATTCTTGGCTAGTGGCAGCGGTGGATTGTCTTGAGCTGTTCCCAGATCAGTTAATCGTGGTTGTCAGTGAGCAGCTCATCCAGCAGAATGCAGCGTCTGGGGAAGGGAAGCATAAGAGACTGCTATTCGACACCATCGCCAAGTATTACAACAGCCCAGAGAGACCTCCACTACTGCCAGGCCGCTACATGGACATCCAGACTGGAATCCTGCATCTTTTGGGTAAATGTAAAACACAATGGGCTCATGTCATTTGTGTTAGAGGCTGTTCATTCTTTCTGTGTTATTTAGAATGACCTTTGTGTGTAGATTGTGGGAGAAGTCAGGATGCCTTGAGAGCGGCTCAGCTCTGTCTGCAGCTGTTGGAGTCCACGAGCAGAGACGAGTTACGTAGACTGTTGGGTTTTATGGCAGCCGCTGCAGATAATGAAGCTTTCAGACTGCACAAGCAGGTGATTAAGAGTTCAATCTGTATTAACAATCGCAGGTGATTTATTGATTGATTTGATTGATTGAAACCATTCTCAAAATACTTACACTTAGTATATATATATAACACTTTACAATAAAGTTTAATTAGTTCACAAATGTAGTTAACATGAACAATACTTCTACAGCATTTATTAATCTTAAGCCCTATTTGGACGGTAATTGTTTCTCATGTGGACGTCCGTAAAAATAAATTGCATACTACCTCAGTGATAAAACCAGTGCATTCGGATGGCGATTTATTCACGGTGGAGGAGTGAGTTTTGTGATCCTGCGCACCTGTGAACCTGCTCACGTGGTCAGTAACATGATTGTCTGTCAATGTTTGATTTAGTAATAGGAAATTGTTCATTATTTAAATCTCCTGTTTAAAAATAGGAAGACTTAAAATAAGTTAATACAATGCTGCAAATTTAACCTATATAACGTTAATTACTGCCGTGATAACGGCTCATTTCAAATGTGTATGTTTTTCTTCTCTTTTTCTTTTGAGTGGTGATGAAAGATTATTCTTGTAAATACTTTCCAGCATTTCAGTAATAAAAGTGTAGGCTAGATCTTTAAAATGCTCCGCAGTGGTCAAAAAGCATAAACAGTGAATTTTGAAGCGAATTTTTTTTTTTTTTTTTTTTTTTTTTTTTTTTTGAAAACTCAGAGATGTGGATCTGGACGGCAATTCAATTACCACATGACCTTGGTGTTTGGTGAGAACAAATGAGATCTTATTTTAAAGTGTTATATGTATATGTAATATATATGTGTATGTATGTATATGTATATTTGTGTGTTCTTGGAATTCCTACTAAAATGAATTATTATAATTTACCCTTTTATTTTTTAAAGACTTTTTTTTCTTTATTATAATAAAATTAACTTAATTATTATATTATTATACTCTACCAATCAAATGTTTTCATGCTCACCATGGCTGCATTTATTTGATCAAAATACAGTAAAAATGTAATATTGTAAAATATTATTTGAATTTATTTTATTATATTTTAAAATGTAATTTATTCCTGTAATTTATTCCATCATTACTGATTTGCTGCTCAAGAAACATTTATAATTATTAATCAATGTTAGAAACAGTTGTGCTGGTCAATATTTTTGTGAAAACCGTGATGTCTTTACTGTCACTTTTGATCAAGTTAATGCATCCTTGCTGAAGAAAAGCATTCATTTCTTTTTAAAAAATCTGACTTAAACTCTTACTGTAAACGTTTCTCCTAACAGGAACAATATTTTTATCTAAAATATATACATTTTGTCCATTCTTAACATAAAAAATGTGTGAATGTGTACTATAAATGCACAGTCTCATTTGTTTTAAAACAGATTGAGAACCGTGCTTTGGTTAGCAAGACATTTGTGAAGACTGTGATCCAGAGTAAAGAAATGACTCGAGCCCAATGTGAGAAACTACTGCTGTTCCTCATGGATAATCACACTCAACTCTTTAAGGTATGCCCTTTTTACAAATACATTAGCTCTGAAAGTTCTATGCAAATCGCAGAATGTTTAAATAATTTTCCTTTCATACCTGCATATCTAGACGCCATTATCACTGATTGAGGCTGTGAGGAAGACACTACAAACTTTGCAGCAAGGGAGGGATCTAGATTATGTAGCACGTAAGTCCACTCGCAGTCTCCCTGTAAAACTGATTTACGCATTGATTTGATTTACCGTCTCCTGAAGCCATTTCTTTTGTCTCTGCAGTGTTCACATTCTGCCAGCAGGTGTCGCTCCAGCAGTATGAGGATAACAAAGATAAGGCCACGCTTGACAGTTTAAAGCAGTTAATGCACCACATCGCTCACAGTGACAGTCTGTCCGTCAAACAGAAGAGACGACTGGCCAAACAGTTCCAGAAACATCACCCAGGGATTTTTCTCCAGCACTTCTTCTCTACATTCTAGAAAGTAATGAACACTGGATATACATAGTTTGTTAGACCGTGAAGGTTTTTATCAGTCCAGGTTATAGAATTATGTCAGATAGAGTTGTTTGTTAAACTTATTTTTATTAGTTGAAGGCATTTTGACCCTCTTACGAGTGACTTAATCTATTATAGGACTGTGTGAATGCTCCTGCATTTCACCTAATATAGTAATCCAAAGATTAGGGTTACTAACCTTACAGAGCTGAGGGTTACACTTTGTTTTAAGGTGTCCTTGTTACAGTGTAATTATACATTTTAAGTACTGAGTAATAATAATTAACTACATGTACTTACTATAGGGTTAGTTGCGTGTGATCAGTGTTGGATGTAACGCATTAACGCAAGTTACGTAATCAGATTACGTAAACCGCATTTTTCAAGTAACTAGTAAAGTAGTGCATTACTTTTAAATTTACAACAAATTATCAGAGTTATTTTTTTCAAATGAGCCCAGCCCAGGTGAGAAAATGTTATGCAAAAAGTAACGTGTAACATTACTTTCTATAAAAAGTAACCAAGTAATGGAACTAGTTACTTTTTCAGGGAGTAACACAATACTGTAACGCATAACTTTTAAAAGTAACTTTCCCCAACACTGCATGAGATTATGCATAATTTATGTTTGCAAGTAAATTGTAACAAGGACACTGTAAAATAATGTGTTACGGACTGTTTATATAGATAGATTACCTCATTTGCAAATAGTCTCTGATTTATAGAAGTTTTGTAAGCAGGACAGTTATTACAAGTATTAATACTATAAAAAAAGCTAATCACTACTGAACACTACATAGATTTAATCAGGTGAGTGAATACTGTTTTCATGAGTTTGAACATATCTCAGTATAGGATTACTTGAATTGTGCGATATGCTCAGGTTTAGTTTTAGCTGCACTTGAAATTGAGAAATGGATACCTATGCCTTAAAGGTAAAGATTCAAATGATGCTCTTTCTTGGATCACTTATTTACTTACTTTTTAATTTCAATGACTGAGCACAAAGGATTTTAACGAATATTGACCTTATATATTACTGTACTCTGTATAAATGTCTACTTCTGATTTTTAAATGGATTTGTTTTGAAAAATGTAGCATAATAGGGTGTGACTATGTAGGCATAATTATTCAGAAAGACAAAGGGAAGATTTAATTGCAGAAGTTATTTTAACTTTTAAAATGATGCATGAATGCACTGGATTAACTGTGGTTTTACATATCAATGGTATTTATTAAGTAATTGAACAGAAAGTGAATTAAATGGCATTACTGGTACTCTGAACTAATTAAATTGACTAATTGTTGTAATTGGATTAGATCTTTTTTTTAGATGCACTTTAATTTTCTGATATTTAAAATTAAAATGTCTACAAAAGCTCACATTCTGACTCTTATTTTGTGTTTTTAAGAATTTATTTTTTTAAGCAGCATGTTCAAACTTCCAGTTATAGGAGAGCTAATTATAAACAACTGTAACTTGTGCTTTAAACATTTGTGATGTGCCCATACTTTGTAAAGTGACAAAGTTTCGACAATATTGATCTAGGTAAGGTGAAAATATAAAACCATTTTCAATAATAGGTACATTTTGATGTTTTTATCATCATCGTCTGTCTGAGGTCCCAAGCAGAAAGCAAACCAATCTCTGCAGAAGATTCGAGTTAAAAGTGAATCGACATGGATAGTATTTTGAAAACAAAGACTTTTATCATAGATAATTTTCTAGCTGAAGCGTTGCGTGTTAACGTCCCGCTTCACACCGCGGAATCTCTCAGGTGTTTTGATGAAGTGTCATGGAGGCTGTTAGCCACCACCACTGCTGACGGTTTTGTTACTGTCTAAATCCTGGTTATAGTCACTCAGTCTCACTGTCAGCTCCTCTAGTGTAAAGGTAAGCCTGAAGTCTCCGTGTTTATGAACTGGATACTGACCCTGAGACCGTATTCGGCGGTTATTGAGCAGTTCTGTGTAGTGACGCTTCACTCCATTAGCATTAGCGTGTTAGCTCAGCTGCTGTCGGGTTTTATCATTTGTTTACATTGAGAAGATAATATATTTCTGGTTAGTTGGTTTCTCTCACATGCTTGATACTCAAGTGATGCTATGAGATTTTGTTCTCTTGAGGAAATATTCACATTGATAGTTAAACGTCTCCCTCTGTGTCTCTAAACCTACTGAACTGCCTACTTTGACAGCTTTTGCGGTGTCAATATATAATCCAAGTAACGTACAGAACTTGTAAATTCTTGTGATTTGTTTTGTCAAAACGCTGATATTAGCTGCATTTTTGATTTTGATCAGTTTATTCCGCCATTCTTGTTAACTTATTTCATTGTGTGAGTGTCAACCTGTCATGTGCTCAATGTTCATTCATTAAATATGTTAAATACGTCACACCTTTCCTTATGACGTGTGACTTTCTTTTAACAAACACAGAGATGAATAATACATCGATATAATGACAACATTAATGTAAAATTCTATTAATAAAACTGTAATTATTCTTAATTCACTCTTAAACTACGTCTTGATGTTTAAGGGTTTAATTTCACTCTAATGCATGATTAAATGTGGTATTTCTTTATTTTAGTAGTACTTTCTATTAATAGTCAGTGTTGTTATAACACTTTACAATGAGGTTTCATTATGTATTGACTAACATGAGCTAACAATGAGCAAAACATTTGTTACAGTATTTATTAATCTTTGTTAATGTTAGTTAATAAAATTACAGTTGTTCATTGTTTGTTAGTTCACAGTTCATTGACTAATGTTAACAAATACAACCTTGTTTTTAATAATGTAATAATGATAATAACATTTATCTAGGATTAATAAATGCTGTAGAAGTATTGTTAATTCTTAATTCATAAAGTTAACCAATGAAACCAAGTGTCACCGTGTTATTTTAGTATCAATTAATGTTGAATAAATTTTTTTGTAATGTAATTTTGTTTTGTATTTTTGTCATTTTTATTGTTTTTTTAGTACTTCAACTTGAAAATGAGAACTGTTGTCTTGGCATGTTCGCTTATTTTATTTCAAGAAATGAGCATGTTTTTATGGTTTTAGTTATAATAATCCTGCTAATAGTAATTTGTACTATTTTGCAATGTGCTGTAGTTAGTAGTAACAGAAAATTATGCATAATTACAGCCAACTAACATCAAGGCGTTGTAAGAGAGTGAATTATTAAGAATAATTATAGTTTTATGTTGTCACTTTATCGATGTGTTATTGAGAATATTATTAATTTCTGTTTGTTAAAAGGAAGTCACACAGTGGCGTCATAAGGAAAGGTGTGATATTTTCATATTCATATTTCATGAATGAACATTGAGTAATATGTTGGTAATATTACTCAGTACTTTGTATAATTACATTGTAACAAGGGCAGCTTAAAATAAATTGTAAGCGTAAATGTAATTTCACTTTTAATCATTGATGTGTTTAGAGCTTTTAATTTTAATTTTTAGTGTGTTTTTATTAGTTTTACTTTACTAAATATGTTTTTTATGTGGGGATGTTTAAGTATCAAACATAACTACTACTACTAATAATAGATGCCGGTTTATTATTCTTTGTTACACTTAAGTTGATTGAGGTTTTTATTAATTTTTTTGCTTTCTGCTATAAATCCAGAGCCACATCACAGTGTGGAAAGAAACAACCATTGCAAGAGACTATTTGATGTCTGCAGATGACAGGGTGCCTTTCTTATTTCCCTTACTTTCCTGCAAACTCTTTGAGATGCTGTCAGCATGAATACATCGTTTGTTTTGAGGCCGGAACATTCATACCCTGCTGAAAATTCGCAGTGACAGATTTTCACATTTAGGTTCTTTCTACACAGCAGCCTACAAGTCTGTGTAATAAAATGTCCCCAGAGTTCTCAGAATGAACATTTTCCCACAATAAAGCCTGTTAAGACTGCTATGTCTTGGCTGTTATTCATAGATAACCTCTGGACAGTTCAGCAGCTTGTAAACACAGTTTGAGACACAGATTTAAAAGGGTCAGTTCACTCGAAAATGAAAATTCTATGAATTTCGTATAGAACGAAAAAAAAGAAGATATTCAGAAAAAAACGTTTCTGTGTTATTTGTGCATGTAATGAAAGTCAATGGGGTCCAAAGTGAATATCACTTGCTTTGTACAGATATTTTCGTAATTTGAACAAACCCTGAACACTAACTGTTAAACTACTAGATGGATACGTTTTTTTTTTTTTAATACATTTTTGAATTAGCTTTTTCTTTTATACTTTCAGCGTTTTAGTTCAAATTCTAGTAATTTTATGATGTGCTTTTGTCATTTCTATTTTTATTTTATTTATTTTTTTATATATTACTATTTAGGTTTCATTTAGTTGAAAAATGAAAAATGTTACAGTGGCAAATAACTAAAGTAAGTTTTTCATCTAATATCCATGTTTTGCTTTATTTCGTCTTTGCTTCAGTCAACAAAAATGTTTTAATAGATTTGCTTAACGATAGTAACCTTGAACTTATCCCATCCGCTGTGTATTTGACCAACAGGAAGCATGAAAACGGTGATGAAATAACTCATAAAGCTCATGCACTGTGTTGCTATTTCCTGTTGCAGGTGAGCAGCCAGTAAAATCATGGAGTCCATGCTCAATAAACTAAAGAGCACCGTCACTAAGGTGACGGCCGACATGACCAGCGCCATCATGGGCAATCCTGTCACGAGGGAGTTTGAGGTGGGCCGACATATAGCCAGCGGAGGTCCAGGAATGAGCTGGAGGATCTACAACGGCACTAAAAAATCCACCAAACAGGTGTGCTAGTTATTTATTATAGTAACTCTGTCAGTCTCTCTGTCGGTCTTGTCTTGTATATCACTCATAATATGACACAATCATGTTAGATTTTGGTAAGTTGTTTACAGTGAAAGAGGAAGTCTTTAGTGATGCAACTGTCATGACTTTCAATTGTCACTAACATACGTGTGTTTTTATGCCTTTAAAACGTAATTGTTTGGTTTTATTTAATGTTTTTATCATTGTCGTATTGAATTCTGTTTGTCACTGTGATAAAATAATTTAGATGGCTAATATATATGTGGTTTTGTTTGAAATTGTGAATGATTTTCTTTTAGTATAGGTGGGCATATTCATAAATAAATGTAATTATTGCTAATTAATTATGATTTTTTTGTGTGGAATGTGCAGATATACAGATATTGTATGTAAATATTCATAAATAATTTGTTGAATGCACAGATGTGTATAATTGGAAAATAAATATAAATGTAAATGTTTTTTATAAATTATATGTTGGAATGCAGATGTACAGATATTGTTGCAAAATAAATAAATTTAAATATTTTAATTATTTGTTGAAATGTTTTGCAAAGTAAATATGAATAAAATAATAATTTTTTTAAATCATTTGTTGAATGAAATATACATTTAAATATTTTGGAATAAATTTGCTTTCTGTTTCCCGCAGGAAGTGGCGGTTTTTGTGCTCGATAAGAAGATCATTGATCGCTATCAGAAGTTTGAGAAGGATCAGATTATTGATTCACTGAAGAAAGGAGTTCAACAGCTGACCCGGTTACGACACCCGCGCCTCCTCACGGTTCAGCATCCGCTGGAGGAGTCCAGGTGACCACAGTGTGAACACGCATTAACACAGGCTGCGTCTCAAAATGGCCAGCATGGACAGCATTCTGGGAAGCTTAGACGAATATGCTTGTGGATGCCGTTTAGGTCAGCTCATTATGTTTTGAAAAAAAAAAGCACAGTGTTATCACCACTGCAAAGAAAACGTGAACTTTTTCATGTCAAATCATTTTTTCTTTGATTTTATGTAAACTTTAAGAGCAAAGAATCTACTCTTGATAAAAGAGTTTTTCTTTATTTTAAGATTTAGCTCCAGTGCTTCTAAAATCAATATGTGTCTGTGTGGATACATCAGTTCAAAAGCAGCAGTTCATCTTGTGGAAAATCTCTCCTGAATAATACATTGGATCTCTTTGATGTGGGACTGTAGTCCTGCTGTCTACGGTCTACACAGGCGGATCACTTCTAACACCTTATCCTAACTAAACACAATCCAATAAGATTCAGTGACGAGCAGTTTGTCTGTCCACACTAGATGCGAAAAGGCTATAAGACACAACAAAATCACAGCCAGTCTGAAGAGCATGAATGGGCGAAACAATGGAAAGGAAAAAGTACATAATCCAGTGCATAAAATTAAACCATAATGTCAGTGACTGATACAGTCCTTGTCATTGAATACACTTGTTTCAGGTAGGACCAAAAACGCACATCACACGTCATTTCAAAAGCAAATAGAACCCATTATAATGATTGATACTATCTGCATATGGTTGTGACCATAGACTGTTAAAAAGATGGACGACAACCCTTCACTCTCTTCTATTGTAGAAAAGTGAAGACCCCAGACCTAATTGGGTCATCTTACATTTCATAAAGTTGATTGATGAAGAATATGATGCAGGGCAACAACTCACTGTGTGATGAAGCCTATGGAATGCAGTTAGAATGTCTCTAAAATTCAAGATATGAGGCAAAAATGCCCCTGTTTGAGTTTTAGTCTCTGGGCGTTTTTACACTGGGCACGTTTGTTGTGGTCCACATCAGAGCGGGATTGTTCCCGCCGGTGCGTGAGTGCAAATACTGTAAATACAAATAATATTATACAACAGTTTAATAAAATAAATAAGTTAATATTGTGTTGTTTTAGACAACATTGTTTTGTTTTTAGTCTGTTTTGCCAACGAAAATATGAAGACAAAGCAGAAATGTTCGTCTCCGATTCCGAGCAATAGCCTATATACAGTGGTGTTTGATTTCTGAATCCATGTTTTGAATGAATCAGGTGAACCAATGATTCAGTGGACCATAAAGAGAACCATTTACTTCACCCCTGAATGAACGAATCGAATGAATGAATGACTCAATTAGACATTTACCATCACCTACTTGTAGTTTCTTTAGAGTATAATTTAATATTTCCATATTTATAAAAACAAACATTAAAGGTATGGTTCACCCAAAAATATTTCTTTCTAAAGCCACTTTTTGTAATGTCTATTTGATTTTTACACAATAATGATTTTAAATTATCTTTTGGGAGTAATTTCTCAGCCAAATTTGATGTGCGATTAATTTGCGATTAATTAGATTCATTAATCGCCACATTGTGTAATTAATTGGATAAAAAAATGTAATCACTCGTCAGCCCTAGTAGAAATTCTACTTCAATCTCCTCCCGAAAATCACAAAAAAAAAAAGTCTGTTGGTGAAAACAACCTAACATGACAGAGATCATCTTTGGAAAAAAGTTATTTGAAGTGTAATTTGATTGTTTAGTTTGTCTCGCATCCTATTAGAATACATGGAGGGGGCGGGGTTTATGAGCTATACTGGGACCAACCACCTGGGGGCGATCGAAGCACTTTGGCTTCACTTTTCATGATGTGTGCGGCACACTTGTTTTTAGTCATCGCTATAGTTATCATTCTTGACGTGAACAGGATTAACTGTCATGGAAAAATACATTATTCCTCCATGTTCCTTCCAGCAGCTTGCACAAAGATTTTTTTGTGCATTCTGGGAGTGCTTTATCTACAAAGTATGCATGTGACGCTACTTTAGATTCCGGTCAAAATGTGGTATCTTATTAGTAGAGTTTATTTGCTTTAATGACCGGATGCATGTCTCTGACACCTAAAAATGTTGCCTTGGTGGGCAGCTCACTAGTTTGTGGAACGAACCATCAGTCTTTCTACATTTTAAATTTGTAGCTTTTACACAAATAGAAGAAGAAAACCGCTTTATGTACCTCAAATTTGGCTCAGAAATGTCTCTAAGGCTACGAACATAACCAGTTCCTACTTTCTGTGCTTTTATCTGTCTGTCATTGCTGTTCTCACTGATTGTCTTTGTCTCTTTACCTCTAGAGACTGTCTGGCATTCTGCACAGAGCCCGTATTCGCCAGTCTAGCGAATGTGCTCGGCCAGTGGGACAACCTCCCTAGTCCTGTTCCCACAGACATCAAAGAATACAAACTCTATGATGTAGAGACAAAATATGGCTTACTGCAGGTGAGATACAACAGCAAAAATCGTACCAAGTACACCGGCTTTAAAGGTCATATTTCAGCCCAAAATGAGAAACTACAGATAATGTTTTATAATTCGGTTACACTTTATTTTAAGGTGTTCATGTTACATTGTAATTATACATTTAAGTACTGAGTAATATTAATGAACTACATGTACTTACTATATGGTTAGAGTAGGATTAGGGTTTGGTTTAGGGTTAGTTGCAAGTAATTATGCATAATTTGTAATTATTACTATAGTAAATACATGTAACATGTAACAAAGACACATTAAAATAAAGTGTTACCAATCATTCATATAGTGAAATTTAATACAATTATAAGATTACATTTTCTACTTTTACACCCTTTTGATTGCTTGTTTACTTTCATGGTTGTAAATGCAATTTTTGCTTCTTTTTAAGTAAAAACAAAACAAAACAAAAAACTCAAGGGACAAGATTTAAGATTTATTAACAAATATTTTATGTGGTAATCAGTTTTTCAGAAGTTTATTGTAGAGTAATGAAAATAATCATTCATTTTATTTAAAATAATAAAATGCCTTTATTTTATATATATATATATATATATATATATATATATATATATATATATATATATATATATATATATATATATATATATATATATATATAAAATATAAAATTAAACATGGTTTAAATATTTTTTTCTTTTAAGTAATACTTTATAAAATAAAGATCAGCAAGAATTAAATGCAGTGCAAGAAATGCTACCATGCTTTTGTTTTAGATTTGTAGCTAATGAGATCATCTTGCTTTTTGCCTCTCGGTTTTCTCTCTAAGGTCTCAGAGGGTTTGTCGTTCCTCCACAGTGGGGTTAAGATGGTTCATGGTAACTTGTGTCCAGGGAACATCATCTTGAATAAGAGCGGAGCCTGGAAGATCATGGGCTTTGACTTCAGCATCTCCTCTAGTAACCCATCTGACGCTGAGGTTTGGAACTGGAATTAATGTCTCTTAAATCCCAGAGATCATTATCTCCTATCTCTGTTCCAAACTTGAATGATCTGTCTTATTGTCTGCTGACTTTTAACCTATTTGAAACCTATTTAAGTGACTGTGTCTGTGTGTTTCTGCCTTTTAGCCCAAGTATGTGTGTAAAGAGTGGGACCCCAATCTACCGCCTCTCTGCCTCCCGAACCCAGAATATGTCGCTCCTGAGTACATCCTGTCTGTCAGCTGTGACGTGTCTTCTGACATGTATTCACTGGGCGTGTTGATCCACGCTGTGTTTAATGAAGGCAAACCTGTATTTCAGGTCAACAAGCAGGACATATACAAGAGCTTCAGCCGACAACTGGACCAGGTGAGCAGCCAATACCTTCTGCACACCTGTGGAATTAACTTCCTGTTTTGAAGCATGTTACTTTCCCAAACCTTAAAAACCAGCTGTACCACAGCATTTTATAGTATACATTAATTGTCAAAAGTGTGGAGAAATAATAATTATAATAATATAATAAATATAATATAATAAAGTTTTGACTGCTCCTTGTTTTGTGTGAGTATGCCTTGGGCGGGAATTATTTAAATTAGTGACATTGTGATGTTCCTGGAAGCAAACTCGAGTATAATCAATGCGTTTCAGGGAGTTCAGAAACAGTGCTTACTAGGGGTGTAACGGATCGTAGTTGATCCGTGATCCATACGGAACAGGCAACACTGTTCGGCACATGTGATTCGTGGATTAGTTGCAAAGTTTAACCATCACTGAAACTGAAAGTTGATCATTTGCACATTTGCACAAGTCTTGCCAATTTAAACATTCAAGCGATTTTAAACAATTTAAACGCAAGAAGAGTCTAAAGAGGTACTCAATTAGGTACTTGCACAACTAATAGGTATTTTACACTTAATTGTTACATTTCTGTACCTGAATACTACTGTTACTGTGTGTTCACATTGCCGCTGGCGAGAGTGTCAAAATTCGCTCTGGCTGGTCTGCCAGCAATGCTGTAGAAAGATTCATGGACGCTCTGATGTAGATCGAATACTTGGTCTTTTTTTAATTTTATTTAAAGGGGCCGCAAAGCAAACAAGCATGTTGATTGGCAGACTGACCACAAGTAGGGTATAAGTTAACCTCATGAAATGTTTTAAATGTGAAAGAATTAATTGCATTCCTGCTGAAAAACAAGCGTTCCAGCACGAAAAGGTTGCCTATAAATAGTGTTGCGCGCCTTCAAATTACACATCACTATGAATGATCACGTCGTGAATGAAAGGGAAACCCGCACAGCAGTGATCAACTTCTCCTCCATTTTGCTTGGGAGCTAATGTGGTCGGAACCGAAGTTTACAGGACTGCGTTCTCTGGATTTCTCTCAAGCAGAGGACTTCAACATTCCAATTCGTTGCAGCAGAACCATGTCATAGCTCATTACCATAAAGTTGACCTGATTTCAACTCCTCGCCACCAATCAGCTGGTGTGTGGTGTGTGGTGGGCGTTCTGGTGCAATATGGCTGCCGTCACATCATCCAGGTGGATGCTGCACATTGGTGGAGTTTGAGGAGACCCCCTCCCCATGTAAAGCGCTTTGTGTACCCAGAAACGCGCTATACAAATGTAATGAATTATAACAAGACGCGCCGCTCTCGCCGGAGCTTGTCGCCGGAGCTCGTCGCCGGCTCCCATTGAAAATAAATGACTTCCGACCACTTTGACACTCTCGCCGCTGGCGGTGTGAACGCAGTTAGACTTTAATTTATTTGGAACTTTGGTGTATTATATTTATCTATGCTTGTATTTTGCATATTTGTTTTTATTTTATTACTGACTGTTCACTTGTCTTTAATAGATCCTTGCTGATCCGATCAGTGACTCAAAAACTGTAATCCGAACCGTGAGTTTTGTGATCCGTTGCACCCGTAGTGCTTACTGATATAACGAATAACTCCCTTTGGAGTGGACTTTATGCTTTGTAACTTTGCAGACATTTTCATGCTCAAACAGCAACATTAAACACCAAAGAAAGTTGAAAATGTAATGAAAACATAATAGGACCCCTTTAAAACCACAACAGAATAGCCACAACATTCAGCTCTTGCTATGAGAAACAAGGCATGCGAATAATAGTGTTATTGTGATACTTAAGTTTTTATCTTACCCTAATTATATAATTGTGACAATCCTAAAATGTGTGAATCTCATAATGTTCCCCATTCTCATGTGTAGCTGAGCCATCTGAGTCCAGGAGTGTTGAGTCAGATCCCAGAGGAGGTACGGGAACATGTGAAGATGTTACTCAGCGTAACCTCCAATGTGCGTCCAGACGCAGATCAGATGACAAAGGTCAGAGTTTTCCCTCCTTGCTGGTCTTCTTATCTGACTCCTAAGTATCTGTACTGACTAAATAAGAATTATCATACATGATTCTGTAAGACTGAGAGTGACGTTTCAGTGTATGTGTGTGTTCAGATTCCCTTTTACGATGATGTCGGAGCAATGACTCTTCAGTACTTCGACTCGCTTTTCCAGCGGGACAACTTGCAGAAGTCTCAGTTCTACAAAAGCCTCCCGAAAGTTCTGCCCAAGTTGCCCAAGGCAAGAACGTTTGCACAAAGACATTTAGCTAGAAAATAGCAATATAAAATGCACGTCCCTATGAAATCTATAGTCATACTGTTTTCCATTCAAATTGTTCTGCATTCTGTTATAATGGTTAAATTAAATTGTAATAATCAAAAAGCATGTCTGATTAATTGACTTAATTCATTGCTGTTTTATATTAACAAGCACTAGTCCATATTGTGATTTGATGAATTGTACAGCCCAAATTTATTCATCCAAAATCTGTGACATTTTGCATTATACACTAAAATAATTATTTATGAATGGATTCCACAGTTCTGTCCATATTTTCTGCAGTGTAATTCGTAGTCAATTTAATGGTGCAATAATGGATTTGATTAGATTGTGAAAACGGATGGATGGATTGATGGATGGACCTAAGCTAACTGTCTTCTGTTTTTCTGTCCTCAGAGAGTGGTGATATACAGAATTCTCCCAGCACTCACGTCTGAGTTTGTGAATCCTGACATGGTTCCATTCGTTCTTCCAAATGTACTGCTCATCGCTGAGGAATGCACTAAGGAGGAATATATCCGCCTTGTTCTCCCGGACCTCACCCCAGTTTTTAAACAGCAGGAGCCTGTACAGGTACACATCTATACATCACTGACATAACTCTGGTTTGAATTTTCTTCCCACAATTGACCCCTTGCTCTAGTTAAACCACTCTGGCTCTGTCCTAAATGGATAACTTAATGTGCACTTGAAGTCCTGTGGAATTGCAATGGCCTCTACGTGTGTAATCAAATAGGTTCGAGTTTGTAATTACTTTCTCTCTTTCATGCTATCAGGCCAGCAACATGGTGAGTGAGGTTTGACATTTATCTTTGTGGTAGTTTATTTCATCATAATATTTGTATATTTATATTTTTTATTTATGGTATTATGTCTGCACTTGTTTGTTTCCACAGTTTCCACTGATCGTTTAATGTGGTTTTCATGAGTATATTTGGTTTTGTTAGTTTGTTTTGTTTTGTTTGTCATTTAATTCACATTTACACCGATCAGACATAACATTATGACCTAATATTGTGTTGGTCCCCCTTTTGCTGCCAAAACAGCCCTGACCCTTTGACTCCACTAGAGGTTACTCCATACAAAGGGTCACCTTGTATCTAGTAGCAAGATGTTAGCAGCAGATCCTTTAAGCCCTATAAGTTGCGAGGTGGGGTCTCCATGGATCGGACTTGTTTGTTCAACACATCCCACAGATGCTCGATTGGATTGAGATCTAAGGAATTTGGAGTCCAAGTCAACACCTCAAACTCGTTGTGCTCCTCAAACCATTCCTGAACCATTTTTGCTTTGTGGCAGGGCGCATTATCCTGCTGAAAGAGGCCACAGCCACCAGTTTACAAAAATGATATGCTTATTGTAAGCAGGGAATACCGATGGTCTGCAACAATGCTTAGGTAGGTGGTACGTGTCAAAGTAACATCAACCTGGTTTCCCAGCAGAACATTGCCCAAAGCATCACACTGCCTCTGCTGGCTTGCCTTCTTCCTATAGTGCATCCTGGTGCCATGTGTTCCCCAGGTAAGCGACACACACGCACCCGGCCATCCACGTGATGTAAAAAAAAAAGTTTTCATCAGAGCAGGCCACCTTCTTCCATTGCTCCATGGTCCAGTTCTGATGCTCATGTGCCCACTGTTGGCACTTTCAGCGGTGGACAGGGGTCAGTACGGGCACCCTGACTGGTCTGCGGCTATGCAGCCCCATATGCAACAAACTGTGATGCACTGTGTATTCTGACACCTTTCTATCAGAACCAGCATTAACTTCTTGAGCAATTTGAGTTACAGTAGCTCATCTGTTTGATCGGACCACACAGGCCAGCCTTCGCTCCTCGCGTGCATCAATGAGCCTTGGCCGCTCATGACCCTGTCGCTGGTTCACCACTGTTCCTTCCTTGGACTACTTTTGATAGGTACTGACCACTGCAGACCGGGAACACGCCACAAGAGCTGCAGTTTTGGAGATGCTTTGACCCAGTCGTCTAGCCATCACAATTTGGCCCTTGTCAAACTCGCTCAAATCTTTACGCTTGCCCATTTTCCCTGCTTCTAACACATCAACTTTGAGGACAAAATGCTCACTTGCTGCTTTAATATATCCCACCCACTAACAGGTGCCGTGATGAAGAGATAATCAGTGTTATTCACTTCATGGTCATAATGTTATGCCTGATCAGTGTATTTATATAGCGTTTTTCACAATATATATAGTTTCAAAGCAGCTTTAGAGAAAAGGCATGCGTCTACATTGCATTTTAGAGTAATTTGTTATTAGTGGTGACTGTCCATGCGTTTACTTGCCATCTTTTTTTTTCTTTTTCTTTTTTGCCTAGCTTTGTTTTTTGGTTTTTTTCTCCAGTGTTACAATGTCCTGGGAGGGCTTTTGGGAATCATATTATTTATTTCGTATATACAGATTCTGCTGATATTTCTACAAAAGATGGACCTGCTTTTGACCAAAACGCCTCATGAAGACATCAAGAACAGTGTTCTGCCCATGGTGTATAGAGCAGTGGAGGCCCCCTCTATTCAAATACAGGTGACCACAGAGAAAAAATTGTAGTACAATAAGTTATAATCAATAATTATCAGTACCAGTCTATTAAATTTTCCTCATCTATGTAGGTTTTGAATTTAGGTATTTCAAAATATAACACGTGTTTTTGTTTGTGTGTTTTTTTTTCCTAAACAGGAACTTTGTCTGAATATCATTCCCACGTTTGCCAATCTGATTGAGTACCCATCTATGAAAAACGCACTTATTCCTCGTATCAAATCTGCCTGTTTACAGACATCCTCGCTAGCGGTTTGTGTCCTTATTCCTCTAGTAACATAAGTGAATGTACTATATCAACAAAATATTTATAAGAGTAGCTCTAAGGTTTGTTTAGTGTCTCTTTTGGTTGTCGTCTTTCAGGTGAGGGTTAACTCTTTGGTGTGCCTAGGCAAGATTCTGGAATACCTCGATAAATGGTTCGTCATTGATGAAATTTTACCATTCCTGCAACAAATTCCATCCAGGGAACCAGCAGTGCTCATGGGCATTCTGGGTAATACAATCTTTTTCATCACTTTTTTTTTTGTGCTTGACTGTGGCTTTCAAGTTTCAAAAGAACATTTAAAAGCATCATTATATAGTAGTTCTTATGACTCGTCTGCATTTTTTTTTTTAAATCATCGAATTCCTTTTTTTGAAATTGAATTTATAACATTAAGTTGAATAATATTGTCTTATCATCTTATGACTTATGCAGTTATAAAAATGTATGTGCTATTTTTTTCTTCAGGCATCTACAAGTGCACTTTCACCCATAAGAAACTGGGCATCCCAAAAGAGCACCTGGCTGCAAAGAGTTTACCTCATCTGGTTTCACTTAGTATTGATAACAACCTTAACCTTAACCAGGTTGACAACACACTCACTCTTACACATAAACTTGCGTGTTTTCTTCTTCATCCATTAAAAATAAACTCCATTCAGTGTCACACTTCAGATCATTTATAATAGATTGTGTGTACAAACACACATATACTTTTGTAAACGGTTTTCTGTTTCTGGTGTGTTTCAGTTTAACTCTTTCATGGCTGTGATCAAGGAGATGTTGAGTCGCATGGAGACGGAGCACAAGACCAAATTAGAGCAGCTGCACATCATGCAGGAGCAGCAGAGGTGTCATTTCAATCGTTTCTCTATTCATTCTGTTCATTCCTTTTTAAAGGGCTGTATTTTGATGTTGCAAGAAGCTTATTCTGCAGCTTTTGATGTGAGTGCAACATTATCCAAACAAACAGTTGACTTAATAATGAGTATTGTGTGCTTTCCAGGAGTTTAAACATCACAAACCAGATGAACCAATCAGAGGAGACTAAAAACACACCCAGCCCAGCCACAAAAGTCAGAGATGTAAGTAAATACACCTGTTGCATGTCCAGCAACCAACTCGCAGCTTTTAATTGCGGCCACTCTGTGAAATTACCTGCAATTATCTGCCGTTTCTTTTTGATTTCTGATAGATTGATGAGATCTTTGGTGGCACTTCAGGAAGTGCAGGTGTGAATGGAAACCAGAATGGTTCCTCATCAACTGTTTCACAACCCTCACGAGTGAGTTCGCATTTATAATATTTTTGGAATGCATTGGTTTTGCTTAGCTGTGTTTTTCTTATGGAGCTCAAATGGATGTTGGCATTAGACCAGGTTGATGTTGTAACTGTTGTTTGTGGTATGTTCAGGTATCTCTCACCCTGGAAGAAAAGCAACGTTTGGCTAAAGAACAGGAACAGGCTGCCAAACTAAGAAGCCAGCAGCCACTGGCACCACAGAGTGTCAAATCAGCCACAACAACACCTCAGGTAACACATGCGCTGCGTCCAAAATCTAATACTTCCCTACAATATAGTATGCGAAAAACAGTACACCAACAGATTAATTTGTCTGAATACATAGTATTCGAAAAACAGTCATCAGCAAAAGATTACTGATGACCTACTACTTTCCCTGAGATTCTGAAGTGTGCATACGATGGACACTTAACTATCCCATGAGGTCATGGGAGAGGATTTATGAATGATGGTGAAGCGACTGGTAGGTCACATGAGTATGCCATCATGGTGGATGGAGTACGTCCAGATTACATTCATAATACACAGATTCATAATACATAGAACATACTTTTTTAACGGTCGCTAAGTAAGTTCAAATATAAAATCAGACAGTACACGATTTCAGACACAACGATACACTGAAAAGGGGTAACGTGGGAAATCTATTATCACTTTCACACATGGAATCCATTTTGCTGTAAAATTACCAGATTAATATTTACTGTAAAAGGTACCATATCTGATATTCACACTAGCTGCCATTTACCATATTTGTCATTAAGTCTTAGTTTAGTTTAGTCTTTGTTTAGTCAAGTTTTGTTTTAAAGCAGATTTACAATGATAAACATTAATTACATAGAATTAATGATGCAAACTGAATTAAATTGTGTCTGTTCTGGTAGAATTGAAGTTGCCAGTCACACCAGAATGTTCAGTCATCTCAAACTAAATCTGATGAAAATAGGGTAGAATTGAAGTTGAAGTTGAAGTTTATTTGTCATTACACATGTACAAGTACAGTATAACGAAATGAAGTTTGGAGCAAGCCTCCGGGCCGCAGCCGATTATTCAGGCGCCGCCCTACGCTCTCCAGAAATACAAGAATGCAATTTAGCAAGCATTACATAGCAAACACAACAAAACATAAACATAAACATGACACAGTACACGTGGTCACGTGGTGGGATTTTTTGTATGGAGTGGGAGAGGAGATAGATAACAGACAGGCAGACGGATGGAGGGGGGAGGGAATGAGGTCGGGTATGTATGGTGCGAGTGAGTGTGAGATTGTGTTGTGTGAGAATGTTAGCCATAACTTCAGATGTTTTCGAGTTCAGTTCTATGGTTTGTCCTTGAAGGGAGATAAGGCAGTGCACAGGGGAAGATAGCAGACAGCTGCCCGGCTGACCTCCCAACCGAGAGATAGGGACCAAGTGAGGTTCGTTGGGCTAGTTGATTAGGTCAGGCAAATACAATTTATTATTTTTAATCCATTTGATGATCTTCGGTAATTTGTCCGGATCATAATCAATCAATCAGATCTGGTCCTCAGCATTCGGCGTCCGGTCTGTGCAGTTTCCCTAGACATTACGTCCAGCCTCATGGCCAGACCGGTTACAGTCCGTAAAGTTCACCGATCTGACCCCCGATAGAGCCCACTCTTCCCTGCGTATCCGCAGTCCGGACTGCGTTGTTACGGTTCAGTTCCTCAATTCCTATCACTTTCTGATCTAATTCCTTCAGACGGTCACACACAACCCCGAAGCATTCTTTAATTTCCACAGACAGCGGCTGGGTGAATTTGCTTGCAGCTGTCTTACCAATCTTCCGATAGGTCAGGGCAATCCCAAAGCCAAAGAATAGGAACCCCGCCATCAATAATCCAATCATGTATAAATCTTCCGCATCCTCCACGGACAGAGCCTCCAGGCACAGGACTTGCCAGTTGTTCCATGCGTCCCTCACGTACCCTGCGGCAAAGGTCCCGTCCGGGCAGGTGGGTTCTCCCGGGAATTGTATTTTTATTTAAAATAATTTTACACAATGTCAGTGTTGCTAATGATTTAATTAAGGGTGGTGACACTACTTGTAAGCATTAAGTAAAAAGTAATGCGATGCAATCATTTCCTTCAAAAAATAAATATAATTTACACTCACCTAAAGGATTATTAGGAACACCTGTTCAATTTCTCATTAATGCAATTATCTAATCAACCAATCACATGGCAGTTGCTTCAATGCATTTAGGGGTGTGGTCCTGGTCAAGACAATTTTTCTGAACTCCAAACTGAATGTCAGAATGGGAAAGAAAGGTGATTTAAGCAATTTTGAGCGTGGCATGGTTGTTGGTGCCAGACGGGCCGGTCTGAGTATTTCACAATCTGCTCAGTTACTGGGATTTTCACGCACAACCATTTCTAGGGTTTACAAAGAATGGCGTGAAAAGGGAAAAACATCCAGTATGCGGCAGTCCTGTGGGCGAAAATGCCTTGTTGATGCTAGAAGTCAGAGGAGAATGGGCCGACTGATTCAAGCTGATAGAAGTGCAACTTTGACTGAAATAACCACTCGTTACAACCGAGGTATGCAGCAAAGCATTTGTGAAGCCACAACACGCACAACCTTGAGGCGTATGAATATGAATATGAATATTTATTTTATTTGTCATTACACATGTACAAGTACAGTGTAACGAAATGAGTTTGGAGCAAGCCTCCGGGCCGCAGCCGATTAGTCAGGCGCCGCCACACGCTCTCCAGAAATACGAGAATGCAGTTTAGCAAGCATTACATAGCAAAACATCAACAAAACATAAACATAAACATGACACAGTACACGTGGTCACGTGATGGGATTTTTTGTATGGACTGGGGGAGGAGATAGATAAAGACAGGCAGACGGTTGTAGTGATCAGGTTAGGTATTGTGTATGGTGCGAGTGAGTCTGTGAGAATGTTAGCCATAACTTCAGATGTTTTCGAGTTCAGTTCTATGGTTTGTCCTTGAAGGGAGATAAGACAGCTGCCCGGCTGCCCGGCTGGACTCCCAACCGAGAGAAAGGGACCAAGTGGGGATTAGGTCAGGCAAATACAATTTATTATTTTTTAATCCATTTGATGATCTTCGGTAATTTGTCCGGATCATAATCAATCAATCAGATCTGGTCCTCAGCGTTTCGCGTCCGGTCTGTGCAGTTTCCCTAGACATTACGTCCAGCCTCATGGCCAGACCGGTTACAGTCCGTAAAGTTCACCGATCTGACCCCCGATGGAGCCCACTCTACCCTGCGTATCCGTAGTCCGGACTGCGTTGTTACGGTTCAGTTCCTCAATTCCTATCACTTTCTGATCTAATTCCTTCAAACGGTCACACACAACCCCGAAGCATTCTTTAATTTCCACAGACAGCGGCTGGGTGAATTTGCTTGCAGCTGTCTTACCAATCTTCCGATAGGTCAGGGCAATCCCAAAGCCAAAGAATAGGAACCCCGCCATCAATAATCCAATCATGTATAAATCTTCCGCATCCTCCACGGACAGAGCCTCCAGGCACAGGACTTGCCAGTTGTTCCATGCGTCCCTCACGTACCCTGCGGCAAAGGTCCCGTCCGGGCAGGTGGGTTCTCCCGGGGCACCCTTCCTTAGTGAGAAAATCTTGTCGATCGCGCTGATTGACCAGTTAATCAATTCCATTTCAGTATTTTCAGGAGTCCAGCAAAGCAGCAGTCAGAGAGAAAGAGAAGAGACGAAACACTAGACAAAACAAAACAGCACAAGAGCACAGCGGGAGCAGAGAGAAAAAAACACGTCTGCACGGATTGAAGGACAGATCAGGAAACGTATGGGCTACAACAGCAGAAGACCCCACTGGGTACCACTCATCTCCACTACAAATAGGAAAAAGAGGCTACAATTTGCACAAGCTCACCAAAATTGTTGAAGAAAATGTTGCCTGGTCTGATGAGTCTCGATTTCTGTTGAGACATTCAGATGGTAGAGTCAGAATTTGGCGTAAACAGAATGAGAACATGGATCCATCATGCCTTGTTACCACTGTGCAGGCTGGTGGTGGTGGTGTAATGGTGTGGGGGATGTTTTCTTGGCACACTTTAGGCCCCTTAGTGCCAATTGAGCATCGTTTAAATGCCACGGCCTACCTGAGCATTGTTTCTGACCATGTCCATCCCTTTATGACCACCATGTACCCATTCTCTGATGGCTACTTCCAGCAGGATAATGCACCATGTCACAAAGCTCGAATCATTTCAAATTGGTTTCTTGAACATGACAATGAGTTCACTGTACTAAAATGGCCCCCACAGTCACCAGATCTCAACCCAATAGAGCATCTTTGGGATGTGGTGGAACGGGAGCTTCGTGCCCTGGATGTGCATCCCACAAATCTCCATCAACTGCAAGATGCTATCCTATCAATATGGGCCAACATTTCTAAAGAATGCTTTCAGCACCTTGTTGAATCAATGCCACGTAGAATTAAGGCAGATCTGAAGGCGAAAGGGGGTCAAACACAGTATTAGTATGGTGTTCCTAATAATCCTTTAGGTGAGTGTAAATGGAATCATAATTTGAAATGTAACTAATAACGACTAATAAACATTTTTACTCATTAATATCATAACCCTGCCTTTTCAATAAAAAGGCCCAAAAGCCCAACATCAATCTCTGAAGTCATTCTGTGTGTGCGTGTGTGTGTCTGTGTGTGTACAGGTTTGGCTATAAATGAAGACATGAAAGAACTCAGTTCAGTACTCGTGTGCTTTCTGGGCACAAAACTTCTCTCACAGCACGCAAGTAACGAATTGAGTTCTGTTTCGAGTCTTCTTGTGCTTGAATAATTAAATTTGCATGGCTTAAATACACGTGCACTTGATAAAGTGTCATGACGATACAGCATCATATCCGACATATCCGTCAACTGTCTCGAGCGTCGTTCACGCCTACCCCGGTCCATCTGGCAGTCCTTATTGTGAAGCCCAGCCGTACACTCTGAAACTAATTATATATTTGATTATTTTCCAATAAACTTTAACCCCGGTTTCATAGACAAGGCTTAAGCCTAATCCCAGACTAAAATGCATGTATGAGTTGCACTTGCACTATATGTCAGTGCCATTGTTTTGTCTCAATATGCACACCAGTAATGTTTTTTTCTAAGGCACGTTTATAAAAGCTAAATGCCGTAATTAAACCCAGGTCTAATTCTGGTTTAATCTAAACCCTGTCTGTGAAACTGGGCCTATTGTATTTATACAATCAGTGTCTAAATATTGTACCTTAATATTTGATTTATGTAATTCTTCATTCTTATTGTAAGAATCGTACATAACCCTTTCCCCCTTTTTGTTTTGTTCAAATCACAGTTTGTGATGTGATTCAATTTAGTGCTAGCCGTTGGTTGCTTCATGTTTTGTTTTTTGAGAATTTCTTGTTAAATCCCAATGAAGAAAATTAAACGTCTTTAGGACGCAAGGCCATCAGTCAGAAGAGAGAAAGATTTTTTTTTCTTCAAATCTTACCATCACTCCCTCAGCGAAACACCATCACAGCAGTTTTAACAAGTGTATGTAATTTAAGACCTAGGTCAGTGGTTCCCAATCCTGGTCCTGGAGTACCCTCAGCACTGCACAGTTTAGATGTCTCAATCAAACACACCCGATTTAGCTCATCAGCTTGTTAATAAAGATTCCAAGCAGAGATTGTCTTATTATAGAAAGAAAATTATGAAATATAGAAGATTGTCCATTGGAGAAAGCGTATTGGCTAACTTGGATCACGTGAGGCAACTTATCGTGTAATGGCAGTGCCCGCCGTTCAAAGTTTAATGACAGTCAGTTACAGTTTACATTAATCAGTTTCTTGTGGATTCGCGCGCTGGTCTTGTGAATCTATATTTGGTGTTATATCGCTAGCAAACGTACAGTAGGACGGCATTGTTTGTGCTTTACTGTGGAAATATCTCTATTAGCTGCAAAGTACTAGTCATTGTAGGGCACATAAAACTACATTTAAGAGTACACTAAAAACATAATTGTAATTGAATACATATTTAATTCATTAAAATGATATGTTGTTAACATTCATTCATTAAAAAGCATTATATCATCATCATTAGGCACACAGCAGTCATAAATCATTACAATATGTCTAACCTGGCAGTGATTTAAAAAAAAAAAAACCCACTTTATTCTTTATTTTCATTAAACAACATACAATATAACACAATATTTATAATTATTAATTTTCTCTTTATTCATTAAAATGCATAATATCAGTGTCATATGCATACATGCGGTTATAATAGTCATTACAATTCAAGTCTTATCATAACTTATAAAACCTGAAAGCCAAAGATCGAAAAAAATTTTAGACGATAATACAATATCACTCAATATTACTATTAAATACTATTGTAATGCCGTAAATGAGTATTATCTCTCGTGACATTCCCTTCTCTTATAAAATAACCTTTTTATCATAGAAAAATCTACATTCAACATTTTGTTCCCAACAAAAGTATTTTTTGGCGTAAAACCTGTTGAAGATTAGTAGACAGGCAGTCGATTCATTAAATGATAAGCTATTTCCTCACAGAAGCGGTTTATTCAGTTTAGTAAAGCCTCTTCTCCATTTGACATCCATTCAGAAAAAACGGCCTCTGGTCTCCTTCCCTGCGTACCACCACAGCCGCAGCGTTAGCATTAGCCGTGATTTTTTTTTGGCTAAAGGTTGCAGGCTTGCCTTCTAGTGGCTTTGCTCCAAGACCTCAGATAGATGCGTCATAAGGGAGAATGTGCAGGGTTGGGAACCACTGGCCTATGTAATATCACACAAAGTATAGTGTTATAAATGTAAATTAAAAATGAAAATCTGATGGAATGTGAATGTGCCATGAAAGGGTCCATTTTGATTTGGGATGTATGTGCTATAACTAAAGAATATTTTTATTTTTTCAGGCAAAGGATCTGACCAGCAGTCTTCTGAACAACATGACATCCCTGAACAACATGACATCCCTGAACAACCTCGCTTTAAACTCTGGGACCAGGACGATGCCCATGCAGGGCGGCACCATTTCCTCTACCTACCCAGCAGCACCCATGGGTGGTGGAATGGGCACCATGGGCGCCAGCAACGGCTTCAATTCACCCATGGGATTCCAGACGGGAGGTATGGTAATGGCCATGAGACCCGCCACTCCTGGCCTCTATGGAGGGATGGCCACCACAACCAGCGCTCCAAATTTCAGTGCCCTCACCCAAACCCAGAACCAAAACCAATCCGGCAAACCCCCAGACATGTCTGCCCTAGACTCCCTCTTCGCTTCTAATAAACCCAAAGTCAGCCTGAACCAAATGGCCCCTAAACCGGCCCAAGGAACCACTGCACCTTCTCCGTGGCTCAATCAGTTTGGTGCAGGCCAACCTTCCCAGACTGCACCCATACAGGCAACTCCAATGGGGATGACGGGAGTTCAAGGTGGTTTTGGAATGCAAGCAAACCCGTTCTTCAACCCTCAGAACTTCTCGCAACCTGTGGCCTCTTCCACAATTAACACTGGCGTAATGAAACAAAGTTCTTCAGTCAACAATGATTTTAAGGACCTCTTCGGATAAAACATTTGCCTTTCGTTCACGTTCCCACTCATGTGGGAATCAAAAGCGAAACAACATCAGCAGCGAAGATGACAGTCAAAATTTAGTTGGAGGGTTGGACATTGATTTTCATCAATGATTTTCTGGTTTGTTTTCTTTTTTGGCTCTTATTATGGTGCGCCTTATGTGGACAGTCAACTTATCACCTTCTGTGAATCAAAAGCAGACTGCACCAAACAAACTGTCATGTTTCTACTGAAAGCTTGGGCTCTTCTACCGAAAGCTGCTTCAGTCGGTGGATGCCTTGCATTGGTTGTATCATTTGGCTTAAAGCACGCACCAGAAGAAAGATTCACATACAAAAGGGTTAACAAATTGGGCATCACAAACTCAAGAATTTTCGGTTTCATTTCCTTTTTGCTTGAGCCTCATGCTCACTGCTCGCCTGAATGAGCCGACTTCCTCTACCAGAACAAACGTCATCGATGGCCTCAGGAATTGCTGATGTTGTCTCGCAAAAGGAAGTCTTTAAGTTGTGTTGTCTGATACACGACGATCATGAGATAAGAAATAAGTACAGTACATAGTTGGTTCCTGAACAAGTCTTTTTATAATGTGTTGTTTGTGTATATACTGTATCTGGTGATTTATTGTTTGAGTTTTATACTGATACATGATCCACTGAGGTGAAATTTATTAAAGGAAGTACACTGTCTTCATACTGTAGGTGCACTAAATGTAATAGAGCTAAAAAAAAATAAAAGTAAACCTTTAGGGGTTGAGATGTTGGGATATTGTCAGTACTTTTAAAGTAAGTTTGTGCGTCACTGTAATGGCTTCATTCATGAAACACTAGCAGAATGAATTTCTGTAAATTCTGCAGATCTTCTTGGGTGAATCTCATGACAAAGGGTCATATTTTATCCCAAAATCCAAAGACAAAATTACAGGGGAAAATATTACTGTAATAAAAAATAAAAAAGATGCAAAGGACTTTTGTTTTGTAAGTAAGCACATTATTAAATGCAGTACACTATGCACAGTTTACAACAATTCTTTATATTTATTTAACTATTTTCAGTGCATTACACACGTACACATTTTTTTCACATTTCAGTAATGAAAATATTTTTTGCATTACATTAATGAGAATGTTACAATACGGAGATATTCACAATGCAAAAGGTTAGAAACAGGCTTCTTTAACTTGCGCATTCTGGGATAAAATATGCATTTCCTGTAGTTCTTGGGAAAATCACTGTTATATTAATGTAGCATTAAATTGAGTGCAACAACTTGTATACTACTAAGTTGTAACAGAAATGCGCGTTTCATGAATGAAGCCCGACGCGTTCGTTTCCCTTTCAGTTCTCTGCTGTTACTTCCTGCCCTGTGTTAAATCATCTGTGTTATACTGTAGTGTTGTATTTCTTGGGGACGTTACATTTGGCTACATATTTGTTTGTCTGTTAGCATTATATGGGCAGTTTTCTGTTGTGGGAAGAGACCAACTAAATTCCATATGTTATTCCATATCATAACCAAACAGACCGCTGCAACACAGCAAGTCACCAAAACGTGTATTATTACTGGGGAAAAAACATGAATGAAGTGTACAGTATATAGAGGTGAAATTCCACCAGAGGTTTTTTTTTTTTTTTAATGCTGTTGAATCACTTTCCTGAGGAGTATCTTTAATATCCAGACAGGTTTTATTCAAAGGGAATTCTTTTCCTGGTCTTATGAATGAGAGGCCTTATGTTGAGAGTTGTGCAATAGCAGGTCTGTGATGGAGATTGTGAAAATAACTTTCTGTATGAGTGTTTCACTACATGCAGTTTTCAAATAGTCTAAATTAATGTAGATAAAACTTCTGGATTGTTTTAATTTAAAAATGTGAATGGACTGGTGGAAAGATGCTGATTTTGGAATCAAATAAATTGATTATTTGAAGGGTAGTGAGTACTTTTATTGATGCATAATAGTGTACAAATTGGTGTCCTTAAAAAAACAAGTAGAAGAATTAAAGCTGCGAGCAGCGATGACGGTGGCTTCAGGGCGACTGTGCACGACAGGCAATATGCATTTAAACAGGAGAATATTTAAAAAATATATATATTTTAAATATGCCACATTTACCGCAGCAGCTGGTGCCACTATGACCACAAGCCACACCCATGATGTCACTGAAATATAGATAAATTTTATTGTCACAGGATATAATAGGTCACTTTCAAATATGTGCAAAGTTATCTTTTGCAGCTCAAAAATTCATAAGTCCAGAAGGCCAGTATTTAATTCAAGGTATTTGTATAGTTTTTTTTTTTTTTTTTTTTTAACACTAAAGTGATGATAGTTATTTGTGATAGCCTATGATATGAAACGCATCTAAACTCTATTGTTGCGTACGTGTAAACATGGGTACGCACAACACATATTATACGTTAAAATATCTTAAGATCAATCATCATTACGTAAAGTACATTAGGCAAGCTGTTTATTTATTTTTACAGTGAAAATAATGTTTTAATAAAATGACTGTCAAAGTCATTTGAATTCACCTCATTAACTGCAGCAGTCGGTGCTGCTATGAGCACAAACCACAACATCTATGAGATCAATTCAATTTAGATGAATTTCATGTCAGACGATGTCAAAGGTCAATTTCAGATGAGTGCAGAATACCGTCTGAATGCTGATGTTGTATTATCCTAACATTTCTCTTCATGTGTTTTTGACCTACCTTAGCTACTGTTTGTTCACCAATCTCATGCACCAAAAAGCGTGCTTTCATTTAAATATGGGAGGTATCCAATAAAAAGTGTTAATTACAAAATTAATAAATGGAGCCAAATCACAGAAACTGCAACGTCGATTTTAAAATCAGTGTCAGGTAAGAGTAAGATGCGCGTCTAAATTTTATGGAAGCTTATTATAAACAGCCACTTTTATAAAATCATGTGAAATTTACTTTTTTAATAAATTTGAATTGTATCAGTAAATAATTCATTTAAAAGACATGCATCATACGTGATCTTTGCAAACACAGCACATGACCTTCTGTAAAGCCCATGTATCTTGTATAGAAAACACACACACACACACACCTCTGTAAAAAAGAAAAAGAAAAGAAAATGAACAATACTATCTGAATAAATACATAAAATCTCAGATGTCATGTGATAAGAATTGTAACTCAAATGTCATTTAGAAAATGAGTCCTGTCTGAATACTGATATAGTGTCATAGTTTAATTTCAAATGTGAAGTTATCATTTGCTGCAATATGATTTTAAATCCGTTAAATATAAAATAACTATATTAAAGTAATCTGAATATGCCACATTTACTGCAGCAAATATAATCGTTATCCACAACAGCCTCATCCGTGAGATCATTTAAATTTAGATGAATTTCATGTCATATGATATCATAGGTCCCTTTGAAATGAGTGCAGTTATCTTTTGCAGCTTACATTTTTACAATTTACAATTTTTACATTTTTACATTTTTTATGGAAGTTTATTATAAACAGCCACTTTTATAAAATCATGTGAAATTTACTTTTTTAATAAATTTGAATTCTATCAGTAAATAATTCATTTAAAAGACATGCGTCATACGTGATCTTTGCAAACACAGCAAAGATAAGCAAATACTGCAGTTGCAACCATCCCCCTTACACACACACACAGAGAGAGAAAGAGAATGCAAAGACAGAGAGGCATGCTTTAGCTGTCAGCCACCCACCCCCCTCCACCACACACACACACAGAGAAAGAGCCAGAGACAGAGACAGAGACAGAGAGAGAAACAGGGTTTTTTTTTCCCATCAAAACTAAGCCAACAGTGCCATCTATTGGACAATGAAGGGAGGGCAGACAAAATAAGATTCAGATTAAATATATTAAATAAAATAAATATATTGATCTGAAAAATAGTACATTCAATTTAAATTCACCCAGGTTCAATTACCGTACATACAATCTTAATTTAATTTAAATCAAACAATGATTTTACAAGAAATTAGACATTTTCTGTTGCCCTTTTTTGTCCCTCATTTAATCCCTCGCCATAGCAGCACCGTTTGAGATATCCTATAATCGTTCGCACTATAGCATCTTCAGTGTCTTTGTTTCATGTTGACCGAGTTTGGTGTCGATTCCATGCATCTCCTACGAATAGTTTATAATAACTCAGAGCCGGATTTATCCAAAATTCCAAATTCAAACCAAAATATCTGACTTCCTGTTGGTCAGAGCTAATGACTGTAAATTAGAAAGATGTCCGGCTTGATGAGAACAATATATATACAGAGTTTGGTGACTGTAGATAAAACTAACCCCCCCACTTTTGTCAAAAGGTGGCGCTACTGAGCCCCTCCACCACGCCCGTTTCTAAGACTTTGGCCATATCTACTGGAAGGCATCACTGATGTGTGTGTTGAGTTTCATGCCATTTCAAGCATGCTAAGAGTCTCAAAAACACCCCAAAAGATTATTCAACTTTGACACGTTGCCATGGCAACAGTATTTAAAATATCAGGAATCCATTCATATGTCTATATCTGCCATGTTTTGACATTATACTGATAAAGTTTTAAGTAAATCGGGTGAAAATAAGACGGTGATTCAAAGCATTTTTGAAAGTGACACACTTCCTGCTGCCAGTTGGTGGCGCTATAACTTTGACTCACAAAAGTTATATCCATGTGATCGGCCTCTTACAACGAACACACAGCTGCAGTTTCATCCAAATCGGTCAATGTATGCTAAAGTTATAACACACTTCCTGTTTCCCATTTCTCGCCATAAATTCGTCTCCTGCCACGGACAAACCGTTCGAGATATCAAAAATCCTTTCGCAATTTAGCATCCTCAATGCCTTGACTTCATGCTCACCGAGTTTGGTGCTGATCGGGTTAATCGCCTAGGAGGAGTATTTCAAATTCCACAGTATGCGTTTTAAAACGACCCATAATAGCTCACTTCCTGTCGGGCTGACGCATAACTTAGAGCGCGGATGTTGTTCGGCCCGATGAGCTCTATATGAGTACCGAGTTTCATACTAATACATGCAAGCGTTTTTGATTTATGGACAGTTTTCTTTTTTTTTTTTCAAGGGGCGCTGTCGAGCCCCCCTGCCACGCCGGGTACCAAACCCAGCCCAAACCCTGATGGCCGCGCGTTCCGACGAGTGTGCAAAGTTTCAAGAGTTTTCGAGCATGTTAAGGGCCCCAAAAGGCCAAAAGAAAAAATAAATAAATAAAATAATAATAAAAAAAAAAAATAATAATAATAATAATAATAATAAGAAGAACAATAGGGCCTTCGCCCTTTCAGGGCTTGGGCCCTAATTATATATTTTTTTATATAAATAAACCATCAACAGTTGATCTAGCCAGGGCTTTACTAAGGGTAAGTGAATTTAGACGACAGACTGCCATTACAAATATTTATTAGCGGATCTCATGAAATATGTCTAGTGCATATTTCACTCCAAAATAATATTGTTATAAGAAAATTAAGCCATTTTGTGGACATTTTACATTGACATCGATTCCCTGAAAACGAAGCACATTTCAGCACAATGAAAAATATGATATGTTATAATCTTGATATCATGAGTCTTATCATGCTTATAAACCATACTAGTTGTTTTTTTTTGTGTGTGCTGATTTTATTAAAAAATATATCTGGAAGGGAGTGCTTTGTCATAAAAATAATGTTGCATTGCATGAAAAAAAGACCTGGACATTTCTTCATTTGTTTATGAAGAGAATTAACACATTTATACAGAAATATAAAAATGAAATTTCTTGAATAAAATAAAACAATAGTGTATAGTATTTTCCAAAATATTTATTTAGTAATCATAATCAACATTTAAGTCATGGAAAAGTCAATGGAAATGAATTGGTTAGTTGGTGTTGGAACCTGTGTGGGCATAAATAATGTAAGCATATTTTTCCCTATTCTTTATATTTAATTACTCCCATAAAATGTATTACCATTTAAAAAATAAAAGTGCCAATATGAATATTCAAAGCAATCATAAGATATTGCACATGCAATCTAATCACAGTAAAGGCTTTGAAAAGAAAACCTATAAAGAATAAAAATAGAAATTAAATAACATGATCACCATGAAAACGTATTTTATGGCAGTTGATAAAACAATATAGGCACATGGCTTAGCATGGACAAACTAAACATCAATTTCGATATTTTCACATATTCTGTATTCACATATGGCTAGCATACATTGCATAAAATGGCACCCTGAGTTCACATATAACTACAAGTAAATGAAGTAAACGTAGAATAGGCAAGTGAGGTCTTATTGCTGAAGGCGGCGTACAGGTCTCCTGGTGGTAGTGGACTGGTTGGTCTGGGTCATATCTGTAACACAACACAAGTTAATATGAAGAGTACTAAATAACACACATTTCTGTTAGTTTGTGTATGAACGCACCTGAAAAGTCCAGCTCATAGCTGAACCTGCCCGCCCTGAAACTCATTGTCCCAGTGGAGTCCTGTTGGTACTGGGCTTCAATATCTTGACTTGACACGTTGCAATGTCCCCGAGAGCCGCCCTACACAACCACAAAGTCCATGTTTATGACACCGAACAGAAGGTGTGACTGTCTTAGTGTTGTGCAAGATGTCAAAATGTTTCAGAAAGCACGCAGATGACCACATTAAGCATGTTTTTGTAAACTGCAGTTTATTTTTCTGAATTTATAACCCTAATACAGTTACTACTAATAAGGCCTATACGTTCTAGCAAGATACTTAAGAATGCACTTGTTGAAACTTCTGCAACCATCATCATTTCATAAAATGTAAAAAAATAGGAAAATTTATTTACTTTACTATAATCCTTCCATTTGCCATCCATGTCTTTGAACTGCCAGCGAGCTTGTGACAATGCACTGTGATAGGAGAACAAACATTAGAACTAAAGTATTTATTCTAGTTTATACACTCACCTAAAGGATTATTAGGAACACCATACTAATACTGTAATACTGTGTTTGACCCCCTTTCGCCTTCAGAATTGCCTTAATTCTACGTGGCATTGATTCAACAAGGTGCTGAAAGCATTCTTTAGAAATGTTGGCCCATATTGATAGGATAGCATCTTGCAGTTGATGGAGATTTGTGGGATGCACATCCAGGGCACGAAGCTCCCGTTCCACCACATCCCAAAGATGCTCTATTGGGTTGAGATCTGGTGACTGTGGGGGCCATTTTAGTACAGTGAACTCATTGTCATGTTCAAGAAACCAATTTGAAATGATTCGAGCTTTGTGACATGGTGCATTATCCTGCTGGAAGTAGCCATCAGAGAATGGGTACATGGTGGTCATAAAGGGATGGAGCATTGTCAGAAACAATGCTCAGGTAGGCCGTGGCATTTAAACGATGCCCAATGGGCACTAAGGGGCCTAAAGTGTGCCAAGAAAACATCCTCCACACCATTACACCACCACCACCAGCCGGCACAGTGGTAACAAGGCATGATGGATCCAAGCACGCTCAAAATTGCTTAAATCACCTTTCTTTCCCATTCTGACATTCAGTTTGGAGTTCAGGAGATTGTCTTGACCAGGACCACACCCCTAAATGCATTGAAGCAACTGCCATGTGATTGGTTGATTAGATAATTGCATTAATGAGAAATTGAACAGGTGTTCCAAATAATCCTTTAGGTGAGTGTATCTCACAAATGCAAGTTCTCACAATTCTGCCTTTTTTTCTCAGAATTTCGTGGTATAACATCGCAATTGCGAGTTATAAATTTTAGTCAGAATTGCGAGATATAAAGTCGCAAATGCCAGTTATAAAGTCAGAATTCTGATATAATTCTGTGATGCAATTGCGAGTTATGTCAGAATTGCATGATAGAAAGTCGCAATTGCGAGTTATAAATTTAAGTCAAAATTGTGTGATATAAAGTCGCAAATACCAGTTGTAAAGTCAGAATTCTGGTATAAACATGCAATTGCAAATGACAAATTTTAGTTAGAATTGCGACATATAAACTCGCAATTGCGAGTTGCCAATTTTTGTTAGAATTGCGTGATATAAAGTCGCAAATGTGAGTTATACATTTTAGTCAGAATTCTGAGATATAAAGTCGCAAATGCCAGTCGTAAAGTCAGAATTGTGGTATAAACATGCAATTGCGAATGATAAATTTTAGTCAGAATTGCGACATATAAACTCGCAATTGCGAGTTTTAAAGTCAGAATTGCGTGATATAAAGTCGCAACTGCGAGTTATAAATTTTTGTCAGAATTGCGAGATATAAAGTCGCAACTGCAAGTTATAAAGTCTGAAATGCATGATATAAAGTCGCAAATGCCAGTTATAAAGTCAGAATTCTGTGATGCAATTGCGAGTTATAAATTTTAGTCAGAATTGTGAGATATAAAGTCGCAAATGCCAGTTGTAAAGTCAGAATTGTGGTATAAACATGCAATTGCAAATAATACATTTTAGTCAGAATTGCGATATAAACTTGCAATTGCGAGTTACAAATTTGAGTCAGAATTGAGAGATATATACTCGCAAATACGAGTTATAAAGTCAGAGTTGTACATTTTAGTTAGAATTGCGTGATATAAAGTCGCAAATGTGAGTTATAAATTTTAGTCAGAATTCTGAGATATAAAACTGCAATTGCGAGTTATAATGTCAGAATTGCGTGATATAAAGTTGGAATTGCGAGTTTTAAAGTCAGAATTGCGTGATATAAAGTCGCAATTGCGAGTTGTACATTTTAGTCAGAATTGTGAGATATAAAATCACAATTGCGAGTTATAATGTCAGTATTGCGTGATATAAACTCACAATTCTGGGGGAAAAGTCAGTCTTTTTTCCTCAGAATTGGACTTTATATCTTGCAATTCTGACATTTCTGACTCGCAATTGTGAGAAAAAAAAGAATTTCAGTTATCTTTTAAAGCTTCCATATTTATATTTTTATTCCATGGCAGAAATAATTAACTTTTATTAATGGCTTCATACCTGTTTGTTTGCTGGATTCCACCAGTTCTCCGGACAGCTCTTTTTGTACCATATTTATTGTTCACTTGATACATTCCTGTAGACATGAAGATAATGTAATCAGAATGTTTACATTCCTTTTCAAACATGCTTAGAGCCTTGACATCAAGTTTTTAACCTTAACACATTTCTCTTTTTAGCAAATAATATAATATATATATAAATATATATATATATATATATATATATATATATATATATATTTTATACAAAGACGTTTTATAACAAAAAGGCCTCTGCTTTTTCCTCATGTTAACTGTACACTACAGACATCTATATATAGAGTTTTTATGCCTTTATGCGCCTTACCACCAAAGTAAAGAGCGTAGGAAAATCGTCCGACTGTGAATGAAACTTGGCACTGAGGGTTGAGCTGATATAACCTCTCGATTTCTGTACTGTCCAGTGAACATACCTGTAGAGACACACAAAAAGTCCAATGAACTGTTTGAATAAACATGTCACTTTTGACTTAAACATTTCAGTTGAAGTAATAAGCGGATTTGGAAGTGATAACAACAGTGTTTAGAACTCACTGGTTTCTGGTACTCAGTCCAAATTCCCTCATCACCCATAAACTCCCAGATGTGCTGAGAAGAAGAATTTGTTGGGTTTGCAGAGGGAGATGCCAGAATTGGTGAACTGTATGTGATAAAAAGAAATTAAAGGGTTTGTCTACAAATACTATGGCCCCACTTTATATTAGGTGGCCTTACCTACTGTGTACTAACATAAAAAAAATAAGTACAATGTACTTATTGTGCTCATATTGTATTGTAAAACACTTTTGCTGATATTGAGGTGGGATACGGGTAAAGTTAGGGACAGGTGTGGTGGTGTGGGTAAGTTTAAGGGTAGGGTTAGGGACAGGTGTGGTGGTGTGGGTAAGTTTAAGAGTAAAGTTGGGGACAGGTGTGGTGGTGTGGGTAAGTTTAAGAGTAAAGTTAGGGACAGGTGTGGTGTGGGTAAGTTTAAGAGTAAAGTTAGGGACAGGTGTGGTGGTATGGGTAAGTTTAAGAGTAAAGTTAGGGACAGGTGTGGTGGTGTGGGTAAGTTTAAGAGTAAAGTTAGGGACAGGTGTGGTGGTATGGGTAAGTATAAGAGTAAAGTTAGGGACAGGTGTGGTGGTATGGGTAAGTTTAAGAGTAAAGTTAGGGACAGGTGTGGTGGTATGGGTAAGTTTAAGGGTAGGGTTAGGGACAGGTGTGATGGGATGGGTAAGTTTAAGGGTAGGGTTAGGGACAGGTGTGGTGGGATGGGTAAGTTTAAGGGTAGGGTTAGGGACAGGTGTGGTGGTGTGGGTAAGTTTAAGAGTAAAGTTAGGGATAGGTGTGGTGGTATGGGTAAGTTTAAGGGTAGGGTTAGGGACAGGTGTGGTGGTATGGGTAAGTTTAAGGGTAGGGTTAGGGACAGGTGTGGTGGTGTGGGTAAGTTTAAGGGTAGGGTTAGGGACAGGTGTGGTGGTGTGGGTAAGTTTAAGAGTAAAGTTGGGGACAGGTGTGGTGGTGTGGGTAAGTTTAAGAGTAAAGTTAGGGACAGGTGTGGTGTGGGTAAGTTTAAGAGTAAAGTTAGGGACAGGTGTGGTGGTATGGGTAAGTTTAAGAGTAAAGTTAGGGACAGGTGTGGTGGTGTGGGTAAGTTTAAGAGTAAAGTTAGGGACAGGTGTGGTGGTATGGGTAAGTATAAGAGTAAAGTTAGGGACAGGTGTGGTGGTATGGGTAAGTTTAAGAGTAAAGTTAGGGACAGGTGTGGTGGTATGGGTAAGTTTAAGGGTAGGGTTAGGGACAGGTGTGATGGGATGGGTAAGTTTAAGGGTAGGGTTAGGGACAGGTGTGGTGGGATGGGTAAGTTTAAGGGTAGGGTTAGGGACAGGTGTGGTGGTGTGGGTAAGTTTAAGAGTAAAGTTAGGGATAGGTGTGGTGGTATGGGTAAGTTTAAGGGTAGGGTTAGGGACAGGTGTGGTGGTATGGGTAAGTTTAAGGGTAGGGTTAGGGACAGGTGTGGTGGTGTGGGTAAGTTTAAGGGTAGGGTTAGGGACAGGTGTGGTGGTATGGGTAAGTTTAAGGGTAGGGTTAGGGACAGGTGTGATGGGATGGGTAAGTTTAAGGGTAGGGTTAGGGACAGGTGTGGTGGTGTGGGTAAGTTTAAGAGTAAAGTTAGGGATAGGTGTGGTGGTATGGGTAAGTTTAAGGGTAGGGTTAGGGACAGGTGTGGTGGTATGGGTAAGTTTAAGGGTAGGGTTAGGGACAGGTGTGGTGGTGTGGGTAAGTTTAAGGGTAGGGTTAGGGACAGGTGTGGTGGTATGGGTAAGTTTAAGGGTAGGGTTAGGGACAGGTGTGGTGGTATGGGTAAGTTTAAGGTAGGGTTAGGGACAGGTGTGGTGGTGTGGGTAAGTTTAAGGGTAGGGTTAGGGACAGGTGTGGTGGCATGGGTAAGTTTAAGGGTAAAGTTAGGGACAGGTGTGGTGGTATGGGTAAGTTTAAGAGTAAAGTTAGGGACAGGTGTGGTGGTATGGGTATGTTTAAGGGAAGTGTTAGGGACAGGTGTGGTGGTGTGGGTAAGTTTAAGGGTAGGGTTAGGGACAGGTGTGGTGGCGTGGGTAAGTTTAAGAGTAAAGTTAGGGACAGGTGTGGTGGCGTGGGTAAGTTTAAGAGTAAAGTTAGGGACAGGTGTGGTGGCGTGGGTAAGTTTAAGAGTAAAGTTAGGGACAGGTGTGGTGGTATGGGTACGTTTAAGGGTAGGGTTAGGGACAGGTGTGGTGGTGTGGGTAAGTTTAAGGGTAGGGTTAGGGACAGATGTGGTGGCATGGGTAAGTTTAAGGGTAGGGTTAGGGACAGGTGTGGTGGGATGGGTAAGTTTAAGGGTAGGGTTAGGGACAGGTGTGGTGGTATGGGTAAGTTTAAGGGTAGGGTTAGGGACAGGTGTGGTGGTATGGGTAAGTTTAAGGGTAGGGTTAGATGTAAGGGAAGTGTCAGCAGTGTAATTATAAACATGCAGGTAATTTTTAAAATATAAGTACAATGTAAAAACATGTTTGTACACAATAAGTGCATTGTATCAAATTATTAATTTAAATGTTAGTACATAGTAGTTAAGGCCACCTAATATAAAGTGGGTCCAATACAATTTTAAAGATATTGGGAATTCTTCATGAAAAATAAGCAGATAGAATTTCTCTTTAAATAACTGAATAAAACATTCTTACATAAGTTTTGATTTCACAGGCAATTTATACTTTCTGAAGAGTATACACACTGGAGTTCTCACACAAATTATTTAATTGATGCAGAAATGTTTTTACGAATATTTTATGCATAAATTCATATGTTGGCTTCCTGTACAGTGTAAATACTGTGTTGCCATAAGAATTCGTAAAACCATTCTTACACAAACGTCTAATTGAATTTACATAAGTACTATTTTAAGAACAATTTATAAATAAATGTGTAGGTTTGTGAAGAGTATGTGATGAGAATTAGTAAAATAGTTCTTACATAAATGTTGCATTTCATTTTCAAAAGAATGCTTTTAAGAAAAAAAAGGTAGGCTGACTTTCTAAACACTGTGGCATTATAAGAATTCATGAAAATATTCTTACAGAAATTACACATTAAATTTACATAATATTTTTACAAATAATTTATACATAATTTCGTATGGTGACTTTATGAAGAGTGTAAACAGTGACTACTGAATTTTGTAAAATATTTTGTGCATAAATGTCACTTTCAATTTACATACAAAAATACTATAATTTGTAGGTTGGCTTCCTGAAGAGTGTAAACGATGTAACAATTTAAGACTTTGTAAAACCATATTGCCTTCAATGCAACAATTTACACAGTAATTCATTCTGCTTTTTCATGAACGAGGCCCATTCTGAGCCAAGCCAAACCGGAGGCAATAATTCACAGCTAGAACTAAAAAAGTAATACCTGTTTTGGTAACTGTTGTTGCATGTTACTATTGCATTGAATTTTGGTCGCCGTCTTACTTTCCTCGACATGTGTGTGGATAGATTTGTTTGTGTCATGCCTACAACATTCCAAAAAAAAAAAAACCATGAAAACAAGTTAGTCTTTAAATTTCAAATGCATCCCTTTTTTGAGAAAGACTCTATTGTTTCACAGCAATGAAAGCAATCAGTCTCATTTGTCCAATTACCAATGAAGTCCACGTTGTAAGTCATGTTTCCTGCAGTAAACTGGACTGAGCCACTTGGGTTGCTGTTGTACTGCTGCTCTATAAAATCACTTCCAATTGAGGATGTTCTCCCACCAAATCCCTGCAGAAATTAGAGAGGAAACTAAATAAAGGGGGGAGGGGAATTATGGGGGGAGGGCGGTTTAGCTGTGAGCTTCACGATCCTATTCATGAACTTGCTATTGTCCGATGTCGATTCAGTATCCTTCATTTACATGCATGTACATTTTTCTCAAAGAAAAAAATCGAATGTTGTAAACTAATCAGGGAACCATTTAGCCTGACGCCATACTCAGATTCTAGTCAGAATATGAGTCTGATACTGCTCCACTGGGCTGTGATTATGAGGCGTGTTTCAACCGAACCAGGAAAGAAAATGCCTCTGCACTCAATTGGATAGACCTACAACCAATCAGAGCAACGGAGTAAGTGACGTATGTTGACCGACGTGTAGTTCGCTGCATGCACACTGGATGAAGTAGAAGATGAGTGTAAACCATCTTTGCCGGTGTTGTAAAAAGAATTTCAGGATGCACAGAGTACCCTCCAACACGATCATCATTTTTGAGAGAAATAGTAAAGGTGAATGCATATACGAACAAGTTCTCCGTTTAGAACGAATTCAACCCAAGCGCTCTTTGGTGACGTGGATGATTATGCTACTGTTGATCATCTGTCCATCATCGTATAATGCACACCTTGACAATTTGGTTGGTCCGAACAGCTCCGGTTCAAGCATAGTTTCTCCACAACGGATCAAGTCCAGACCGAACTTTCCGACCTCAAATGTTGTGGGCGGGGCTAAGCAATTGCATAAAGCCACTTTTATTATAATAACATTATTATGATACATTTTAATGGTATTAGAGTATATATAATGAATATGTAATATATTACTTTTTTTTGCAAAATGCTCCTCTTTAGAGTAATTTTTTCCTCACTAGCTATACAGTTTATGGACAATGAATGGCTTTTCTGAGGTAAATGTAACGTTACCTGAAAAACTGTTTGCAAGCTGTTTTATCCGTGGTTGAAATGATTACTTGAGACATTAAGATGTACTGGTTCTTTCAACATACCCTCTGATGTTAATTCATGTTTATTTTGCACTGTAACTAGTAGTAGAGGAAGAGATGATCGGTTCACGTGCTTCTCGCTTCGCTTGAACTGAGCTGCTACAGCAAACTGTCACACCTTATTAAGAGCGCCACAGTCTTGTTTGAAAATTTGAAGGCTTTGTTTCATACTGAAAGTAACATGCTCTGTCTTGTCTGTCAAGTATTGTTGCATGTTTTCTGCGTGAGAATATGGACGTGTGGCGTGAGAGAGCATCAATTGCGTGAGAGTTGGCAGCCTTGTATTGTATGCTAGTTTAGTTGGCACCTGCATAATTCCAAATTGATATAAGATATTTCTAGAATCACTTACCTGAGCTCCATATTCACACCAGCGATGGTTATCTTTGTAGTACCAGCCTACTTCCTGTTTTTGGTTAGGGGACAGCAGAGTTTTGCGCCGTATACTGATGTAACAAAGAGGTCCATCGACTGTCATTTTGTCAAAGTCAATCTTGAGAGCCCTGTGTAATGAAAAGGAAAGGCTTAAATTAATATTTAAAGGGTTAGTTCACCCAAAAATGAAAATTCTGTCATTAATTACTCACCCTCATGTCGTTCCAAACCTGTACGATTTCATTCATCTTCGGATCACAAATGAAGATATTTACATTTACATTACATTTACATTTATGCATTTTGCATTCAAGGTACACATTTTTACATTTTGTCAGTTCTTGCTTTCCCTGGGAATCGAACCCATGACCACCCATGCGCCACGCTCTTATTGTTTGAGCTACAGGAAAGGAAATTTTAATTTTTTAAAGATTAATTTTTTTAATTAAATCTGAGAGATTTCTGTCCCTCCGTTGACCCCATCACTGGGGTCTAGACAAATCGTACAAAAACGTACGAGAACAAACCTCATTGATTCTTACACGACATTTCAATCTGTTCATCATGTAAAGCTGTCGTGTCTCCTCAGAAAATTTTGGACTAAACCGCTCGATTCATGTGGATTAGTTTTACAATCTCTATGAACTTTTTGAAGCGTCAAAGTGTCAGTAGCATAGCCGCCAATGGAGGGACAGAAAGCTCTCATATTTTTAACAAAAAGATCTTCATTTGTGTTCTGAAGATGGACGAAAGTCTTGCAGGTTTGGAACAACATGAGGGTGAGTAATTAATGACAGAATTTTCATTTATGGGTGAACTAATCCTTTAATCCTACAGAATGTATTAATACAAATACTTTAATATATGACTGATAGTGCATAATAATAATGCATGCACACAATGTAAAGTCAAAATGATATTAAGACCAACTCACCCCATGCTGAGGTTGATGGTGATCCCATTAGCCCCTGGCTGACAGTAATGGCTCTCAATGACAAAATCATTATCGATAGAAACCCACTGCTGTCCATCAAACAGCTTCCACTTAAAATGGTTACCTGAGGATTTGAATGAATGGATGAATGGATGACTGAATGAATGACTGAATGAATGCACAAGATGAACAATCAGTCAATAACTCAATATGGGAATGTTCATTTCTCATTAAGTTATCCTAATAGAGAAATTATTTAGTCAAATATCCTTAGCTGAAACCAACAAAAATATATAAATATATAAGCCAACAGACTTACCTGTAGCCATGTTGTTGGATAATGCTGTTGTGACTTCCTGAATAATGATAGCCTAGAGATTTTATATTATATTTTGTTAGCCTATAAATACAACTGTCAACATGTCAACACAATGTGAGAAACATACTGGATCGAACTGAATCCATCTACAAACACATACAAACAGGTAATTGTGTCACCTACCTAAATCATGATCATCTTTATTAGCTCCTTTTCCTTAAACGGATCTTCACACTTCTAAACAAACAGACAAAGACAGGCTGTTCAGAACATTTTATGAAACGTATCCCGTTTCCCGTTTGATTAAAGTATGCCTACGTAAGTGTTTTAACTTCATACAGATAATGTGTTTTAAGTAGGCCTATTAGTAAACAGCGCAGTTCCCTTTCAAAAGCTACATTTATATATTTTAAAATATGTTGGAAAATCCCTTCAGAAAGGTAACAGAGTTGACCGCGACCAGGATGACTAGTTTAAATGGCCAATACAAGCTTGAGCTCAAGATCATGAAAGCGGTGTTGTGCCGAATTCTGACCCCCGGTAGAGGGTAGAGACTTAAACGAGGGGGTCATAATTTGGATGGGGGAATTCAGGGGGGAAGTGCTTCATAGAAAGAGAATGTATATTTCGACAAATATTCACCTTTTAATTATCATTTATGGTAACATGCTGGTTGACATTTTAAGATCGCAACACAAGGTAGTTTGTCGTTTTCACGTTATGGAATAATTAACTAAAAATGAAAATATTATGGGAGAAAGTAACGCAATAATAATGCGTTATCTAAATGTAGGCTAAACAGAGAGGATACAAACATAGCTACAATAAAACGCAGGAAGGAGCATGAGGGACACAAATTCTACTAACATGTAGGCTACAACAATTTAATCAGATCTGCGATCTAAGCTGTTATTGGACGCTCTCGAAAATGTTGTTAAATAGGTCATGAAATATAGTGTAATATACCCTCTTATATCTACTCACCAAACAGACACTGCAATAGACACCGGAAGCACATTAAACATCTAAAAACGTATCTGTCAAATAAACGTACAGTCGAATGTTTTGTTAGCCTGTAAACTGCCCTATAGCTGAATCGCTGACCCAGTTTCGGTTTCTTTTCCGAACAAACAGAGACTTTTGTGAGTTGTGACTGGTTGTATTTCTTTCAGTGCTTATAAAGACGCATTGTGATTTGAAATCAGGGCTATATAATCACCAAACTGTGATTTCTGAACTCTTCCTAAGTTAACACAGTAGTATGTGTTGTTTAAAAATGAATAGCCTATAAACATTTTTCTCTTTTTTTTTCGGACATTGTCATTTTCTGATAAACGTCGTAAACCATTTCGATATTTATTGTGTGAAAATATTTACATACATCATAATATATATGGGTCATTCCTGTTATACAAAACTTTTCTGTCTCATGAGTTTGGCCTACTTATATTTTCTATAAAATGAGTCACATATTTATAAGAAATATCTTAAATTTATATTTATAATAGACATTAAAAATACTATTTTGTATTTTCCACACCTTTTTATTGATATGCATTCAATTGTATCATGTCCTCAATGCAATAATCAACTCCCACAAGATCTATAAACCATGAAACGATAAAAATCTCAAACTATCTTTAGATTATGTTAGCTAAACTGCCTCTAATCATACATATAAATCATGTGAAACTATAGTTATTATTATTATTGTTATTAATATTACAATTTTCTTCATTTATCGTGTCCCTGAAGTCATCTTCCACCCTATAAGATATATATTTCTCGACTTCCAAAAAGACCACAATTCCTATGAGGCCATTTTCAGGAAATGACATCATTTATTTTTCCTGCTCGAATTGAACTGTACAAACTGAAATACGCTTCAACTCTCACCCCTACCTTCTTTTTTTTTTTATGTTATCCTGCTTGTCCCATTAAGTTCCACCCTGTTAGGCTATGTTATGAAGAATGTTTGTTTGGTCAAAAATATGTAAAAACATGACAAAGTCATGTTTATCTGTAGAAGGTTAGCTAGCTAAATGTTGATCAAAGAGCTACGGCTAACTTAGCTTAAAATTTTCCACCCTATTAGGTCTATAAACCTAACAGGGTGTAAATTCTAATATAATAAATTGTATTTAGTGTATATTGCAAATTATTCCACATATTACTGATGGCAAACCATGCAGGACATTGACGGAAAACTCATCCACTGTTATGGTGTTCCACCCTGTTATGCTCCATTCCACCCTGTTAGGCGAGTCATTTTAAATAATAATTTGACAGCAACGTTAAATGTTTTGCATATTTATGTCTTACTTTGGGAGGTGAGGAGCATTAACAGCATATACAGTATATGCTTTTGAACACTTTTTTTAAATTATTATTTACCATCCTGTTGGCAAAAATAGGTACACAAAGTACTTGTTCTTAATAATGAAGACATTCTATTCATCACTAATAATTGTTTTGTTATTGTTTCAAGAATACAAAAATACCATGATGGACATATACTATCAAAGAAAAGCTCATTATTGTTTAACATTTACATTATTAACATTTTGTGATAACTATGTATTTGTCCATAACAGGGTGGAACACCTTCACGGCCAGTGTCTGAACAATGAATCGACCCATAATTATTTTTATTTTTAAATTCCTGAGCAATATGTATTCCTAATAGTTAAACGTCACTATTTTGGTAGAATGCTAAAAATATGAAAAACATGTAACTTTTTCCCCCAAAAATGATGAAGCCAAAATGTTACTGGAAAACAGGAATACAAAATTATGCAAAGTTATAGAATTGTGTTTATTTATGAAACATAAAATGCTGTAAATTAGACCAAGGTTCTGCCATTTAAAAATAAATTAAATTCTGTCATTTCCACAAGTCATTTCCATAACCAAATGCTGTTAAACACATAATCTGAGACATGATGGTAATGATCATAATCTGAATTCATTAAAATACTGTCGAAAACATCTTGTTGTTTGTACAAACAAAGAAATAGTAATATTACATATTCAACTCTTGCATAGCATGTTGTTGCATGTAAACAGTTCATTTTGTAATACAAAATCCCAGTGAAACAGCTTCACTCAAATGATTGTCTTAATGTAGTAATTTCATGTAATGGTATATCACTTTTGTAATGTAAAAATATTCAGCTAGTATTCAAACTGTTTTATTGTGCATCCCTGAATCCATATTTTTTAGTCAGGCAGTTGCAGGCAAAAATATGCATGCCTGTATTGTTATGCCACATTGGCTATAAGAATAATTATAGAATAACCAAATGTGATAATGTCAAAATATATGATTCTTTAAAGTAAACAAGCGAAATATGTGCATTGGATTGCTTGTTTTTATATTGATGTAGAAAGCAGCATTTCAAATACTTCATATTAACATAAAATGTATCAAAATGTCTGAATTAACCCTCCAAATTTCCCACAGGCAGTTCACCAACTAAAACAGTAATTCCTGTTAAAGCATAATCACAAATATGATCATATAATTCATATAGACTCTTAGGTGCTGTTTGGATCTTGAGTATCGGCCGACATCTGTTGCAAGACCTTGAGCCACCTTATTACTTTCACATACGCCTGATCTTGCGTTCGGCCTTAGTTCTCTGGTTAACTTGACTCATCTCTGAATGAACAAAAAAAAAAAAAAAAAAAAAAAAAAAGACAAAGCATCTTTTATCATATTCAAAAATCATTTTAAAGTGATTCAAGATAGTCGTGTTAATAAACTCGAAGATCACGTGGTGCATGTGGTAAATTACAGACAAAAGAGGACATTTAAATGTTTCACATTGTTTCTAAATGATTTTGCTGACATACTTGCAAAGTCCAGAGTGTAAGTGTCATTGTTCACAGTGAAATTCATGGTCATTTGGCTCTGTTGATAACAACTCTCAATGTCAGCACTTGAGACTGAACAACCACCCTGTTGAAAACAATATCAAGATCAGTGACAGCAATCTCTTGTCGTTAAGGGATAATCTACATTTAGCCAAACTAAACCCTTTCAGGAAGATCAGGACTGGTATTGCATCATCCTGAAGGGTTTTATATTGCTATAATTACTGGTTGAATGCACGTTCCCGCTTATTATACGGCTATCAAATACATAATTACATGATCATGAAAACATTTAAAATGATTGTATTACTTTAATTCAAACTCAAAATGAAAACAAAAAAAATAATTTTTAGACCACCAAATGTCACGTCATATCAATTGGCCAGCAACAAGATGAACATTAACAATACAATATCATTAACAGCACTACTATTATAATATTACTTTAAATCTCTGCAACCCAAACGACTTCCATTTGCTACATTATATTTAGTTCCTTATTCCTTGTTTATTTTAAAGTGCTTTAACTGTCCTGCTGAAAGAAACATTTAAAACCAGCCTAAGCTGGTTTGCTGGTCTTATTTGGTCTCCCATTCTGGTCCGGCTGGTCTGTTGGCTGGTTTTAGAGGAGTTTTGTTTTAAACAACAGCTTGGTCCCAGTGTAACTTTTGTATTATTGAGATACTATTATAGTGGGTTTCTGCAGGTTTTATGAAGGTAAATGTAAGACTTTTTAAAGACTCTTTTAAGACCAAGTAAAGAGGAATAAATTGAAGGGAACACAATGTCAAAATGTTCTCTAAATGTAAATGTCTATAGGGAGAAACACAATGAGTTGTATTAGCAACACTCAGAGTTTGAAAATACAACTTCCAACAGATATCCGTCACTTTTTAATTCATTTTACAAAGTAGCTTAAATCGCTCTGCTCCCAACCACTAGAGTATGGAAATATCTTTTAATGTATCTTCTGATCACACGGCAAAAAAGGGATGTTCTTCCTCAGTATAAAATCAAGATACATTTACTGGATGTAAAATGACATAAAAGTAATTTTTCTGAGAAATTGATCAAAATAAAAAGTTTATGATTAAAACAAGAACAAATATCTGCCAATGGGCTCAGAGAAAATTCAAAGGACCTTTTTGATAGATATTTGTTAAATATTTGGACATCTTAAAGGAACACTCCACTTTTTTTTTGAAAATAGGCCCATTTTCCAACTCCCTAGAGTCAAACAGTTGAGTTTTACCGTTTTTGAATCCATTCAGCCGATCTCCAGGTCTGGCGGTAGAACTTTTAGCATAGCTTAGCATAATTAATTGATTCTGATTAGACCGTTAGCATCTCGCTCAAAAATGACCAAAGAGTTTAGATATTTTTCCTATTTAAAACTTGACTGATGGAAAATGAAAAGTTCATTGTTCCTTCTGCACCCATGGTACAGCAGCAAAGTTCCTTGAATATTACACAGGAATGGGACTATAGTTCTTAGCCATATCGGCCTAGAAAATCACAACTTTTCATTTTCCGTCAGTTTTGTACACAATGTAACTAAAGAAGAGTCATGTTTTAAATAGGAAAAAAAATTGAAACTCTTTGGTCATTTTTTTGAGCGTGATTGCTAACGGTCTAATCCGATTGAATGATCTATGCTGAGCTATGCTAAAAGTTCTACCGCCAGACCTGGAGATCGGCTGAATGGATTCAAAAACGTAAAAACTCAACTGTTTGACTCTAGGGGAGTTGGAAAATGCGCCTATTTAAAAAAAAACAAAAGGTGGAATGTTCCTTTAAGTAAATCTTTTATTAATTTATTAGTAAATTAATTTAAAGATCCATACATATTTGTATTGGAAAACAGGACAGATATACTGATATTTTTTTTTGCAATGTATGTAACATTTAATGCCATGACTTTTATGAATTTAAAACATTCTGCTCTGATTTGTGTAAGACATTTTTTGAGACCTGCAAAAACCATGTGATATTTTGAATTAGTTTTTTTTTTTCTATATTAATTTTGGCAATTAATTATGTTGTGCGTTTTTGTCAATTTTATTAGTTTATTTTTATTTATTATTATTCATTTTAGTTATATTAGTACATCAAGTTAAATGCTGCGTTCACACCATGCCGTAAAGACGATAACACGCAACTTTCTATTCGGAGCTGTTCACGTCCTCACATTAGGAATTATGTATTTCTATGGCGACACTATCAACCGCAAAATAAATCTGCTGTCAGAGGACTCCGAAAATTCCCAGTTTACAAGCTGTGATTACAAATTCTACGAGAATGTGAACACTTTTTGCAAGTCGGAATCTCGTAATTACAGAAAACGAATTGCACTACACCGTTTTCAACTAAAAACAGAATATTGTCATGCATTTTGGCTGTTCATTTATATATTTTTGAAAACGATAACTCTGAAGTCTCTGTGTAAACTAAAAAAAAACATGAATTTGTGAAAACGGTGATGTCATGCGCATGCCTGTCTTCAGTCTACAGGCGCATAGTGTTATCAAAGTGACATCGCCATCTACTGGCCTGGCACCTGACAACAGAGGTCAAAAGTAGCATTGGTATGTTGCTATGAAACAATGATCAAATATACTGTACAATTTGACAGTCATTATACAAAATGTTACTAGAATCAAGTATTTTAGAGAAATAATGAATTAATATACACATAAAAATATACACAGCGCATTAAACACATTCAAAGTCCATGTTAACATACTAAAAAGCATTGTGCATTTGTAAATAGTCAATGAAAGATGTTTTACCGCTTTGTTGAAGGTGTACCACTGATTTTTCCCTTTAAACTGCCACACTGGAGTTTTGCTTGTTGGAGGATTCAGTATGTTTTTGATTTGGGAGGTTATTCCATGGATTCTGTTTTTGTGACCACATTACACTGTTAGTAGCTAGTATATGTATTACTTTTACACAGTAATCCAAATCAATTGAAAGGGATAGTTCACCCAAAAATGATTAATTAAAAATTAATAATAGTTCATTACTCACCCTCATGTTGTTCCAAACCTGTAAGAATTTCGTTCATCTTCAGAACACAAATGTCTGTTCCTTCAGAAAATGTAGACTAAAGCGCTGAATTCATGGATTAGTTTTACAATCTCTTTATGAACTTTTTCATTTTTCTGGGTGAACCATCCCTTTAAACACAACCACTTTTACTTCTGCAGTGTGACATTTCTGAATGAAACAGAGCGAGACCTGAATGCATTTATATGCAATGGACTTAATGGAGAAAAGTGGGTGTTATATATATATATATATATATATATATATATATATATATATATATATATATATATATATATATGACAATGGTAGCACTTTTATTCAAATCTGCTATTATAAATTTGATTGTTATGTGATAAAGGCAAACATGAATCTGTTAAGTATTTACCCTCCACTTTGTGATGGTTCATATTTAGGGCGGCGTCTAACCCGCCTCTTGTGGCCTGTAGCTAGATTTGTCTGACACATTCCTGGAAACACAAAGACATTCATGAATGTGACCTGTTTACAGAAAGGAATAGAAAAGAAACAGATGTGTGTAGGGGTGAATATGAAACAAACCTTTGAAGCTAATCTCATACTGGGTAGAGTCAATGCCGAACTTAACTGAACCACGTTGGTTGTTTTTATACGCCGTCTCCAGTGCTGAGCTCTGAATGGGACTGGTTTTACCCTGTAGAGACACAAATACAATCAATAGACATTCATTAAATAACGATCAGACTCATTCATGCATAATATCCCTTTCATATCTTAAACATCAAACTTGACCTGATAAAAGCAGCCCTTCTCAAGTTTCTTTGTTTTCACGTTATGATCCTGGAGTTGATTTTTATTACATGTGATTTCAACTTTTTTAAATTTGTTTTGTTATATGAAGTTTGTATCAAATCTTGGAAACTTCAACATTTTTATAATTGTTAAGCAGTGGCAGGGTAGGGTTTTGCTAAGTACAGCAAAAATGTATTCAAAACGCAAAATAAATATAATCTAAAACTAGGAACGGGAACAATATATCCAGATAGGGTACGAAAACCACAACAGCTTAAACATGCAAAGACAAGGACTACTGAAACACACGGGTATATATACACAGGCTAAGAAGGGTAATTAATAGCAATAAACAATGACAACTATGGAAACAACCAAGGAAGCTAAGGAAACTAGGCAAACACAGGAAGTGAAACACAGGAACAATACAATACATATAAAAATAATAGTCCTTAAAGGGTTAGTTCACCCAAACAATTCTGTCATTAATTGCTCACCCTCATGTCGTTCCAAACCCATAAGACCTTCTTTCATTTTCGGAACACAAATTCAGATATTTTTTATGAAATCCGAGAGCTTTCTGACCCCTCCATAGACAGCTATTTAATGACCACTTTCAAGGCCCATAAAGGTAGTAAAACATTGTTAAAATAGTCCATGTGACTCCAGTGGTTCAACCTTAATTTTATGAAACGACGAGAATACTATTTGTGCGCAAACAAACCCAAAAATAATTATTCAACAATCTCCAGTATTCAGTCAGTCTCCTAGGCTAAATACAACGCAAAGCTTTCAAACCGCTACATCAGAACGCCGACTTACCATTGGCCGACACTGTTCACGTGAGCACCACGACGCAAGTGTGTGATGCTGACGCAAGAGCTAGCCAATGGTGAGCCGCCATTCTGCCGTAGAACTCAGAAGCGCTGCACTGTTTACCCTACATCAACAACGTAGGAGACTGGCACAGACGAAAAGAGATTGTTGAATAAATTCGTTATTTTTGTTTGTTTTTTGCGCAGAAAAAGTATTTTTGTCGCTTCATAAAATTACGTTTGAACCACTGGAGTAACATGGACTATTTTAACAATGTCCTTACCAGAGAGAGAGAGGTCAGAGAGCTCTTGGATTTCATCAAAAATATCTTAATTTGTGTTCTGAAGATGAATGAAGGTCATGAGGGTGAGTAATTAATGACAGAAGTTTCATTTTTGGATGAACTAACCCTTTAAACACAAAAGGGGAAACAAGGCAGGAATGTAACAATAATGACTTTTATGTATAGCTTAATCTTTTTTTTTTTTTTTTTTTTTTTTGTCCCAAACCCAGACTTACAATGTTAAAATATCCTTCATATAAATATTTTGTTAAGTGTATATAAAATATCTGTCATAACATCCATCATATTCCACATCCATCATACAAATCTATGAATTATTTCTATTACTATTATAGCCTAAACAGTGAAAAAAAACGTATTTTATAATATATAAAATATGATATTTTTATTATATTATTTATATTCTATATATTTTATATACGTATTGCTCAGTGCATATAATTATTTTCATTTATAGGATACACCCTAGTTGTATAGGATACATCAAATGCTAGATATCACTATCACTAGCCTTAGCAAGATACATTTCTAAATGTATAGTCATTTCCAACACACTTTTGTTTAAAGAAATAAAGGAAAATAAAGCAAATGACAGAATATCCAACTAGGACATTGTTAGTGGGCAAATTAAGTTAAAATTATTGAGACTGTCAGACTGTGCATTTTGAGGCCCGCAGGTCACATGAGTGTAAAACTCACCTTCCCTCCATACTGGTACCAGCAGTTGTCACCTCTGTAATGCCACAGCCACTCTGTATCCTTTGAGCTCATACGTCGCACTTTAATATTCTTTTTTTTAAGAACTCTCATTTTAGTGAAATCAATCGAAATTACCCTGTGATGTGAATGAGGAGGAGTTAACATGTCAGTTACTTATAGCTGCAGTAATCGAGGTACAACACATATTAAACAAATAAATAATATATAAAACAAAAAAAACAATACGGTTGTGACATGGTGTGTTACAGCATACAGGAACGAAATGTGGGAAAATATTCACAGAATATTAATTTTTGGGTACTATTCCATTAATCTTTCAAAAATCTTTGTACACACAAATAATAAATATGTATATTTTTGCACATACCCAGCATGGGTGTTATAGATCTTGATTCCTTTGGTGCTGGGGAGTGAATATTGGGCTTCTAGAATGTGATCATGGGTAATGCTCTCCCAGCCCCTTCCAAAATTCAACTGCCATCTGTAGGGCCTGTCACATTCTTCATCAGTGTCTATATGTGATTAAAAAAATTATCAAATGACTAATGATGATTGATTAAACAATTAAACATACACACATCAATATAAACACAAGTGTGTCAAATATGAGTGATTGTACTTAATTACTATATACATAATTATACAACAGATCTCAAATGTAGGGGAGAGCGGGGCACGGGGCAACGCTTTTTGACTTTCTCAGTTTGTGTAAATCCACTTGGGGTTCAGAGTATTTATTTTTTCCCACATTCATTTCACACGTCTAGTACAAATATGTGGTTTTGTTTCATTAATTCAGTGTGTACTTTTTTCTTGATTTACCCTGAAAGAATGGAAGTGAAATGTGACAACATGCCCCATAGGTGGGGCACATTGTAACATCACCAAATGACAGCTTAAAATGTTACCTGATATAATCACTAAAAATTTTGTGTCTTTACTAGTTGCCTTATCAACATTATTTAGAGAAAAAATGTGCCAAAATTAAAACATCTTTGGAAGATTTCACTGAATATTTAATCATAGCAAAAGTTAATTTCTTACTTAAGTTTATTTTTCATCTCTGTTTTTGTGTTTATTTAAAATAAGACAAATCTGATATTATTGTAATCTTCTATCTGTTATTTAACAGTTGAGATGGTTCTTTTTGAGTTGAGATTCAGCGCTCCCGCATTCCAGTGTTGTTATTGTTAACTAGAACTCACTCTATTTAAAATTTGTATTGTTATCAATTAATTAAAATAAACCTGAAATAAGATCATAAATAAAATATATTAGATATTAAAAAAACGTTTAAGCTGAAGTAGTACAATTTCTAAAACTAAAACTGAAATATAAAACATTTAATCTAAATACAAATTAATAAAAACACAAAACTTATAAAATGACAAGCACATAGCAAAATTATACTAAAATTAAACTATGAAAATAAAAGTGAATTCAATATTAATAAATATTATAATAGCATATAAATAATGCTAAAAACACATAATCATTTGAAAAAGCCAATGAAAATTAGTCTTTGATTTCAGATGACATTATATTATATTATATACTATGGCCAGTATATTTTATCATTATATTATATTATATATTATATAACCCAAACAAAGGTTGCTAGGCAATAAATTCTGGGTATGGCTGATATACAGTCTCTGGTAGAAGGGTTAATTTCCACCAGCAAATTGCGAGCTGTTCAGGTGGTCCATTTCCATACCAGAGTTCCCACAGACTGGCCCGGGTTCTGTGAGGCCTATTCAGAATACAAGTGAAGGGTGACAGATATTTTGGGTCAGGGGTCATTTCCCTGGACCAGTGTGACCCAGGTTAAACAAAAACCAGGTGAAAGCCCCTTATAATATGTTGAACGTTTTTGCATATGAAACTTACTGTGCTGCAAACAGCACTATTGAAGACCATGATTCTGCCATAGTGATAGAATCTGCCACAGGTGGACTGAACACGCAATACAAAGACTTGTTGATGAACAGCTCTGTTAATATTAGGACTTGGGAAGACTTGCTACGTTGGTGCTCTTTAAGCTGGAGACGTTTGCAAGCATGTGACGATCAAAGTGTGGGCAAAGAGTCTGCTGCTTCAGTGGAAGCGGAAACCAGTCCCCGAGCTGATATAACATGTTACAATTGTGATGAGCTGGGTCATTTTTCTAGAGATTGCACCCGCTCCCGTAAGAGAGTGGGCCACCTGGGCAAATTCTGTTGGGGTAAAAGGTCAAATCCAGGAAATATGAAAAAGAGTAATAAAAATGAAACCCCCCAGAATAAAACATTGTCTGAGTCAGAACTTGACAAACTGAGACAACTGTTAAGTGACAAACAGGGGTCAGCCGCCCATTCATAAACACGCTGTTAGGAGGCCGGCAATGCATTGCTTTGATTGACACGGGTGCCACTGTATCAATTACAGATATTGATCTTGAAACTACTTCTGAAACTTTGTATATAGAAGGTCTGAATGGCAAATGTTTGTATCATAAATCTGTCTCTGTCCCTATAACTCTTGCTGATTCTGAAGAGCACTGGACTGAATGCTGGGTAGGAAAAAACACTGTAGGGACCATAATTGGTGTTGACATTCTGAAAGAACTTGAAGCTGATGTTTTGCTTTCAAAAGATAAGCTAGTGTTTGGCTGCAATAAAACAATTAGCTTATCTCAAACTGGCCTCCACCATGAGCAGAGATGTGCAGTGGCTGATGATGTTAGTATGACTGAAGTTTTTCATTTCTAAATTCCAAGATGTTTGGGCAAAAGATATATTTGACTGTGGTCTTGCCCAGATTCAGCCACTGAGCATCCCAGGTCCAATGCATGAAGCCAAAAGACAATATCCTTTGAAAAAGTGAAACACCTGAAAGTGTTGTAGATGAGTTATGTAAACAAGGGCTCATAATACCATGCTCCTCCCCCACCAACTCACCCATGTGGCCTGTCCAAAAGCCAGATGGGAGTTGGCGTTTGACTCTTGACTATACAGCTTTGAATGCAGTCTCTCAGAAAATGCACCCCCTTGGGGACAATCCCGCAACTATCTTACATGAGATAGGATCTGAACACTGTCATTTCACTGCTCTAGACATTTCTAACGGTTTCTGGACTTGCCCCTTAGCCAAGGAGGACCCAGGAAGATTTGCTTTTACCTGCAGGGGTCATCAATGGACTTGGAGTCAGTTGCCACAAGGATTCTGCAACTCACCCACCCTGTTTCATCAGGTACTTGCATCATTCATCGATCCGGTAAGAAAGACTATTGAAAATTATGGATCTGTTGTCCTGCAGTATGTGGATGGCATTTTGTTTGCTATCCCAACCAACTTCAAAAATTTGACTGCTGTACGAACTGTTTTGAATGCCCTGAAAAACCGGGGATTCAAAGTGAACTTGAAGAAATCCCAGCTAGCACTGTCCGAAGTGACTTATCTGGGGCAGATTGTCGGGGTGCATGGCAAACGTATAACCCCTGAAAGAGTTAAAGCCATTATTGAACTTCCAAAGCCAAACACTGTTACTGGTCTAAAGCAGGTAATGGGTCTTTTGAATTACTGCTGCCAGTATGTTTCTGAATACACTGAACTATCTAAACCACTCACAGAGGCGCTGAAAGGGGGGAAAACCAGGATCGGATCTGATTGACTGGATGGAGGAGACGGAAGAGGCTTTCGTGAGTATCAAAGAAACTCTTGCTTCCTCCCCAGCACTGAGGCATGCTGACGTCAGCAGGCCTTTCCATCTATGGACACGGACAGGGAACGTCTCGGTTACGTATGTAACCCTCGTTCCCTGAAGGAGGGAACGGAGACGCCACGTCGGAGTACCGACGAATAGGAATCTCGCTCGCGAGAGCCAATCTACTTCGAGTGTAACTAAAATGAGCCAATGCACATTGGCATGCAATGATTGCACCAGGTGCTCATGCCACGCTGTGCGGGTATAAATGAGACACAGGTGATTGCATCAAATTAGCCTTTTACTGAGGAGCCGAGTAGGTAGGCAGGCACCCCAGCAGGGTACAGAGGACATGGCGACGGGACGTGGCGTCTCCGTTCCCTCCTTCAGGGAACGAGGGTTACATACGTAACCGAGACGTTCCCATTCAGTCGGTCACTCTCGACGCCACGTCGGAGTACCGACGAATAGGAATCCCTACCAAAGTGCCATGGCCTCTGCCATGGCCTCTGAGACGGGGCTCACACCAGGAAGTCCATCACTGCTGTTCCGCATGACCCTGTTCAGTGATTATTGGATGACACTGGGAAAGCGTGCCCTAGAAAAGGGGCCGCTGCGGAGCCCACATCGTACCCCGGAGGAGTTATGTGGAGTACAATGCTGAGCCGTAGCCCGCAAGGGAGGAGGGGGCTCAGTCCCGGTGACGGGAAGGCTCTCCCAAGGGAAAGACACGGGCTTCCCGTAGGAGCGACCGTGGAAGAAAATATGGGATCCCCGTAGGGTCACTCATATAACCCCAGCCCATTACCGGTTCTCAAGGATTCAGCGGCAAGGGGCCTGATGCCCGACGCTCCGCGACGTCCGGCACCGAGGGTGATGGAGGACTCACAGAGTTTGTTTCTGGAGAATAAGAGCGCCGGAGCGCAGCAAGCCGACAAGAGCCGGGGCCTCTCAGTGCTTCTACCCGTTTGAGGTGAGAACACAGGAGGAGACCGGCTCTACACGTAGGCTATAGAATCTAGCGAACGTGTTGGGTGTCGCCCAGCCCGCAGCTCTACAGATGTCTGACAGCGAGGCGCCACGTGCCAGCGCCCAGGAGGATGCAACACTTCTAGTAGAGTGTGCTCGCACCCTGAGCGGACAGGGCACACCTTGTGCTTGGTAAGCCAAGGTGATGGCATCCACTATCCAGTGGGCCATCCTCTGCTTGGAGACAGCCTTCCCCTTCTGCTGGCCTCCGTGACAGACAAAGAGCTGATCTGAGGTTCTGAAGCTTTGAGTTCTATCCACGTAGATCCGCAGAGCGCGGACGGGACAGAGCAAAGTTAGGGCTGGGTCTGCCTCCTCCGGGCAGCGCTTGCAGGTTCACCACCTGGTCCCTGAAGGAGTGGTAGGAACCTTGGGCACATAGCCAGGCCGGGGCCCTAGTACCACGTGGGTATTACCCGGCCCAAACTCTAGGCACGATTCGTCGACCGAAAATGCCTGCAGGTCCCCTACCCTCTTGATGGAGGCCAATGCAGCCAACAGCAAAGTCTTCATAGACAGAATCTTTAGCTCTGCTGACTGCAAAGGCTCGAATGGGGCATTCTGGAGTGCTCGGAGCACCAGAGCAAGATCCCAAGAGGGTATGGAGGGGGGTCGAGGAGGATTTAACCGTCTCGCCCCCCTAAGGAACCTGACGAGCAGGTCGTGCTTCCCAACCGACTTACCTTCTACGTGGTTGTGATAGGCGGATATAGCAGCAACATAGACCTTGAGGGTGGAGGGTGACAGCCTACGCTCCAACCCTTGTTGCAGGAAGGAAAGCACAGACGCGATCGAACATCTTCGGGGTCCTCTCGGAGAAGAAGAACACCACTCGACGAACAGGTTCCACTTCGAGGCGTAAGCCTGTCTTGTAGACGGTGCACGTGCCGAAGTGATCGTGTTAACTACCTCTTGGGGTAAGTCACCTAGAACCTCCGCGTCCCGTCCAGGGGCCAGACATGAAGCTTCCACAGGTCTGGACGCGGGTGCCACAGGGTGCCCCGTCTCTGAGTCAGAAGGTCCTTCCTCAGAGGAATCGGCCAAGGAGGGGCTGTCGCGAGGAGCATAAGTTCTGGGAACCAGGTCCGGTTGGCCCAGTACGGCGCCACCAACAGGACCTGCTCCTCGTCCTCCCTGACCTTGCAGAGTGTCTGTGCAAGTAGGCTCACTGGGGGAAACACGTATTTGCGCAGCCCCTGGGGCCAGCTGTGCGCAAGGGCATCTGTGCCGAGTGTACCCTCGGTCAGCGAATAGAACCACTGGCAGTGGGACGTTTCTGGGGAAGCAAACAGGTCGACCTGTGCCACCCCGAACTGTCTCCCGATCAGCTGAACCACCTGGGGGTGGAGTCGCCACTCCCCTGGGAGCGCAGCTCGTGAGAGCTCGTCGGCCACACGGTTGCGCACACCAGGGACATGAATGGCCCGAAGCGACCTCAGACACTTCTGACTCCAGAGGAGGAGATGGCGGGCGAGTTGTGACATGCGACGGGAGCGCAGACCACCTTGTCGGTTGATATACGCAACGGTCGCAGTGTTGTCCGTGCGGACCAGTACATCTTTGCCCCGTAACCGCCCTTTGAGGCTCGGAGCAAGATGTACTGCTAGCAACTCGAGGCAATTGATGTGCCAATGCAGATGCGGGCCCGTCCAAACCCCTGACACTGCATGCCCGTTATGCGTGGCTCCCAGCCCATGGCGGAGGCATCCGTGAAAACCACAGCATGCCTGGACACCTGTTCCAGGGGCACTCCAGCCCGAAGGAACGAAGGGTCTGACCATGGACTGAAGGACTGGCGACAGGCCGGTGTGATGCTCACCCGGTGAGTGCCGCGTTGCCACGCCCATCTCAGGACTCGGCCGTGTAGCCAATGCTGAAGCGGTCTCATATGAAGCAGGCCGGCGGCGTTACTGCCGCCGCGGCTGCCATATGCCCCCGGAGCCTCTGAAACTGTTTCAGTGGAACCGCCATCCTGCCCTGAAACGTGTTCAGGCAGTTCAGCATCGACTGGACATGCTCCTCTGTGAGGTGCACTGCCTGCTCGACCAAATCCAACTCCATACCGAGAAAAGAGATCCTCTGCCCGGGGGCGAGTTTGCTCTTTTCCCAGTTGACCCGAAGACCCAACTGGCTGAGGTGTCTGAGCACCAGGTCCCTGTGTTCGCACAACTGATCCCTGGACTGTGCTAGAATGAGCCAGTCGCCGAGATAGTTGAGGATGCGAATGCCCTGTTCTCTCATGGGCACGAGGGCCCCCTCCGTGACTTTCGTAAAGACATGGGGGGGACAGGGCCAGCCCGAAGGGCAGGACTTTGTACTGATATGCTCGACCCTCGAACGCAAAGCGCAGAAATGGCCTGTGTCGAGGAAGGATCGAGACATGAAAGCACGCGTCCCTTCAGGTCGACCGCTGCAAACCAATCTTGGGGACGGATGCATTCGAAAATGCGCTTCTGCGTGAGCGTCTTGAACGGTAGCTTGTGGAGGCTCCGATTCAGGACTCGCAGGTCCAAGATTGGCCGTAACCCACCGGTTTTCTTGGGTACAATGAAGAACGGGCTGTAGAGGCCGGTCTTCATATCGGCTGGAGGGACCGGCTCTATCGCGTCCTTCGCCAGCAGGACAGCGATCTCCACACGCAGGACATGGGCATCTGCAGCATTCACTGAAGTGAAGCGGATGCCCCTGATCCTGGGGGAGCGCCAGGCGAACTGAATCGCGTAGCCGAGCCTGATGGTCCGAATGAGCCAGCGAGACGGACCGAGGAGCACTAGCCAGGCTCCCAGGGACCGTACAAGCAGGACCATAGGGACCACCGGCGTACCCACCGTGGGGCAGTGAGGTGGAATGCAGGTACCAGACTGGGGCGGCTGTCTCGTGGAGGCGGCCCGCAGCGAGGTGAGAGTGTGCCGTGCAACACTTACCTGATTCCACAGGTGGGCAGCAGGAACATGAGGGGGTTGTCCACTGCTGCCCGCTGGTGAAGAAGGAGGATGAGTGTGGTCCGGCGTTTGACCGGCCACAACTCTCCGAGCCCCCTGCGGACCCGGAGATGGAAGGAACTGCTCTTGTGTTGAGAATTTGGGAATTTTGGGTTTGGCGGAACAGAGACAAAATGGAACACAAGATTCTCCTCCCGGCCCTCCACCGGGGGATGGAGCGGTGTGGTCACCATCTCCAGAAGAGCAGTCCTCCTCACCTCCGGGTCGCCCGTCTGGTGGCAGCCTGCCCTTGGCCTTGCCACCCCTCTTGGCAGGCGTCTGGACGGGTAGGGCGGCCTGCTTGCGCCCGGCTCCACAACGCCGCTTGGGTGGAGGCTGCTGCTGCTGCGGCGCGGGAGCGGAGGCAGACGCAGGCGGCCGCCCTCGGCGACGAGCAGGCTGAGACGCTGCCGGTGGCGGGGTGGAGACAGCAGCTGACCGCCGAGGCAGAATGTGACTGACCGCCTCAGTCTGCTTCTGTGCGGCCGAGAACTGATGGGCGAAGTTCTGGGCCGCGTCGCCGAAGAGGCCAGTCTTAAGGGAGTTAAGGAACCTGACTTTGTCGGTCTCCCTCATGTCCGCCAGACACAGCCAGAGGTGGCGTTCCTGGACCACCATAGTGGACATCGCACAACCCACGGCCCGCGCCGTAACGCTGGTCGCCGCGGCGCGAGGTCCGTTGCAGTTCTCAGTTCCTGGAGAACTGCGGGATCGTGACCACCCTCGTGCAAGGTCTTCAGAGCCGGGGCCTGATGGACCTGCAACAACGCCGTAGCGTGTAAAGCGGAGCCTGCCTCTCCACAAGCCAGGTAGGCCTTCCCGATCAGATCAGATGAGTACCTACAGGCCCCGGAGGGAAGACACGGGTTCCGCGATCGCAACTCCGAGATAGTCATGTTCCCGCAGTGAGAACATGATTCATCCACCAGCGCTGCCTCAGCGTGCTGAACGCCCAAACACGAGATACAGCGCTGATGACCATCCCTCGGTGACAGGAAACCACCGCATCCAGAAACACACAGATAGAATGTCATCTTGAAAAAGACGCAAGCTCTATCTGTGTAAGCTCTTTCAGAAGGACGCTCTCCTTGGTGCTGAAGCACGCAGGGGAGGGTCGTGGCGACACCGTCAGGGGATAGTGCAGCCTGACGTGCGCGCTCTCTCACACGAAGGCGCTCTCTTACCAGGCGTGGGAGCGGCTTTTTAGCGCTCTCCACTCCACCGAACCGGCTGTGAGAACAGCCTTTGTGATCGTTCTGTTCAAACATCAAAGAGAGATGATCGGAAAACCACACGACCCGCTGCTGTGCCGTCACACCAACACCGAATGAAGAGAGATATCTGTAGTAACCATCTACCACTCGGCTCCGAAGCAAAATGCTAATTTGATGCAATCACCTGTGTCTCATTTATACCCGCACAGCGTGGCATGAGCACCTGGTGCAATCATTGCATGCCAATGTGCATTGGCTCGTTTTAGTTACACTCGAAGTAGATTGGCTCTCGCGAGCGAGATTCCTATTCGTCTGTACTCCGACGTGGCGTCGAGAGTGACCGACTGAATGGGAACTAATCCTATTCAGCTGCCCTCGGTCAGAAAGTTCCAGGAAGAAACTCCTACAGGATGGTAGGATATTATTCTGCTCCTATTCCTGTTTCCATGGCAGGACAGCTTCCCTGCTTGTTAACATATGACTGTGCTGAGTGGGCTGTAAAGACTACCGAGGACATTGTGACACACCAAAAGGTGATACTGCACACCAGACACCAGATTCTAAAACTGTTAACGAACACCCGTTTAAGCTCTATTTCTATAAGAGTGGGAGACCACTCTTTTGAGTAAAGAATGTGGAACAACAAATGAGAACAGGGAAAACGCTTGACAGGCTGGCCTGTTGTAAATAAGCATGGTGAAACTGTTGACTGTGGTTCAGGGAGAGGGGCTCAAGTGGTCGCTCTGACACATCCATTGCATGCTCTGTGCAGGTCTGTCATTGGAGCTACGGGACAGTTCGGCATACAACAACAGACCCAAAGACGCTTTTCCAGGACCTCCGAGGTCACCACCGATCTAAATCTAGGGATTGTGCGACAACTATTTTGACTAATGACGACAGGCTCTCCTATCTATCTATGTGTGTGAAATTGCTTAGACTATATGTGTTCTTAGCCAGTCAGAGTAGTCCACCTGTTAGCAATGATGTAATCAATGCCTTTGGAACTGGTATAATTGGCGCAAAATTTTGTGTAAGGTAGAGTCTGGCTTGCGACCTCCTCGAGAGACTCTGACGCTGGCTCTGCCGATGAAACTGCTAACTATTCTTCAGTAAATTTTCTTCATTTGATTGAACATCCTGACTCCTGGTCTTCTTGCAACATATCTGGTCTCTGGGTCTAAACTGTTACCCCAACAAGCCGATGTACACTCACCGGCTGTCTGACTTCACGCACATGTTTTAATTCACTCCTTCAAGTGAACTATATTACTTGAAATTAGCTGGATAACATCACCGTTTCACCAGAACAGCTGTACAAATTCTGTTGCATTATTTTCCTGTTAACAATGTGAAGCTGCTTTGAAACAATTGGACTTGTTAAAAGCACTATATAAATAAAGGTGACTTGAATTCGGGCAGTGGTAAGGACGGTAACGGACACTGACTCACTAAACATTGGGACAATGTCATTGACAATGACAATGTCAATAACATCATTACTCGTATTAATGAACAACAGCAAAGCTGATGTCTTTCTGACATAACTTATAATGTTATTTAAAGTACATTATGTTAAATACTTTGCTTGTTACATATACATGCAACATTTCAGTAGTAAATAAATTATAAATGTTCGCTAGATTGTGTTCATTACCTGTCTAACGATGTATGTTTATCCTGAAATATAATAAAATAATGCTTTCTATTTTTACAAACATATACTGTGTGTTGTTATCGGTTGTTATGTGTAGTGAGTTGGCTCACGTGATTTAAGTTTTGTGCTTCAGAACTTCCATTAAGGGTACATAGTAAGCATCAATGCACCCTGGGTTTTGCGGTGCATTGTGGGACTTTTAAGGGAGTGACTGTTTCAGTGCACTGGAAGGATTCTGCGATTGAGACAGCCCTTAAAATGGCCGACTCCATGATCAGTGCCCTGACTACTGAACTAGGGAGCTGATTGTGACGCACCCTTTGTTTGATCAAGTGCATTTAAGCCCTGCGCCCTGCGTTTACTTTTGTTAGATGCGATTAGGGTTAAATTGACAGCACTAATTATATTATATTAATTATATTGTATTCATAATTGTAATTAAGATTATTCATAATTCATAACCAATGGTGATTAGTCTATATTAAGAGTTTGACACTTGACATTTTAAATGTCAGGTAACAGATTTCAGGATAACATTGAGTGTGTACACATGCTGCCTTCACGTGCTATCAGAATTATCATAAATACGAGTTTCCTAGGTTTAAATTGCATATGAACTGATGTCGTGTTTACCACTGGGAAGTTCGGAAATAATTTTGATACCCAAATTCCCGAGATGGGCGTGCCATAAACTTTAAACATGGTGGCGGGGAGAACTACTGCTGGGACAGGTGTGATTTATTCGTCTTTTTCCTCTTGTCTTGTCATTAATGTAGTGCATATTTACATGTATGAGTAATCATTTGAAGCATATTGTATGCTTTAAACACAGCGAAAATAGCCTGCATTTGACCAAGATCTACAGAATCAACAGAAAGTGGACTATCTGGATGGCACCGTACATGTTTGTGGTTGTCACTGCATGTGACACTATAGAAAAATGTTGGTTTTAATAAGATTTTCCCAATAAATAAGCAAGAATCTCCATGATTCCTGTTCATTCTGATAACAAAGCACTTGGATGTAACAAGCTCGTAATCACAACTTCTGAAGTGGGAATTATGAAATTTCCAATAGCACGTGAAGGCAACATTAGAGCCAATGGGTTTGAAAGCTAAGAATAAAGTTTGCTTTTAAATACTTAAGTAATTACATGTGAGTGTAATTACTGGATATATGTGTTATAATACATCTGTTTTTCCACCCCATACACACATACCTGCAGATGAGGCTCCACTAGCTCGTTTACTTTGTCCAGACGATGAACTCTGAAGGTTGTGGTTGAGATGACACCCGGCACCATACTTGCATGAACCCTTCAGGAAGTAACTGCATATGTGCTCCTTTCTACACTTGTCCCCAAAACGGCAGTTACCACGATTGTAATACATACAAACGTTATGCTTGAACACAAAGCATCATAACTGATTAAGATTCGTTCATTAGGCTGCTGCTGCATTCACACAGTGTGCTTGTTTCTAATATATACTTTTTTAACACCACAAGGGATTTTGTTTCTGCCTTCCTTACCTTAACAGATGTTTGTGCAGCTTCTTCAGTGTCAGAGGCAGAATTGGTGGCTCCCTCGGAGTCTGTGTCACTGTCACTGAAATCTGAGCAACTCTCACTAGAGTGATTGCTGCCTTCATCTAGGAAGAAAGAAGTAATCTTATTTATATGAGAACAATTTGAATCTATATCAATAATTCTAAATGAATTAAGAGAGTTTGTCAATAATGATAAAAAAAATTTATGCAATATAGATTTTACCAGATCACTGGATTGGGGAGTCCGGGCTAGTTGTCACACAGTGAAGGACTATATTTCACTTTTATGTACTATCAGTTGTTCTTTATTAAACAGCCATGCTTTCATTTATTTTTGCTAATTTTAAATAGTCTTTAATGCTCATCAATACTGCATATATTTGATTAAAAGTACACTAAAAACATTAACATTGTGAAATATTAGATTACACTTTATTTTAAGGTGTCACTGTACAGTGTAATTATATGTTTAAGTATTGAGTAATATTAATTAACTACATGTACTTACTATAGGGTTAGGTTTGGTTGAGGGTTATAGTTGCATGCAATTATGCATACTTTACTGTTACTACTATGGTAAGTACCTGTAACACATATAATAAGGACACTGTAAAATAAAGTGTTACCAAATATTATTACAATTAAATATTATTATAATTCTTAAAAGAAGTGTTTCTTTTAAAATGTAATTGATTCCTGTTATGGCAAAGCTGACTTTTTCAGCAGTCTTGATCCTTCAGAAATCATTCTAATATGCAGATTTGGTGCTTAAGAAAGATTTATTATTATAAATGAATATTAGGGTGGCTTGCCCACTTCAGGTTGGTGGAGAGTTTCTGCCTCAGGTGGAGGAGTTCAGGTATCTTGGGGTCTTGTTCACGAGTGAGGGAAGGATGGAACGGGAGATTGACAGACAGATCGGTGCAGCTTCTGCAGTAATGCAGTCGATGTACCGGTCTGTTGTGGTGAAGAAGGAGCTGAGCTGTAAGGCGAAGCTCTCGATTTACCGGTCAATCTACGTTCCTACGCTCACCTATGGTCATGAGCTGTGGGTCATGACCGAAAGGACAAGATCCCCGATACAGGCGGCCGAAATGAGCTTTCACCACAGGTGGCTGGGCACTCCCTTAGAGATAGGGTGAGAAGCTCAGTTACTCGGGAGGAGCTCAGAGTAGAGGCATTGCTCCTCCACATCGAGAGGAGCCAGTTGAGGTGGCTATCTATTTCGGATGCCTCCTGGATGCCTTCCAGGGGAGGTGTTCCGGGCATGTCCCACCGGGAGGAGGCCCCGGGGAAGACCTAGGACACTGGAGGGATTATGTCTCCCGGCTGGCCTGGGAACGCCTCGGGGTTCCCCGGAAGAGCTGGAGGAAGTGGCTAGGGAGAGGGAAGTCTGGGCGTCTCTGCTTAGACTATTGCCCCCACGACCCAGGCCCCGGATAAGCGGAAGATAATGTATGGATGGATGGAACTATATTAATCATATAACACCTGTCTGAATCCCCCGGAACATGGAGCATGTTCAGAGAGTGAGTTGCTATATGGCTACTTACATACCCTGAAATTTACCTCCGTTTTTGGAACAGAAAGTTGAGGTTATCCGCTTACTTACCTTTAAACATACCCAGGCATGTCATATAGCCTGCTTTCTGGAATACACCCCAGCCCGGACAGTTCATTTCGTCTATTTATGTTATAAACAGCAGTAGCAATTTGCAACAAAGCGCAAAATGCCGTTATTTAATACCGTCAAACGACCTAAATATGGTGTACCTTTATTGCTCAACTTTGAAGGAGTTTGCGAGCGCTGCTTCCCATTGTGACAACATGCCTTGTTATGACTTTTGGGTAAGATACATTGACTTTCCAAAACATGAGACATGTTCACTGGAGTAAAACTTGTCACAAGTAGTCTCAATTAGTTTTAGGACAATACTTCAAAAAGAGAACGACGCAAAACCAAGAGAGCGTTAACCGAAACTACAGACAACTCGAATCACTGCAATACTTAGACGAAAAGATTGCTGAAAAGTCATCTTAAGTAGGCTATAAACAGCTTACATTGTATGTTTAATGCGCTTTAGTTTATTTGATATCGGAATATACATGAAACTCACCCGTATCATCTCGATAGTTCGAAGCCATACTTCTAAATGAAACGCCCCTGTATTCTTTCGGTTTCATTTTCTCGTAAATATAACCGCATATGCTCAAGGGTACTAAGCAAACAACATTGACGAATTAATAAATTATCTCATAAAGGTTTTACGTAAAGTCCACAATAATTTGAACTAAAATAACAAAATAATACAACAATGGAATTGAATATACTTCAAGAAATCATTTTTCAAGATCTGGCGCCACCTGATGGACAGAAACCATAAATGCAGGCGCATTGAATAGCTTTGGCAGTGGGTCTAAATTTAAAGGTATAGTTCACCGCATCGTTCATCATTTATTCACCCTCAATTTGTTCCAAACCTGTACGAATTTCTTTGTTCTGCTGAACACAAAAGAAGATATTTTGAAGAATATGGAGAACTATATTCTATAGGGGGGGAAAATACTATGAAAGTCAATGGGGTGGCGTTCTTCAAAATATCTTCTTCTGTGTTCAGCAGAACAAAGGAATTCATACAGGTTTGGAACAACTGTTCCTTTAACTATCCCTTTAACACCCTCTTCTGAAACTAGAAAACTGTTTTATGGTCTCATACGCAAATATGTGTTTGAGATTGATGGGAATGCAAGGGATACCTTTCACCAAAAAATAAAAACAAACAAAAAAAACCTTTTTTACATGCATAACATTTTTGTAAAACAAAATACATACTGAAAGCATAAAATAAATAAATCTGTACAATGGTTTAATGACAGTTTAATTTATAGTATCCCAGCGGGGCTTTTATAATTAAAGATCCATGTGATATATTACATTAGACATATGACAACTCTCAAAAAAGCATGAAAAACAAACAAAATATATATATTTTTAAATAAACGATATTGTATGAATACAAATATAGATGTGACGAAGAAATTCACTACAAATTAAACATTTTGTGGCGCATCATTTCAGTGGTTCTGTGACACAGTTTGGTTGTGGCTTAATTTTTTCCCCAAAAGCTATGTTCAAAGGTGGTGTATGAAGTTTATTTAAAGTCCCAGTGAACCAGAAGTAGCAAGTGAGTTTTCTTCAGTGCTGTGACGTATTTCCAAGTGAAACGGAATATTGAATAGAGGGCAGGGTTTTACTTCAGCGCTCCTCCTCTCCATCTCTCGCTCATAGCAGACTAACGGTTGGAGGGGAGTGGTTACGCATTTTCACACCTAAGCCGTCAAACTGACATCATCTGAGAAAGAACGCCGTTTCCAGACCGGAAGTTACTTTTCAGATTTTGATTAAAGATTACCGTGACAAACAATTTTTTTCTGTGTTTTAACTTGCACGGATTAATTGTTCACCCTAAGACCTGTAATGTGTGCTAGCAAAGTTAATAAGATCGATTTTGATTTCATGAGAACTTTAATAATAAATTATCATTAATAATCAGAGGCATAGAATTTAGTAGGGACGCTAGGGACGTGTGTGTCCCTACCAATATCCAAAGACCACGATTTGTCCATAGCAATAATTTAGTTAAATTTTTTTAAAATATATTGTATACACTCACCTAAAGGATTATTAGGAACACCTGTTCATTTCTCATTAATGCAATTATCTCATCAACCAATCACATGGCAGTTGCTTCAATGCATTTAGGGGTGTGGTCCTGGTCAATAAAATCTCCTGAACTCCAAACTGAATGTCAGAATGGGAAAGAAAGGTGATTTAAGCAATTTTGAGCGTGGCATGGTTGTTGGTGCCAGACGGGCCGGTCTGAGTATTTCACAATCTGCTCAGTTACTGGGATTTTCACGCACAACCATTTCTAGGGTTTACAAAGAATGGTGTGAAAAGGGAAAAACATCCAGTATGCGGCAGTCTTGTGGGCGAAAATGCCTTGTTGATGCTAGAGGTCAGAGGAGAATGGGCCGATTGATTCAAGCTGATAGAAGAGCAACTTTGACTGAAATAACCACTCGTTACAACCGAGGTATGCAGCAAAGCATTTGTGAAGCCACAACACGCACAACCTTGAGGCGGATGGGCTACAACAGCAGAAGACCCCACCGGTTACCACTCATCTCCACTACAAATAGGAAAAAGAGGCTACAATTTGCACGAGCTCACCAAAATTGGACAGTTGAAGACTGGAAAAATGTTGCCTGGTCTGATGAGTCTCGATTTCTGTTGAGACATTCAGATGGTAGAGTCAGAATTTGGCGTAAACAGAATGAGAACATGGATCCATCATGCCTTGTTACCACTGTGCAGGCTGATGGTGGTGTAATGGTGTGGGGGATGTTTTCTTGGCACACTTTAGGCCCCTTAGTGCCAATTGGGCATCGTTTAAATGCCACGGCCTACCTGAGCATTGTTTCTGACCATGTCCATCCCTTTATGACCACCATGTACCCATTCTCTGATGGCTACTTCCAGCAGGATAATGCACCATGTCACAAAGCTCAAATCATTTCAAATTGGTTTCTTGAACATGTCAATGAGTTCACTGTACTAAAATGGCCCCCACAGTCACCAGATCTCAACCCAATAGAGCATCTTTGGGATGTGGTGGAACGGGAGCTTCGTGCCCTGGATGTGCATCCCACAAATCTCCATCAACTGCAAGATGCTATCCTATCAATATGGGCCAACATTTGTAAAGAATGCTTTCAGCACCTTGTTGAATCAATACCATGTAGAATTAAGGCAGTTCTGAAGGCGAAAGGGGGTCAAACACAGTATTAGTATGGTGTTCCTAATAATCCTTTAGGTGAGTGTATATAACCACTGTTGTCCGATTTAACCAGGAAACACCTAATTTAGATTAAAAATATCTTACAAGAGCGTTATGTGAAAAATGCGCAATAGAGCGGTGACATCACTTTGTAGGCCAGCTGGCAGTTAGCGTCACACTGGTTCCCTCGAGAAAAACCCAATAGGATTTTCCCGTAGGCTTTTGTATTATCTAAAAACAAGCACTGTGATCAACACAAGTTTATGATATTTACATGTTTTGTCCATCAAGATAATTATCACAGATGAACACAACTTATATTAATTTTGAAGTCTAAATGTAGTCACCAGAAGTAAAAGGCTAAAAGGTAGGCTATAAACGGACTACACCACGGTCCAGCGATTTCAACGTCACCATCCGACAATTCTTTCAGTTTTTATCTCAAAACATTTTCCCAGAACATTTGAGTTAAACTAGTTTATAAGAGCACAATAATAAGCATAACAAGGCTGCAAAAGCAGACTGAGCTTACCTTTTCGGCATGATGACGTTTAATCTCCCCGACTATGGCAAGCCATTTTGACTTTTATTCATTCACAGGATATGAATTCTTGATCTAGAGTTTTTAATAGTTAAAATGCTAATTCTTGATGTCAACAATTAAATTTTTTATTAGTTAAAATGCTAACTCTTGATATCAACAATTGAATTTCAAAGTCTTGAGATCAGTAATTGTATTTTCACTAGTGAAATGTAGATGTGACGAAGAAATTCACTACAAATTTAAAATTTTGCAAAGCATCATTTCAGTGGTTCTGTGAATTCATAGGCTGCCATTCAAATTCAGTTGTTGATATCAGGAATTGAATTCTTGATATCAACAATTAAATTCTTGATGTAAACAATTAAATTCTTGATATCAACAATTCAATTCTTGATGTAAACAATTCAATTCTTGATATAAACAATTCACTTCCTGATATCGTCAACTGGCATTTCTGATATCAAGAATTTAATTGTTGATATCAAGAATTCAATTCCTGATATCAATATAATTTCCGATATCTAAAATGGCTTTCTTACTAGTAACAATCACATTCATGATATCAGAAATTAACATTGTCACTAGTGGCAATTGAATTGATATCAAATTGTTTTTATTTTTACAAACAAATTGTGAATAAAAACTATTATTCAGAATACAACATAGATGACATATCAAATGTTTAAACTGAGAAAATGTATAATTGTAAGGGAAAAATAAGTTGATTTTAAATTTCATGGCAACAACACTGTCCTCAAAAAAGTTGGGACAAGGCCATGTTTCCCACTGTGTGGCATCCCCTCTTCTTTTTATAACAGTCTTTACAAACGTAGGTCTTCCTCTTTATGATGCGCCAAATGTTTTCTATGGGTGAAAGATCTGGACTGCAGGCTGGCCATTTCAGTACCCGGATCCTTCTTCTACGCAGCCATGATGTTGTAATTGATGCAGTATGTGGTCTGGCATTGTCATGTTGGAAAATGCAAGGTCTTCCCTGAAAGAGACGACATCTGGATGGGAGGATATGTTGTTCTAGAACTTGGATATACCTTTCAGCATTGATGGTGCCTTTCCAGATGTGTAAGCTGCCCATGCCACACGCACTCATGCAACCCCATACCATCAGAGATGCAGGCTTCTGAACTGAGCGCTGAGAACAACTTGGGTTGTCCTTGTCCTCTTTAGTCCGGATGACATGGTGTCCCAGTTTTCCAAACAGAACTTTAAATTTTGATTCGTCTGACCACAGAACAGTTTTCCACTTTGCCACAGTCCATTTTAAATGAGCCTTGGCCCAGAGAAAACGCCTGCGCTTCTGGATCATGTCTGGATCACATGGCTTCTTTTTTGACCTATAGAGTTTTAGCCGGCAACGGTGAATGGCACGGTGGATTGTGTTCATCCAGTATGGTTTTCCAGCCTTGACCCTTACGCACAGAGATTGTTCCAGATTCTCTGAATTTTTGGATGATATTATGCACTGTAGATGATGATAACTTCAAACTCTTTGCATTTTTTCTCTGAGAAACTCCTTTCTGATATTGCTCCACTATTTTTGGCCGCAGCATTGGGGGAATTGGTGATCCTCTGCCCATCTTGACTTCTGAGAAACACTGCCACTCTGAGAGGCTCTTTTTATACCCAATCATGTTGCCAATTGACCTAATAAGTTGCAAATTGGTCCTCCAGCTGTTCCTTATATGTATATTTAAATTTTCCGGCCTCTTATTGCTACCTGTCCCAACTTTTTTGGAATGTGTTCAATCATGAACTCCAAAATGAGCCAATATTTGGCATGACATTTCAAAATGTCTCACTTTCAACATTTGATATGTTATTTATATTCTACTATGAATAAAATATTAGTTTATGAGATTTGTAAATTATTGCATTCCTTTTTTATTCACAATTTGTACAGTGTCCCAACTTTTTTGGAATTGGGTTTGTACTAGTAGCAATTCATTTGTTGATATCAAGAATTCAATTCCTGATATCAACAATTGAATTCGAATGGCAGCCTATGGTGACATTTCACAAGTGAAAATACAATTACTGATATCAAGAATTACAGAATTAAACCCAACAGAATTAAAAGAGTTTTTACTAGTTGAAATTCAATTGTTGATATCAAGAATTAGCATTTTAACTAGTAAACATTAAATTGTTGATATAATTCATATCCTGTGAATGAATAAAAGTAAAAACGGCTTGCTGTACCCTGACAGCCTCTGTAGTCCCATTTAGCCACTTGTTATCAACCGCCTTTTTCAAGACATATACAGCTTAAAAAAATCACGAGTGGGGTAATACCGATATATTTTATGTCGTAGAATGAAACATAAAAGTGTCTTGAGCCACGAGCTCAAGACACTTTCACGTTTTATTCACCACATACCCTATTTCAGCCGTTTAAACAAAATCCCATTCAAAAAATCCATTGACTTTGGGACGAGGGAATCGGAAGTGCTAAAATGTTAACTCGCTTCTGCGCTTTGCCTACAAAGTGATGTCATACCTGCACCACTCTATTCCTGTTACACAAACGGTTAATATATCTGAGTCCCGTCTCCTGAACCCCGATCGCTAAACTGATTGGCTTTGTTTTTGAGAGAGGCTTTTTCGTGAGAGGCTGTAGTTACATTTGGTTGTGCAAAGCGGCAAAGAAAGCTCACTCGATGCGGGAGGGAGAAATCAACAGTTCTGTGCACGAAAACTTTGGGCAAATAGCGTCACTTATTGATTCAGGGACAGTGCAGTTTTTCAGTGGGCTATTTGACAATCGCGGGATAAGTGGCAAACCTAAACGTTACTGTATGGGCGTGTGTGTGTGAGCGGGCATGTGTGTGTGAAACCCTACATTATGGGGACATAATGTAGGGTTTCAACACAACATTGCTTGGTCTGTTGAAGGCTTGCCCTAGTGAAAATGAAAATGAATACTAAAATGTATTTGAAATACATTTATTTTATGCTAATTACACTACAAATACATTTATATATTTATGTACTTAAAGGTGCCCTGCCACACAAAACCGTTTTTACCTGCATTTTTTTTTAAATATGTCAGGTCCATATGTGTTTGTGTTATGTTGTGAATGTGAAAATAAACTACTACCTCCTCTGTCAGCTCTAGCCACTGAAAAGAAATAAGCGGAGAAAACAGGCCAATTATAAAAGCTGGTCAGTCTGACGTGGTGTTGCCTGAGCTCATTACTATTCATGAGCTCGCCCAGTTGGGACTGCGCCCACAGAATTTGTCTAGCTCAGACTATAGTAAACAAACAAACAAAAAAAAGTACAGCCGCGTTTCCACTGTGGGAACTTTCCCCAGGAACTAGGGACTTTGGGGTGGTACTCTGTGTGTTTCGACCGCAGGAACCGGGGTCTAAATAAAGATCCGGGTAAAGATTTCCCCCTCAAAACAGCCCTGCTTTCGAGGTAGTACTTTTTCAAAGTTCACAAACTTTCACGGGTGGGACTTGGGCGCTGGACATGCTGATTGGTTGATCTCACGCATGATTTTATTTCAACATAAAAGTTTCTTGTGGTGTGTGCAGTTTGCTATTCAAATAAACAAAGGAATTTTAAAAATACGACCGATGACGAGGTTCAGGCTTTATTATGTTTATTTGTGAAGGACAGAATCCAGTGGGCTCTGGAAATTCCACGCAGTCCTACGTCACCGGAATAATCTTCACGGTACTTTAGACCACGATGGAAATGCAGACAGCAGCAGGTCTGAGGGAAAATGAGTTCCTAGGACACATTTTTTTTCGGGTAATTTTGGTGGACTTAGTTAGTAGTAACTGAGTTATGGTCTGGCAAAGCTTCATGGACAAATCATTTCCAAAGGGGCGTCACCAACGGGCGACGCTCAAATGCCTCTGGGCGCAATTGGATAGACCTAAAACCAATCAGAGCGATGAAGGAGATGACTTATGCAGATGACGTATGCACCAATGGGGCAAGCTGGTATATCAGACTTTTGCCAAATCCAGTCGGTAAGACAGTATAACATCTTTTTTAGATATGAAGGCTTTGAGTGTTGTTCTTTGCTCGGGTTTTTAACGAAAAGGAAGAGTTTAAATCACTTAAAAAAGACGCAATAGCTGATCCGAACGAGTGATGTTCCACGGCGGCATCCATCTTTGTAATGTACAAAATCTGCTTCACCATCGCTGCGCTGTCGTCATCGTGTAAAGCCCCAACGTTTCTGATTGGTGCCGCGATTTCGAGGGATTAGAAATGGGCTTGAATTGGTTCTTTTCCAGACTAACTTGCAGAGCAAATCTAAATTTGCCAGGAGTTGCCTGGGTTTTCTCAGGCTACGACTTACTTGTTGCGCTGGGTAAAGGATGCTGATAGCCAGGCTCTCATTGGCTAGCTGTTAGCCAATCAGAGTCAAGCAGCTTAGCTTGTTGAATATTAATTAGAACTGGCGCAAATCGTGCTGAGTCTTCCTGCAGGCTTTCTTTATATACAACACTAGAATGGCTTGAAACAAGGTAACCAAGGCATTTTTTTTCACAAAAAAACGTTACAGAGTTCCATGGTAGAACTTCAGACATTACCACAAAAGTAATGAAATATGTGTGGCAGGGCACCTTTAATATAAATACGCTGGAATTGTACTTTTAGTAGCCTATACTAAACTGACATACTTAAAGTCTGCTAAATTGGAACAACTAATGTTGTACTTAATGCACTTTAGTTATCTGGAAATAGTGCTGAGGTCCAACTAAAGATATACTTAAGTATGTGTTTGTGCTAAAATGGAACTATTGCAAGGACACGTTAAGGCAAACTTTAAATATCTTGCATTTAAAGACTGATATTATTCAGAGATCATACTATCCTTACTGATAGTGTGTGATAAATGTGCATTGTGCAATAAAGAAGTACTCCAAATAAAGTTTAATTAGGCTATAGCATTTATATCAGTAAGTCTCAAGCAATAATCAAGCGATAATCAGTAATCAATTGGATTTGTAGTATACATATTATGAAATAAATAAATTTTGGTATTGTTTTTTTACTAGGGTGGTCTTGTTGAAGTGAGAAGTTGTTTGAGTTGTCAGGCTGCTTTTAGTCATCCCAGTCTCATCAGCTGAGTCTGAAAGAAGTTTCATGCTCAGAACAACTATGGCACAAGTGAGACTTAAAAGCATTGCTGTGTTCCTGGACAATACTGATGCGAAACAAACGTAATCTGTTAATGACAGACGTAGACGTGTTTGACTTTTTCAAATAGCAAGGAACAAGACAGTAGACACATTGAGATTGACTATTGCATTGCACTATGAAAGGAGTGAAGTTAAGTCTCTGTTAAACTGCCTCCTTGTCATTATTAGTTACCTGTAACATTACAGAATTCATTAATTAAGACATTGTTGAGATCAGTAAAAACCTTAATACATTATCATATTCATTTCCTAAATCCTCAGCTTCTGGAGATGTCACCACCAATTTTAAAATCAAACCTACCCTTATTAATATAATTAATACGACTCTCTCACGGTTAACATTAACCACAAAACTGTCGATGTACTTCTTCTACTGACCACTAGATGACAGCAGTAGTTACAGTAAAACTCCCCAGTGCCTTCAGTGTAAGAACCGAAACTTCGTATTCAAATGACAGGAAGATATTTCAAATTCAAAACATGTTGCTTTTCTCACTTTGGTGGTTTGATGGTTTGAACTGAACTTGTGGACTCGTAGACTGACAAGAACAACTGAAACACAGCACAGTATGTTTTGCATCACTTTGTTGACAGTTTTCATGTCTGTTGGTCATTTCGTGTAGGAAATCTAATCTCAAAATTATAATGTCATTCAAAATCTGGGCCCTGAAGCAAAACTTTTAGTTTAGAACATCATTTTATTTACTAACTTCTGGGCAGGCTGTCAGTTTATAAAAGCCCTGACCTCTTATGGATCGAGGTAAATTAAAAGCAATATTGAGCTAGTTACGGTAATAATACATTCATATCACTTTAGGTCTGAAATCAATGTTTAAGTGCTTTTCAGTGTATGGGTGTAGGATGAAATGGTAATGGTGAGACTTTAAATTTCACTTAAAATATCTAATTTCAGATTAGTGGCTTGAAAATGTTTTGCCCCCTTCATGATATTCCCAAGTATTGGCTATTTAGAAACCTAAATGGTCATGTTTAAAAAGCCAAATGCATTACTGAACATGAGTACAGACACAATATAATATTTTAATGTTTATTTAGTTATATCACTGCTGTGAAGAATAAGTCTTCATCTATAATTTAAAGTTAGCCTCATTCAGAAAGTAGATGTTTAAATACACACATTTTTTCATAATATAGGTGGCCGTATTTCAAGTGTCAGACTATATATATTTATATATATATACACTGATCAGGCATAACATTATGACCTACAATTGTGTCCCCTGTAAGCTGCGAGGTGGGCTATCCATGGATCGGACTTGTTTCTTCAGCACATCCTATGCTTGATTGGATTGAGATCTGGGGAATTTGAAGGCCAAGTCAACACCTCAAACTCGTTGTTGTGCTCCTCAAACCATTCCTGAACGATTTTTTGCTTTATGGCAGGGCGCATTATCCTGCTGAAAGATGCCACAGCCAACAGGAAATACCATTTCCATAAAAGGGTGTACATGGTCTGCAACAATGCTTAAGTAGGTGGTACGTGTCAAAGTAACATCCTCATGGATGGCAAGACCCAAGGTTTCCCAGCAGAACATTGCTCCCCAGGTAAGCAACGCACGCTAGGGCTGCATGATTAATCGAAACCACGATCAGTAGTAAACACTACTCCGTCTTAAAGCACTGCGAGTTTGAGTCGCTTATAATGTGTGTTTGAAATACCCCCCCACCCCAAAAAAAAGTTTCATATCATGTTTTAATAAAGGTCTTCTGAAGTGAATAAAATGTTATTAAGTAAAATAACTAGCTTCAAATCACTACAAAAAGTCCAGTTTTGACAGTGTTTTTTTTTTTTTTTTTTGATTGTTATCTCAGAATTCTTTGGATTCATGCAGGGGCCTTTAGCAAAGACAAGATCTGCTGATCGAGAGTTTCTTTTTTATGGAGTCATGAACACATTTTCCACAGGGGTAGTATGGGTAATTGATAACCTTTTTATGACATAATATGCTTTGTTTTTTAAGCTTTCCGTAGTATGTCTGATATTGTTTTTGATACTAATCAGTAAGCAAAAAGTCTGAAAATCACTCCACTGCATCTGACTTGACACCATTGTTATCACTGCCAAAGATCATATGTACACACAAAAAATACTGTACATGTAAAACCATTTTCTGCTCACTCTCACCATCAAGCAGAGATGCATTAGATCTAGGGTGACCAGACGTCCCGTTTTTTTCCGGGACAGTCCCGTATTTCAGCTCTATTTTTAGTGCCCCGACTTCTTATGAAAAAATCATGTTTTGTCCTATATTTCCTCTTTCTTAAATTGTCTTTGCTAGGTGATCATAATCATATAAAGGCAAGTAGCAGTCTTCAGTCATCTGAGTAGCAGCCAATCTCGTCAAAGTATATTTTTGAGAACAAAATTACCATCTGATCACAATTCGTTATCAATTAACTTCCAGTTAGTGAAGGCAGGATATTTTAGTGCGTGTGGAGATCAAGTCAGAAAATTCGATGTCAAAGAAGCATGTGTACAAGGATCTTCAAAAAGAGTTTTTCTGTAAGGACCACTATCGTCAAAGATGATTGATTGACTATTGGCATACAGTTTGGATTGGCGGTATGGTTCTGTTCTGGGCAAGAACTCCCTGCGCATCCATGCACCCTCGCATGGATAAGAGCAGGGAGAGCAGTAATAACCCTCCTTAGGGTAAACAGAACAGAACCAATATAATGTATTGCAGATATCATTAATGTCGTCATTAAATATTAAATGTACAAAATAAATTGGGAATTTTTACTGATTCAAGGGGAATCAGAATACCAAATCCTGACTGAGGAGCCGGGGATGGAGAAGGGTAAATGAGCTCTGCAGAACGCGATAGCAGCTGATAGTACCGAAGGAGCTTATATATATATATATATATATATGCTGTGATAGATGTCGTATTCCTATAGGTAGACGTGATCAGCTGACAGTCAGCTGATGCGAGCTTGACTAATGTGACCTAAAGAAAGCTTGACAGAACTGACGCTACACTGGATATGCGCAGCAAGTTGTGAAAAAAGAACTTGTGGTATCGCGCTGAATGGAACACACCAGAAGCTCTCACAGACAGTGCGCGTTCCTGAATTCAGTTCTCATTGTGCCTGAATGGTCAAATACAGACACAGTTGTCAAAATGCCCATCATGTGGAGTAGCTCACGTAAATACAGTCGGTTATGGCTTAAGTTAACGTAAACAGCTCGGTGAAAACCGGATATGTGTCAGTATATTACAAACCCGATTCCAAAAAAGTTGGGACACTGTATAAATTGTGAATAAAAAAGGAATGCAATAATTTACAAATCTCATAAACTTATATTTTATTCACAATAGAATATAGATAACATATCAAATGTTGAAAGTGAGACATTTTGAAATGTCATGCCAAATATTGGCTCATTTTGGATTTCATGAGAGCTACACATTCCAAAAAAGTTGGGACAGGTAGCAATAAGAGGCCGGAAAAGTTAAATGTACATATAAGGAACAGCTGGAGGACCAATTTGCAACTTATTAGGTCAATTGGCAACATGATTGGGTATAAAAAGAGCCTCTCAGAGTGGCAGTGTCTCTCAGAAGTCAAGATGGGCAGAGGATCACCAATTCCCCCAATGCTGCGGCCAAAAATAGTGGAGCAATATCAGAAAGGAGTTTCTCAGAGAAAAAATGCAAAGAGTTTGAAGTTATCATCATCTACAGTGCATAATATCATCCAAAGATTCAGAGAATCTGGAACAATCTCTGTGTGTAAGGGTCAAGGCCAGAAAACCATACTGGATGAAAACAATCCACCGTGCCATTCACTGTTGCCGGCTAAAACTCTATAGGTCAAAAAAGAAGCCATATGATCCAGACATGATCCAGAAGTGCAGGCATTTTCTCTGGGCCAAGGCTCATTTAAAATGGACTGTGGCAAAGTGGAATACTGTTCTGTGGTCAGACGAATCAAAATTCGTTATTCAAAAGTTCTTTTTGGAAAACTGGGACACCATGTCATCCGGACTAAAGAGGACAAGGACAACCCAAGTTGTTCTCAGTGCTCAGTTCAGAAGCCTGCATCTCTGATGGTATGGGGTTGCATGAGTGCGTGTGGCATGGGCAGCTTACACATCTGGAAAGGCACCATCAATGCTGAAAGGTATATCCAAGTTCTAGAACAACATATGCTCCCATCCAGACATCGTCTCTTTCAGGGAAGACCTTGCATTTTCCAACATGACAATGCCAGACCACATACTGCATCAATTACAACATCATGGCTGCGTAGAAGAAGGATCCGGGTACTGAAATGGCCAGCCTGCAGTCCAGATCTTTCACCCATAGAAAACATTTGGCTCATCATAAAGAGGAAGATGCGACAAAGAAGACCTAAGACAGTTGAGCAACTAGAAGCCTGTATTAGACAAGAATGGGACAACATTCCTATTCCTAAACTTGAGCAACTTGTCTCCTCAGTCCCCAGACGTTTGCAGACTGTTAGAAAAAGAAGAGGGGATGCCACACAGTGGGAAACATGGCCTTGTCCCAACTTTTTTGAGATGTGCTGATGCCATGAAATTTAAAATCAACTTATTTTTCCCTTAAAATTATGAATTTTCTAAGTTTAAACATTTGATATGTCATCTATGTTGTATTCTGAAAAAAAAATTGAAATTTGAAACTTCCATTTAATTGAATTCTGTTTTTATTCACAATTTGTACAGTGTCCCAACTTTTTTGGAATCCGGTTTGTAGATCCTAGCATGTGTCATTAATCAAGTTCAAGTTCAAGTTCGTTTTATTTCTAAAGCACATTTAAAAACAGCCAAGGCCGACCAAAGTGCTGTACAAGTAATAATGGGAGAAATATACATAGAGATAAGAAAAAAAAAAAAAAAAAAAATCTGTTAAAAGATAAAGAGGTAGAAAGCAAAAGTATAATCACTATATACACATATATCTATCCACAGATACACATACATGTACATCCATACATATACATACACCTACTCTCACACATATATGGAAATACACACATATGTATAAAACCACACATAGATTAATATCCTCAAAAGCCCCCATATTTACATATCAAATGCGACAGAGAACAGATGAGTTTTAAGACAAGTTTTAAACTTGAAGCCATTCTGACCGAATTTGGGAGATTGTTCCAGAGCGTGGGGCCAGCCACTTCAAAAGCTCGATTTCCCCTTGTCTTTAGGTGGGTTTTGGGGATCTTTAAAAGTAGCTTTCCCTCCGATCTCAGTCCTCTCACAGGGGTGTAAAAGTGAAGAAGATCAGTCAGATACGAGGGAGCTAGATTATTTAAAGATTTAAAAACAAGTAGTAGGATTTTATACTCGATCCTAAACTGGGTGGGCAACCAGTGTAGAGAGTGCAAGAGGGGAGTAATGTGATCAAATTTATTGCGTCTCTTTAGAAATCTAGCAGCAGCGTTTTGAATTACTTGCAATCTAGAGATTTGCTTCTTTGAGATCCCATAGTACAGGGAATTGCAGTAGTCCAGTCGCGATGTAATGAAGGCATGAATTACAGTCTCTAAAGAGCTCTCTGAAAGGAAGGATTTGATTTTAGCGAGGGAGCGAAGGTAGAAAAACTTGAACCAACAACAGTACTTATTTGTTTGTCAAATTTTAAACAGCTGTCAATAACTACTCCCAAATTCCTCACTTGGGGAGAGGAGAAAGGACTTAATGACTCAAGATCAATAGGATTTTGTATTCTAGAGTCAGAAGGGCTGAAGACAATGACTTCCGTTTTATCCGAGTTCAGGAAAAGAAAGTTGTTTGAGAGCCATGATTTAACGTCATCTAGACAAGCTGATAGATACGGAGAGCAGATTTATCTTTTCTAGTTACAGGCACATAAATCTGCATATCATCAGCGTAGCAATGAAACGAAACACCATGTTTCCTAAAAATAGAGCCCAAGGGAAGTAAATAAAGAGAAAAAAGGGTGGGAGATAGAATAGAGCCTTGAGGAACTCCGCAACTTAGAGTGCCTAAGGAGGAGGTGAAGCTACCGACTTTTACTGAAAAGCTTCGATTTGTTAAGAAGGATTTAAACCAACTTAAGACCTCCCCCTGTAGCCCGACGCATGATTCCAAGCGAGAGATGAGGATATCATGATCAACTGTATCAAAGGCTGAGGACAGATCAAGCATAACTAAAATAACAGAATTGCCTGAATCAGTAGCCATTAAGATGTCATTAAGTACTCTAACAAGGGCCGTTTCGGTACTGTGCATTGTTTTAAAACCAGACTGAAACGTCTCATAGATTTGGTTATCTGCTAAAAAGGAATTGAGCTGTAGTAGCACAATTTTTTCCATCACCTTAGAGATGAAGGGTAAAACAGATATAAGCCGGAAGTTGGCTAAGATAGATGCATCCAGTGAGGGTTTTTTTAGAACTGGAGTGACCATGGCGATTTTTAAGCTGTCCGGGACAGACCCTGAATGCAGACATTTGTTTAGCAAGGACACTAGTCCTGATCTAATAACGACAATCAATTGCTTCACATAACGAGGGTGTATTGAGTCAAAAGGACATGGGGAAGGTTTAAGTTTTACAGTTACTTCCTTAACTGATTGTAGAGAGACAGAGTTAAAGGTAGACCAAAGGGCAGGTGGATTTCCAAGCATCAAGATTTCATGATCAGCTGCTTGTATCTGGGCCCTCAGACTTGTTACTTTGCCACTGAAATGTCTCAAGAAATCTTCACAGAGTTTATAGGTAGGGTTTTGAAAAGTGCTCACAGGGGGATTTAACACTGAATTTATAACAGAGAAAAGAATTTTAGGAGTGTGGTGGTGTTTGTCAATCAAATTTGAGAAGTAGAGAGACTTGGCTTTCTTAACAGCACACTGATACAGAGTCAAACAGTTTTTAAGAATATCGAACGAAATTTGCATTTTGTCCTTTTTCCATTTTCTTTCAGCTTTCCTACATGATTGTCTTAAGGAGCGAATATTTTGATCAACCCAAGGCTCGGATTTAGGTTTTGGCTTAAAAGACTTAAAAGGGGCAGCCACATTCAAGACATCTAGCCATAAAGTGTTTAAAACTTCATAATGTTGTTTAGCATCTAGTTCAGCTAATGTGGATTCAAGTGGCATAGAAAGGCTGGCTTCATTATAAAGTTTAGTAAAATCCTCACAGAACAGTGGTGAGTAAACACAGGTCTGTCTTGTGTCAGATGCTGATTTATAGGAGATGGCAGGGAGAGACATTTTAAAAATGATAGGAGAGTGATCCGATATGAGTGATTCAATCACTTCATTGTCAGTAATCAACAGGCCGAGAGACAAAATTAAGTCCAGAGTGTGACCTTGGGTATGTGTAGGGAGTATGTGTATGTAACCCATTGTCTTAAATTAAAAGAGTCAATGATGTTTAGGAACTCTGACGTTAGTTGTTTCGATGGGCAACACACATGGACATTAAAATCCCCTAGTAAAATGATCCGATCATAATTAGTGATGAGATCCCCTATAAGCTCAGTGAATTCTGCTATAAAGCCTTTAGTTAAGTGCGGTGGCCAATATATTAGAGCTAAAACAATGGGGTCATACCAGTCAAGTAGTAATAGCTGGACTTCAAAGCTCATGAAATTTGCGGACGGTAACGTCCGACATCGGGAACTAAAGTTTTTCTTTGTGATTATAGCTAGTCCTCCGCCTCTTCCAACAGGACGGGGAGAGTTATAGAAACAGTAGTCAGTAGGAACAAGTTCTGAAAAAGGGCTCAAATCTCCTACCTTCACCCAAGTTTCGGTGATGAAAAGGAAGTCCAAGGAGTGAGAAGAGATAAAATCGTTGAGAATAAAAGTCTTGTTAACCAGGGATTGCGCGTTTATCAGCGCCATTTTTGGAGAGTGTAGCGTTTGAGTGCGGTGCAAGACCGGGGCTTTGCTCAGAAAGCGAAGATTGGCAGTGTTTACTCCCTCCGGACAAGGTCGAATGACAATCCGAGAAACAGAGTCCTGAAGAAGTCCAACTGGAGAAGCGGGAGGAGCAGGATAGTGTGCTGGAATAGATGTGAGACATCGAGATGACAGGATCGGTGAATACCAGGCTGCAAAGCGGCTTAGATCCTGAGTGAAGCTGAGTGAAGCTGAGTGAAGCTGAGAGAAGTTCATTAATGTTAATCAAACAACAAAGGATGCTAAATAAATGTATACATGTGAAATAAACCTACTGTACCTGAAAAACGTAGTTTATTTAATTTGTAAATCTATTGTATTTGTCCTTTTGTTTGTAATATGCTTTGCTTCTTTTAGTTCTTTTCTATATATTTTCTTTTGTTTTCATCTTGATTATGTTTTGATGTGGAAAAATGCTTAATTTCACTGAACCACACTGAACCATGACACAGATAAGAAGTGGTTTTGCAAAACATCAGTCACACAGCTGTGTGCAAAGTGCAAGGCTCACACAGTAACAAAAGTTCCCTTTCAGTCAGCACACTACGAGTTAGGTAAGTACTGAAGCCAGTTGCCTCTGAGATCTGCGGAATTTGCATAATGCAACCCCACCCAACCGTGTGGGAATAAAGGGAGTTGCGTTGCAGACTCGCATTATGTTTCTGCTTCAGAGCCGAGTGTTACTTGCCTTCTGAGCTTCCTCTCTTCAAGACGAGTGTCTCTCCAGAGTGTCAGTGTTACAGCGCATTCCAGCAAGTTCTGCATTTCCTGTCTGATCTGTGCAGTGATGTAGCACAGCGTGTGTGTTCTCCCTGGGCGCTTTGGCATTTCTGCAGAGCTTTCTCCTCTTTAAATCGTCTTTTTCAAGACGTTTCGCCCGTGCATTGTTTCTGGGTGCTGTTGGCTGATTAGTCCATCTGACGGGCATGAGTGCTATTTGGCGTGCTTGGGCCTCGTACACGCTGAGCGCGCATTCATGGATGAGTCACGTTCCCACTGCGGGAACATGGTTATTACGGTGTTGTGATCGAGACTCCATGAACTCCATTCAGGAGAGAGAGTCCCCTCTACCACACCCCAATCTACTTTCTCCACGAGAGACAGTACTTTGGCTGGTGGTCAGGGTGATCTGAGGGCTTTAGTGTGGGGGTGTGGGCACTTGGGGTCAGGGCACACCGGAGTGTGGCCTCCTGGCCTGAATGGTGCCTCGCTAACAGACATCTGTAGAGCTGCAGGCTGGGCGACGCCCAACACATTCGCCAGATTTTACAATCTCCGAGTGGAGCCAGTGTCCTCTCATGTACTCGCTTCTACTAGTGGCCGGTAAAGGACTAGGCTCAGGTGTCTTCGCTTGCTCGCCATTCCACTTCATGGACTGGATGCATGCGATATTTCCTCAGGTGAGCTTACATACGTAACCGAGACGTTTTTACATTTGATCCAGCATGGCTTTTTGAGTCACATAAAGCACATCCAATTTACGATGAATCGCTTTTTTAAATTATATATTTTTGATTAAACAGTCTAAATGATTCATTCAGAAATCGGATTGATTCTGTTTTTGAGTTCAGTTCACTGACTAAAATCTATGAGGTTGCCTCCTATTGAAGAGAAACTTGCGGCTCACTTCTCTCACACCGTGTCTACACCAGACGTGACCGTTGCTGGAAGCTAGAAGCTGTCTACATGCGACAAAGTGACTGTTGTAAAGCATTTGTCCTTCATGTCAGTACATCATAAATAGAACAGGTCATACATTTATGCCGCATCCAGTGTAGACAACATCACTGATTATAATGGGTTATATTGTCTTTTGTCATATCGTGCCACTCACGTCTGGTGTAGACACGGTGTCAGGGTGATGCATCATTTTTGAAAGCTCCGACCCTGCCGTCAAAGGCCCTGTTTACACTTGTATTAAATGATTAGTTCACTTCGAAATTAAAATTTCCTGATAATTTACTCTCATCCAAGATGTTCATGCCCTTTTTTCTCCAGTCAAAAAGAAATAACGTTTTTTGAGGAAAACATTCCAGGATTTTCCCCCATATAATGTACTTCAGTGGCAACCAACGGGTTGAAGGTCCAAATCAATGCAGTTTTAAAGGGCTTCAGAGTCTCTGCATGATCCCAGCTGAGGAATAGGGTCTTATCTAGTGAAACGATCGTTCTACCATCGACACTTCAATTTAAAATATATTACTGATCTGCCCGCATTGACACTAATGACAATTGAAATTAGCTGGATGACATCACAGTTTTCACCAGAGCGGCTGTACAGCTGAATCAAATTCTGTTACATTATTTTCCTGTTAACACAGTGAAGCTGCTTTGAAACAATCGGCATTCTAAAAAGTGCTATATAAATAAAGGTGACTTGACTTGACTTGACTTGACTTACGGATGCGTATGCTCGGCAGGTCAGGCCGGTGGTGCCTTGCACATGATGGCCATGCTGCAGGCATACCAGATTTGGTGCTTAAAGACTTGGATCAGGGCCAGGGATTGTCTCCTTAAACATGCTGAGCTGCGCCACAACACAGATCTAGCCCTCAAGGCCACCAAACAAACAGCCGCTGCCACTGTTCGCTCAACGGCGCCGATGGTGGACACAGAGTGGCATCTGTTGTTGAACTTGGCAGATAGCAAGTAGAAGGAGAGAAACTCTCTCCTTGATGCGAGAATCTTGCCCTCTGAGATTTTTGGCATGTCTGCAGAGACTTTAGTCTGGAAGTTTAGAGAGATGAGGGGAAGGCGCGTTCCAAAGTTCAAGTTTGGTGAACTCTGACCTGTGAATTCGCCTCAGGTGAAGACATGTGACCAGTAGAAGATTGATATGTTAAGCTGTGACCTCTTGGCTGAAATAAATTACATATATTTTTACATTTTGAATGTATTACTATTTGCTATATGTTGAATTCATGTTTATACAAAAGACATATCACATATCTGTTACAGTGTCCATAGAAAATTTGTGTGCTCAAAATCTAGTGTGACCATGGCTTAAGACCTCTGGGGGTCAAATTGCCACCCTGGGTCACATGACCATAAACAATTAAATTACTTCTTTGAAGTGACCATCGCATGTTCCCTTCGCTAATGGACCCTCCGTGAAGGGATTCAGTTGTTTACTTTGGTTTGGAACTCCCCTACAAATGGCGTCCCCTTCCCGAAGTGCCCTTCTAGGGTGCAAAACGCTTGGAATGTTTGGAATTCACCCTTAGTTAAAGTTATTTCAACATTTACTAATACAGTATTAAAAATCAAAAGCTGTATCTGTTAATATTATTTAATGGAACATAACTAACATTATATAACAATGAACAGTAGGATAAGTTAAATATATATAATTTAATACATTAACTAATTGGACCTTATTGTAAAATGTTTTATTTTTTATGTGTTGTTTATATAATTTATTTTAAAGTTCACAATATTACAGTAATGTTTTACTGTATTTTTGATCAAATAAATGCAACCTTGGTGAGCAGTAGACTTCATAAAAAAGTTTACCAACCCAAAACCTTTGAACAGTCGGGTAAATTTCAGACTTAAATTTCAGTTAATTTCAGTTAATTAATTTTCAGAAAGTAAATTATATTGAGTTTTGAGAGTAATGAATGACATAAATCAGAGAAATAATTCATAGAATGGATAATGTAATCTACCTTTAAGAGTTCAGTGCCTATATAATCTTTAAGTGGTAAAGGCCTAAATGTATTTGGCTCCAGGATATAACCATGTTATATGCATGTTGTTGCTCTGGGCCCCTCCCCCTAGCGACGGCCCTAACAATGAAACCAACAAACCTCTCTAAACAGCTTTAAAAAAAATCAGTAGCTGTAATTTCATAGCGGGCATGGGTTGCTTCCGACTCTTTAACAGTGCTATATAGTATTACACACTGTCAGCTGTTTTGTATTACTGATGGCAGTGTGCCTAAACCTGTCCGTTTCTTTCTGGCACAGCACAGTGTACTAAAACACCCAACTACCACCTCTGCAATATGAAAATAAATAAATAAATAAATAAATAAAGTAGAGATAGACAGAGAGCGACTGAATAGGTTGGAAAGTGTGTGTGTGTATTCGAGAAGGGATGATGTTTATGCATGCTGTGGCACAAATATTCGCAATTATGCATGCTGTTTGTCTGTGAGGGGCCGTGATGGTGCATAAATGTATTCCAGTGTTGTTGGAAATCTTGCTGGGTGAATATGTCAGTGAGAGTCGAACCGGATATGTCTAATGAGGTCTATAAATATTCCAAAGCTAACCTGCCTCACTCTCTCATAACCCTGTGAATCTCACTCTCTCTCACGGTTTTTCCATCTCTGAGCACACAGACAGGACTAAACAGTGTGTGATCCCTTGATCTTTCAAACACAAACACACACAGAATGTCACCAACTGGGTCTTTATTCAATTAGAAGCACTTCTGGCCCTATGGACTTTTTAGACAATAAACGTTTCACACTCTCCTTGGTCTACTAACAATCTTCAGCATGCAGCAAAGGAGAATTCTATCATATTTAGTCTGCACATAATGAAAATTCCACATTTCAAATCATGTATTGTGTTCAATAGCATTTTGTGATGGAAATTACATTCTTTTAAACATTTTTGAGATTTTGAGACTCCTTTGTCTTGCTAAAGCTAATTTTATAGCTAACATTTTATGTATCATGTTCACTCGGTTGGAAAAGACAATAAAAGTTTCAACCTGAACACGAGAGAACGTATATGTTTTGGCGAATTGGTAATTATTTTGATTTGAGTCGAAGAAAAAAACAAAACAAAAAAAAAAACAACTAAGCATGGTTGTACAAAAATGAAGAAAAAACAAAGATTCATACGAAATTTGAAATGTAAAATAGCTATTGCGATGAAAGTATGATGGTAATGATATTGACCATGATTTTTCTATTTTCTTAGAAGATCTGGTATAATGGAAATAAAAATGTAAAAAATAAAAAAATAAATGAAATCAAAATAAAAACACACTGCCGTTCAAACGTTTTTGATCAGTAAGATTTTAATTTTTTTTAGATGTCTATTCTGCTCACCAAGGCTGCATTTTATAATATATTCAAACAGAAAACAGTTATTTTACATTTTAATAATATTTCACAGTATTATTATTATTATTATTTTTACCAAAATAAATGCAGCCTTGGTAAGCATAAGAGATTTCTAAAAACATAAAAATCTTACCGATCAAAAACTTTGAATGGCAGTGTATATTTAAAAAAATATATAATAATAATAAAAAGGACAAATGACAAAAGCATATAACAAAATTACTGAAATTAAAATGAAAAATACAATAATAGTACTAAAATAGCACTGAATGTGGTTCTCAGTTCAGTCATGAGATTCTTTTAAACAACAGTGTAAGGCTTAGTGAGTACCTTCAGACAGGGGTCTCTCTCTCTCTTTCTCAGTGGCAAGCATTGATTCTGTAGAGGGGGACACAGATTGAATCAGTTGATTTACTTCTCCCTGCAGCATTTGCTGATGCTTTTAAGTGGATTGATTCTTGTAAGTGCTGGCCTTGGAAGGTCAGACTCTATCCACTTATGCACTCGCTGTTCCCTCACCAGTACAAAGCCGTTCTTTTGGCAACTATTGGCCGGGGTCCACCACTGCTCAATGCTCAACATTCATTGGCTAAGAGCTTGTTGGGCAGGGAGTGTGATTAGTTACCTGCCAAAGGCATGGAGAGCCAGAAAAGAGAGCAAGTGAGCAACAGAGAGAAAGAAAATTAACATGTTCGAGGCTTATAAGATGACAGTGGAGCTTAGTGACAGAGAGAGAGAGAGAGAGAGAGAGAGAGAAAGGTGAAATCAATAAAAGAGACGATGAGGTACTGACTGCATCTGTTTACCATCAAACTGACTGAGGAGGCACACAACCCCCTTTTATAATCAAACATTATTCTTTGTGGCACTTGAAGCATTGTTTCAATCATTTATATATTGCCAGTGTTTTAATTTAACAGTAATTTATCAAACTGAAAATAATGTTTTGAGAATTTTACTTTTGTGCACAACACAAAGGTTTATATTAAAAGTTAATTAGCCATTTCATTTGTTTGTAATCTAAGTTGTGGATTGTCTATTTTGCCTATAAGTTTATTTTAATATAATATTGCATGGCGTTTGCTGCCAGAATGGTTTTGTGGCTCTCGTGGTTTTAGAGCATCGCCAGTTTATCATCTGCCATTGCCAAGTGAAAAGTCTGATTGATTTAGGAATACCTCTCCTCAAGTTTTGGAGGCATTCATTGCAAGTATTCATAATTTGAGGTATCTTTCATGCACAGAGCTTTAGCGACAAGATGAGTAAGCAATAACAGAGATGCCTGACTTCATAAACACCACTGATTACAACTAAATGCCACTAATTATGACGTGAATCATGGTGTAAAATGTCTGGCAAGACATTAAACTTTAAAATCATACTTATCAACCTAAATTATATGGATGGTGTGCTTTTAGTAATGATAGGTATAACAAAAACTGTCTCTGCCCCACCAATGCCATAGCATGCATCAAATGTTTTTGGGTATACTTCACTTCTCCACTCAAAAAGAAAATAGCTTGTTGGTCTAACTTAATAAAATGATGACACCTATTTCCACACAGTTGAACTGATTTATTGGAACTTAAACTGGGTTAATTGCACTGATGAGAAAAATTAATCCAAAGTGAATGAGATCACACCAGTTTAATTTGATTTATTCTGTAATGTTTCCTGAACATAATTTACTCTTGATGAGCCAACCAGTGCTGTTGCTGTTCAGACTGGTGCCCTTGTGCAGAGTTGCGCGAGTTTTCTGTATTTTTAAGAAAATGGAAAGACCTGTTAGAGTTTAAGTGTTTAATGTTTAGTTATGTTGAACATTTAAAAGTGTTTGTAGAATATAACAACTTAATTTCAACATTTACTCTCCTGACCCATTCCAAAGCATGCTGGGAACTGGAAATCCACTGCCCAGTTTCAGTCAATGCAACAGAAATGAATCATGTAGTCCCAGCACAAATGGTTTATGTTAACTTAACATTTTACACATTTAATTTTATTTAACGTAATACAATTGAGTGTAAATTACAATATTAAATATTTGTGTTGTTTCAACTTATTTTATTTAAATAGACTATTTAATTAGAGCAAACAGCTAGAATATTTTTTTAAGTGAGTTATAATATAATATAATATAATATAAATTATCGCTGTATCTATGCACATTATTGTATCTATGTTACTATAATGTTCTTCCCCTTTTTTATCCTTTTTTGTATGTGTCGGGTGTTTCCTTTATATTCATTACTGTCATGTTGTTATATTATGTTTTGTGTAATAAAATATAATATAATATAATATAATATAATATAATATAGTGTAATATAATAAGGAACAAGAGAGAGCGGAGAAAGAAAGTATGTTCTTTCCGTACATAAAGTGTTACTCAACATAACCCCGGTTCCCTGAGAAGAGGGAACGAGACATTGATGTCGCTATGGGGAAAATCCCTTTCTCCTTGAATACTGAAGCCCTATTGAATGGCGCTGTGTATATCGTGCCAGCAAATGACGTTCAAGTGTGCAAAAAAAAGAGTGCTAAGCAGGCTGTGGCCAGTCTCCTCCAAGGCAAACAGAACCATCTCTGCTTTTCCAAATATGTCCCAGATCATGGCTACTGTTCTGTGATGCAGTCTCCATTCCCAGTGGATTACAGTAAGTTTGCCCCACAATTCAAGTGACCCAGGATGTGCACCACCCAAATATAGAGATTTCTTTCGTCCCATAGAAGGAGACTCCTCACCAGTTTCTGAAGCAGGTGTGAGTGCACGCCGCATTGGTCATTCATGTAAGCCACCACTGCTGTATTGTCTGTTTGAACATGAACATGATTGACAGTTTCTAGACAGATTCTAGATGTGCCACATCTTCTGTGCATCTGTCCAGGAGCCAGAATCCGGTCTGCCACCACACAAGGCACCCCAAACTAGGCTTGATGCATTGACAGATTTCCTCTTGATAACTTGCCCCCTCATCACTCCCTAGCTGTACATTCTGTTGCTAAACCAAGGTTTAGTGGGTCCCTGCAGCTGCGGGTCACTTTGACATGCGTCTTTCCACTCTGCCACACCTGGTGAAGAACATGAGCTTTCAACCAGAGTTGAAGAGGGTGCATGTGCAATAACCTCAAATGACATACCTCTGACGCGGCTGCCATTAGCCCCAGTGTCTTTTGAAAACACTTCAGGGGCGGCGATCTCCCCGGCTTGAACACGGTGAGAGAACTGATTAGAATGAGAGCGGGCTCGTATTGACAGGGAATCCATCTCTATTCTTAAAAATGAGTCCAACTGGGTTGTAACATGCTCTTCTGCATATTGACAGAAAGCCCTAGGAACTGCAAGAAATGAAGGAGCTTTGTGACTGTTTAGCACATTATTGGAATGGGCCAAATTCAACCAGTTGTCCAGATAGTTAAAGATATGCATTCCGCTCAATTTAAAAATAAGCATTCTGCTCGATGCGATTTCAGAGGGGACATCGCAGGACCAGAAACTGGACCAGAACCCACAAAGGCATCTCTCAGGTCTACCGAAATTAACCAGTCCCCGGGCCGAAAGTGTGAGTGGATTTGTTTTACGTGATCATTTTGAATGAGCGCCATGACATAGGTCGAAGGCCACATTCTTTTTCAGAACCAGAAAATAGTGGCTGTAAATGCTTCTCTCCCGGTCCTCAGGAGACACCACCTCTATGGAACGTTTCTCGAATAGTGTGTGCTATAATCTCTTTGCGCATAATCTGAGCATCTTGTGGTGGAACAGTAGGCATCATTACGCCACAGAAGAGGATCTTGAGTGGGCAGGGCTTGAAGCTTCGCTTGGGCATGTTTCTGGGCTTCCAGAAAACACTGAGAATGTGCCAACAGCATCACCGAATAATCCGGCCATGTGAACTAGGGCATCCAAGATTGTTGTCTTCTCAGAGTCTCTCATCTCTGTCAGTGTGAGCCACAAATGGCGGTTAAGCTCTACCAAACTACCTATGCTGTGGCCGATAGACTGGGCTTTTTCGTACCTCGAAGGGCCAGGTCGGTAGTGCTTTGGAGCTCTTTAAACGTTTCCGGATCCAGGCCGTTTTCATTCATCAACTTTAGCAGCTTTACCTGGAACACCTAAATCACAGCCATAGTGTGTGGAGAGCTGAAGCTGCCTGTCCAGCAGAAATAAAAGCCTTCTCCGTGATGTGTGCTGTTGTCCAGCAAGGCTTCGAAGGAAGCATTTCCAGCCTCTAGACGAAGGACAGAGGTGTGCCGCTACAGCCTCTTCTTCTGCTCCGTCGACAGTGGAGAGAAGAGTGGGACCGGAGGCATGGGCCCAGGGTGGGAATGTCCTGGTGGCGGCCAGAGTGCAGAAACCACTCGTCCTGTCGGATGTGTGGTGGCTCGGACACCGTTGATTCTGGGACAGGACTCCGTGACCAATCCTCTCTCTCGAAGGCTGTAATTGAGATGGCATTGTGATCTCCCTCCGTCGTGCTGACACACAATCCTTCAGAGGGGCAGAGGGAGTTTTTGGCTTAAGTAACAGGGGGCTCAGGTGAGTGCAAGGCACGCTGGAGCTGGGCCAGCGTGAACTCATCTCCTGAGAAAGCGGCACTGCTTCTTTCTTCGCAGATCTACAGAGGTGGATGGGGGCAAGGACATTCACTACCATTTTATCACTAAGGATGGTAGTGCTCATCTCCTCACAGTAGGGGGAAATCAGACCCTTCCATTGCCGTTTACACATGGGCATGACCCAGGCAAAGCTTACACAAGTCGTGCACATCTCTTTTGAAGTAATATTGAAGTTCACCACAACGCAGAAGGGAAATAATCCACTTAGATGAGGCGTTGATCAACGGCTCAAGTAGATAGGTGTCATAAAAGAGAAAGATTCTGATGCAGTAATGTTAGTGGCAGCTTATATAGCGGGAGCGCCCTCCCTTTATTTCTGCGCTTGAACGCTATTCAGTAGGGCTTTAGTATTCCAGGAGAAGGCTATGTTTCCCCATAGCGTCATCAATGGCGCAATATCAAGAGAAGGGACCTCGAACGGGAACTGAATTTTGTGGCATGGAAATAATTTTTTGCTTTTATCCTATTGTTTACTATATTTATTTAGTTTGGTCAGTGTCATTGTTTTTTTTTTTTTTTTTTTTGCTGTTGTAGGCTGTATGGACATTTGGTGACGTGATTTGGTTCCTGGAACTACTTGTTTTTGTATTGCCGTGTGTTTCCCTGAAAATAATTTCACACCTTAGATCGTTCATCAACCGATCAGATTCAAGCATTCATCAGCCTCTTAGTATAATATAATAATTTTTAATTTTACTCTTCATTATAGTGCAGTTAGATCAAGTACTTGCTGTTCAAAGCCATTTGCTATTTTTTGTCCTTGCCATCTGTCAGGAATGACTTAATGACCTGACTGCAGTTAAAGAATCTTGTGAAGGAAAACTAACCAGTGCTGCCAGAGTTGATTAGTAGTGCATGTTAAAACACTGTGGTATCAAATGTTCTAATTTGTTACACTGTTTATTTAAGTTTAAGTTGTAATATTTTCTTCTATCATTTTGATGTTTATTATTATCCTTATTATTATTTATGTTCATATATGTATTGTTATTATTACTTATGTTATATATATATATATATATATATATATATATATATATGATTTATGTTCATATATTCCTAGCTTTGGCAGTATTGTATTATTTACATTCATGCCAAAAACTATTTTGAATTTGAGACACACACACACATAAACACACACACACACACACACACACACACACACACACACACACACACACACACACACACACACACACACACACACACACACAGAGAGAGAGAGAGAGAGAGAGAGAGAGAGAGAGAGAGAGAGAGAGAGAGAGAGAGAGAGAGAGAGAGAACTTCTTTGCAGTCCTCCTCAATCAGGACAAATGGTTATAATGGGTCGTTTCTAAATGACCTCTGTGACCTGGGACACTCCCCTGAAGAATTCACTGTGCCGAATGGCAGAAGCTGCACATAATGGATTTAAACACGGAAAGATAAAGTAGGCAGAAGGCAAACAGTGGCTAAAAGAGAAAGTACGCACAGAAGCACCTGTCAGTCAGTGGAAGACATAATGTTTGAGCTGAATGCCTGTGTGTGAATCACGAGCATCTGCTGCATTGATCTCAGTTAACGACCAGATGAATCGGTTTGTCAGTCCAGTGTACTGCTGTCTGGTTTTTGTTTAATGCAGTAAAGTGTTTTAATTATCTGTGGAGATAGTATTTCTGGTCATTTCTACCATGAGAGACCATTTATCTACTATTTAGCCAACAGCAGCACTGCAAGTTAAGCAAACATTTCTTCACTTTAATACAAGTTATAGGAAAACAAAGCCTAAATGTACATCAGAGGCCATGTTAAATAAAATAGAGTACAACTTACAATTATGTTCAGTGGTTATAAAAAGTCAGACTTGAACCCGATTGAAAATCTCTAGAGAAATCTGAAAATGGCTGTGCACTGACGCTTCCCATCCAACCTGATGGAACTTGAGAGGTCCTGCAAAGAAGAATGGGAGAAACTACCCAAAAATAGGTGTGCCAAGCTTGTAGCATCATATTCAAAAAGACTTGAGGCTGTGATTGGTGCCAAAGGTGCTTCAACAAACTATTGAGCAAAGGCTATGAATACTTATGTATGTGATTTTTTTTCCTGTTTTTTATTTTTAATAAAGACCTTCTGGATTGCTGGATTGATTGCTCCTGCCTGATCGATTACTCATGATCGATTGCTCCTGTCTGCCTTGCTGCATTGAGTGTTTGTAGCTCTGTACAGCTTTGCTTTTGAATCTCTATTTGATATCTTTTCTTTGTTTATACTGCTAAATATAACGTACTCATCACCATATATTGTTTCATATTGCCTATCATGTTAAATTTGACATAGCTTTTAATCTAAATCACTATCACAACGTTAGCCTGTTAGCTTGCCATCTCTGCACCCGGGTCTCCTGTTTTCTGAGTTCATTAAACAACTATGGTGAGTTGGATTAGTAAATAAACTCCATCTATCCATTAATCAACAAATACGGTAAGCCATGTCTTCTTCTCCAGTCATTGTCACTTGCACCACATGTTTCATGTTTAGTGTATCTGTCTCCGTTGGCGAACAGGGCTTCATATGTGATAAATGTAAGGAGATAGTCAGGCTAACAGAGAAGATTTTAGAATTAGAGACACGCATCCAGACTTTATTTGAGATGAGTGAGAATGTAACAGCTTTAGACACTGCTTTGGATGCGACTAGCTTAATGAACTCTGTACATTGTTCGGTTCCGGCTGTAGAGCCCGTGCAACAGGGCAATTGGGTAATGGTCAGACGGCATAGTCGCGGATCAAAAAAACACTCTTCCGTTCAGATTAGAACATCAAACAGGTTCTCCCCACTCAATGACGCACCCACTGAGTATCCTGTTGAAAGTTCCCTAGTTATTGGTGATTCTATTACACGGAACGTGAAAATAGAGACACCAGCCACCATAGTCACATGTTTACCGGGAGCCAGAGCTCCTGACATCAAAGCAAATTTAAAAGTGCTGGCTAAAGCTAATCGTAAATTCTCTAAGGTTATTATTCACATCGGCACTAATGATGTTCGACTTTGCCAGTTGGAGATCAACAAAATAAACATTAAAGAAGTGTGTGACCTTGCAAGTACGGTGTCTCGAAAAGTTTATTGTTCTGGTCCCCTCCCTGTTAAAAGGAGTGATGAGATACTTAGCATCTATCATCACTATCATCACTCAATGGCTGGTTGTCTAAGTGGTGTCCACAAAATAACATAGGGTTCATAGACAATTGAGAAAGCTTTTGGGGCAGACCTGATCTGTTGAAGAAGGATGGCATTTGTCCTTGGAGTGGTGCCGCTCTTCTCTCTAGTAATTTGGCACATAGTCTTAGAGCTAAATCTTGACTTACTGGGGCCCAGGTCAGGAAGCAGACAAGCTGGTTAAACCGACCATCTGCTAGCTGTCTCACGTCACCAGAATCAGATAAATCCAAACACATAGAGACTCTTTCACCTACATATTATCACATAGAGACTGTGTCTGTTCCCCGAATTAGTAAATACAAAAAAAACATCAAAACCATTCAACAGTAAAAACTTAATTGATGTCCAACAAATAAACAACAGATATAATACAGATGAACAAATGATAAAGCTTGGGTTGCTGAATATTCGATCCCTTTCCCCAAAAGCACTTATTGTTAATGATACGATTACAGATTATAATCTAGATGTGCTGTGTTTGACAGAAACCTGGCTAAAACCTGACGACTATATTACTTTAAATGAGTCCACCCCACAAGATTATTGTTATAAACACGAGCCGCGTCTGAAAGGCAAAGGGGGAGGGGTTGCTGTAATTTATAATAATATCTTCAGTATTACTCAGAAGTCTAGTTTCAAAAATAATTCCTTTGAAGTTTTGGTGCTTTATGTAACATTATGTAGTGTAATTGATAAATCCCATTTGTGTTGGCTACTGTATACAGGCCACCAGGGCATAATACAGACTTTATCAAAGAATTTGCTGATTTTCTATCAAAGTTAGTACTGGCTGCAGATAAAGTACTAATTGTTGTTGATTTTAATATCCATGTAGACAATGAAAAAGATGCATTGTTTTGAAAACAAAACTAGAGGTTTCCCCGCAATTTGTGGAAAGAGAGTATGATCGCATACAGAAAGGCCGTAAAAACTGCTAGATCTGCTTATTTCTCGACTCTCTTAGAAGAAAACAAACACAACCCTATGTATTTATTCGATACAGTGGCTAAATTAACCAAAAATAAAGCTTTTGATGTTTGTAAACAGCACAGCAATAATGACTTTATGAACTTCTTTACGTGTAAGATTGATAATATTAGGAAGAAAATTATAACCATGCAACAGTCTACTACAGTATCACATCAGACAGAGCATTGTTGTGTCACTGAGGAAAAATTACACTCATTCACCGCTATAGGAGAGGAAGAATTGGCTAAACTCGTTAAATCATCAAAATCAACAACATGTATGCTTGACCCCATACCTACTAGGCTATTAAAAGAGATGCTTCCAGAGGTACAACTTACTACTAAGTAGATTGATCCTCTTCTTAATATTATTAATTCATCTTTGTCATTAGGATATGTACCGAAAACTTTTAAGTTGGCTATTATCAAACAACTTATTAAAAAAATGCAACTTGATCCTACAGAATTAGTCAATTACAGGCCAATCTCAAATCTACCCTTACCCATACTTCTGTCAAAAATACTAGAAAAGGCAGTGTCTTCACAATTATGCTCCTTTTTAGAAAGAAATGGTATCTCTGAGGATTTCCAGTCAGGATTTAGACCGTATCATAGTACTGAGACTGCTCTCATCAGAGTTACAAATGATTTACTCTTATCATCTGATCGTGGTTGTATCTCTCTATTTGTGTTACTCGATCTTAGCGCTGCATTCAATAATATCGACCACAACATTCTTTTGAATAGACTCGAAAATTACATGGGCATTAGTGGAATTGCATTGGCATGGTTTAAATCATACTTATCTGACCGTTATCAGTTAATATCAGTGTAGCAGTAAATGAAGAGATGTCACACCGATCACAAGTTCAGTATGGAGTACCGCAAGGCTCAATGCTAGGACCGTTGCTTTTCACCCTGTACATGCTACCACTGGGAGATATCATTAGGAAGCATGGCGTTAGTTTTCATTGTTATGCTGATACTCAGCTCTATATTTCTTCACGCCCTGACGAAACTTACCAATTCACAAGATTAATGGAATGCATAGCTGATATAAAAAATTGGATGACCAGTAATTTCCTGCAACTTAATTCAGAATTTTTTTTATTTTTAATTATTGGACAAAAAAGCTCCACAAGTAGTAACTTAGAATACTTTCTAACACTTGATGGCTGCTCTGTCAAGTCCTCGTCGTCAGTGAGGAACCTGGGTGTGCTCTTTGATACCAATCTTTCATTTGAAAGCCATGTTTCTAGCATCTGTAAAACTGCATTCTACCATCTTAAAAATATATCTAAATTACGGCGCATGCTTTCAATGCAAAATGCTGAACAGTTAATTCATGCATTCATGACCTCAAGGCTAGATTATTGTAATGCTCTACTGGGTGGTTGCCCTGCTCACTTAATAAACAAACTCTAGCTGGTCCAAAACACAGCAGCTCGAGTTCTTACTAGAACCAGGAAGTATGACCATATTATCCTGGTTCTGTCAACACTGCACTGGCTCCCTATTAAACATTGTATACATTTTAAAATCTTGCTTCTTACTTACAAAGCACTAAATGGTTTAGCTCCCCAGTACTTGAGCGAGCTCTTAACACATTATACTCCATTACGTCTATTGCGGTCTCAAAACTCTGTCCTGTTGATAATCCCTAGAATATCAAAATCAACTGCAGGCAGTTGATCCTTTTCCTATTTAGCACCTAAACTCTGTAACAGTCTTCCTAGCATTGTTCGGGAAGCAGACACACTCTTTTAGACTCTTTTAGTCAGTTTAAATCTAGACTAAAAACGCATCTCTTTACTATGGCATACATGGAACATTATCAATCTCTATTATTCAAATCAGTTAAATGATTGTTAGGCCTGAACACTTCCCATAACACCTGATGTACTCGTTACATCATAAGAACAGTGGCATCTACGCTAATGTTCGTCTCTCTGTTTATCCCGAGGTTTACTGCAGTCAGCCGTATCCAGATCAGATGGTGGACCTGCGCCTGGACATGGCCAACGCATCCCTGAAATGTCTGCAGAGAACGTGTCAATTAAACTCTCTCCCTGTAAATGCCGCATCGACATGACATCCTCATTAAACCCATCTCCGGCATGACTACTCCGAACTTTCGAGCAATCTTATGAATATCTATTTACCTAATATGACTTAAGACCTGAAATGTTGCCAGAATTATAATCATACACTTTTTGTTCGTCGGCCAGAGAAGAACTGGCACCCCGACTGAGCCTGGTTTCTCCCAAGGTTTTTTTTCTCCATTCTGACCCTGAAGGAGTTTTAGTTCCTTGCCACCGTTGCCTCTGGCTTTTGGCTTGCTCAGTTGGGGACACCTAAATTTCAACTATATTACTGATCTGCCCGCATTGACACTATATGATACTTGAAATTAGCTGGATAACATCACCGTTTTCACCAGAACGGCTGTACAGCCGAATCAAATTCTGTTGCATTATTTTCCTGTTAACACTGTGAAGCTGCTTTGAAACAATTGGACTTGTAAAAAGTGCTATATATTTTGATGATTTTGATTTGATTTCTGTATTCAACTTGTGTGAAAAACGTAACTGGTGCGGCGATGACGTGTTTTGAATTGCGTGAAGCACTACACTTTCAGCGTAAGTTAAATACAGAAGGCGTTCCGAAAGCTAGATATTTTTTTTAATAACGTGTTAAATATGGATATTTTTCTTACACAAACCATCGATTCGCTTCAGAAGGCCTTTATTAACCCTCGGAGCCATGCGGATTACTTTTATAATGGATAGATGCACTTTTCTGAGCTTCACATTTTGGGCTGCCATTCACTGCCATTATAAAGCTTGGATTAACCAGGACATTTTTTATATATATATAACTCTGATTGTATTCGAACTATTCCTTTAAGTGGAGCAGCCACCTATAGGTATACTTTTAAAAGTGAGTGGTCAACCAAATGGCCATTCATTACCATAGGCACCACCAGCTCCTACTACTGCAGACTGGAGAACTCATGTGCCCATCAAGGTGTGACAGATATGAGCAGGCATGTAAAAAGTAAAGGGCATCAGGCCAAAGAACAGGCACTTAAGTCAACAAAATGGCATCATTTCTGTTTGTGCTGGTCAACTATGAACAATCTGTGAAATTGAACTGCTAGCAAAAACTTGAGAGAATTGGGTGGGGCCGAGGGGGCTGAAATACAGAAATGTACAGAAGCACAAAGTTAGCTAACAGCTAATGTATTATTAATCAATATAAAAATAAATTAAGGCACAGGCAATGGGCTATGTGAAATAAGAATACATGTTGTTAACAATGATTAGGGTAAATTGAACATGGGTGCGTGTGATGCAGAGTTGAGTCATCTGAAGTCTTCGCAGGAATTTGAGTCGTCTCTTCACAGGTGTTGATCATCTGCAGTCTTTATGAGAGGCTGGATCCAAACTGGAGCTGACACAGTTACCTCGGGATGGGCGTTCCGAGATAAAACAGAACAGGAAAATAATTAGTGTAGCTGCTGTTCAAAGCATTAAGCAAAGACAATCATGTGCACTGATAAAACTGGCGTACAAGGTTATGAGATGCATTATGTGAATGCTTGACTAAAGAGATGCGTCTTTAATCTAGATTTAAACTGGGGGAGTGAGTCTGAGCCCCAAAAATTAGATATAAAAATATCTTCTCTTATGTTCCACAGAAGAAAGAAAATCTTACATGTTTTTAAATGAAATTAGGGTGAGTAAATTATTTCAGAATTTGGATGAACTGTCCCTTTAAGTAAGTTGAGGAGCTAGCTTAGCTTGCACTTATTTATGTCAAATTGACATATTATAGCAAGAAATGCTACAGTAGAATGTCAAGCCATCTGGCTGCGACCTCAACCTCAAAAGAAGCTAAAAACAGAAATGAAAACAAATCTGTATTTTAGATGACAAAATCAGATTCTTGATATCAGTTCAACTGAAATCTAAAATGTTTTTGTTTTTTAATAGTAGAATGGCCTTGAATGTATTTTTGGGTATAATGATTCACATTATTTCTAACAGTGACTTTGACGTTTCGTAAGTTAAAGGGAACATATTATGCCCCTTTTCACAAGATGTAATATAAATCTCTGGTGTCGCCAGGATGTGTCTGTGAAGTTTCAGCTCAAAATACCCCCCAGATCATTTATTATAGCTTGTCAAATTGGCCCCATTTGGGTGTGAGCAAGAACACGCCGCTTTTGTGTCCCTTTAAATGCAAATGAGCTACTGCTCCCCTCCCCCCTTCCAGGGGCTCCTTACACGAGCATTGGATACAATGTAAACAACAAAACAAATCTCTGCCAAAATGTCAGAAATAACCAGTTGTGGAGTGCAGCTTTACATGTTTGAACCGGAGTCGGACAACTTTTAGACTGCACCTGGACATTATTCAAAAAATATGAAGTGCCATCCTTCTGGATATTAAGTTAGAGCATGAAGCATCATGCGTAAAATTATTTGCGCAAGTATATACATATATAACAACAGAACATTTGTAATGTTATTTGGCGCAGACATTGTAATACTCTAGCTAGCTGATACACAGAGTAAACAGAAATGGTCTCTGTGCTTCTCACTCAGGGGTGTGTCGATGCTAAAATAGCAGCTCATCAACAGTCTTAGACGGGGTTTCCCTACTCTTACGTAGGTCAGGTGTAGAGGGAAATCTGGAACAGCTTGTTATGAGAGATTGATAATGATTGATGGGGATTATAAAAAAAAGTATTTGGGTGGATTTTTACCATTATAAGCTGGTTGTTTACACACACTGTGGACACACATATGTGTTCAAACACCTTATAAGTGTCCCCTTTAAGATTTGTGTTGTGGTTACTTATGCCCATCAGTGGAAAAAATATGTTTTTTCAGGGGCAGACTACCAAATCTAACCAGCAAAGTCTTGGAAACTGGGTTTTCATGTTACTTTATAAAACGGTTAGTTCCAGTCCTTGATTCTGATTAGTCAATAGCTGTGTTTTATTCACAATTAAACATTTCTATGACCACTTCACCCAACGGTTCTGTGTATCACCTGCATTCAGATATAGCATTTTCCTTCAGGTCAGTCCTATGTTCATAATAAAAAGCGAGTACGACAGGAAACAGGAAAACAAGTCAGCTTGCCAGTATGGCAGTTTTTTGGATTTTGTAGTCAGACCAATGTCATCTACAAATTATGCAAGACCGTGGTCCCCACCAAGACTGGTAATACCACAAACTTGTTTAACCACCTTAAGCCTTGTTTATACTTTTGTCCGGCTCCACAGCTCGAGCCTCTGCTGACTGCATGCGTGCCTCGTCCATTTGGGGAGGTGTTTATACTCGACACGCTCGCCGTTGTGCTATTCGTTACTCTGCATCAGTGCCTTATATGACAAAGCATCTAAACGGTATAATTTTAAGGGACAAATACGTTTTTTTTTTTTTTTATTTCATGGCATCAACGCATCTCAAAAAAGTTGGGACAAGGCCATGTTTCCCACTGTGTGGCATCCCCTCATCTTTTTATAACAGTCTGCAAACGTCTGGGGACTGAGGAGACAAGTTGCAGGACTGAGGAGACAATAGGAATGTTGTCCCATTCTTGTCTAATACAGGCTTCTAGTTGCTCAACTGTCTTAGGTCTTCTTTGTCACATCTTCCTCTTTATGATGCGCCAAATTTTTTCTATGGGTGAAAGATCTGGACTGCAGTCTGGCCATTTCAGTACCCGGATCCTTCTTCTACGCAGCCATGATGTTGTAATTGATGCAGTATGTGGTCTGGCATTGTCATGTTGGAAAATGCAAGGTCTTCCCTGAATGAGACGACGTCTGGATGGGAGCATTTGTTGTTCTAGAACTTGGATATACCTTTCAGCATTGATGGTGCCTTTCCAGATGTGTAAGCTGCCCATGCCACACACACTCATGCAACCCCATACCATCAGAGATGCAGGCTTCTGAACTGAGCGCTGATAACAACTTGGGTTGTCCTTGTCCTCTTTAGTCCGGATGACATGGTGTCCCAGTTTTCCAAAAAGAACTTCAAATTTTGATTGGTCTGACCACAGAACAGTTTTACACTTTGCCACAGTCCATTTTAAATGAGCCTTGGCCCAGAGAAAACGCCTGCGCTTCTGGATCATGTTTAGATATGGCTTCTTTTTTGACCTATAGAGTTTTAGCCGGCAATGGATTGTGTTCACCAACAATGTTTTCTGGATGTATTCCTGAGCCCATGTTGTGATTTCCATTACAGTAGCATTCCTGTATGTGATGCAGTGCCGTCTAAGGGCCCGAAGATCACGGGCATCCACTATGGTTTTCCGGCCTTGACCTTTACACACAGAGATTGTTCCAGATTCTCTGAATCTTTGGATGATATTATGCACTGTAGATGATGATAACTCTGAGAAACTCCTTTCTGATATTGCTCCACTATTTTTGGCCGCAGCATTGGGGGAATTGGTGATCCTCTGCCCATCTTGACTTCTGAGAGACACTGCCACTCTGAGAGGCTCTTTTTATACCCAATCATGTTGCCAATTGACCTAATAAGTTGCAAATTGGTCCTCCAGCTGTTCCTTTATATGTACATTTAACTTTTCCGGCCTCTTATTTCTACCTGTCCCAACTTTTTTGGAATGTGTAGCTCTCAAATCCAAAACGAGCCAATATTTGGCATGACATTTCAAAATGTCTCACTTTCAACATTTGATATGTTATCTATATTCTATAGTGAATAAAATATAAGTTTATGAGATTTGTAAATTATTGCATTCCTTTTTTATTCACAATTTGTACAGTGTCCTAACTTTTTTGGAATCGGGTTTTTTTATTTACTATGTGGTTGCTTAGGCATTATAAGTGTTATGGTTGCTTGCTAGGGTGTTTTGGGCCTAATGTGAGCATGTTCTTTTGGAATTCTGTTCCAGTTACAACAGGACAAAGTTTAAAAGGACTATTCAGCAAGGACTATCTGGACTATCTTCACCATCACAGAACTAACTGGAAATCAGTGAGTGGGAACAATTGTTTGTTAAATCTATTAATATGCATGTTTTAATTGAGTGAACTGACTCTGTAACTACAGCCATTGTAATGTAAACTTTTTTAAGGCATTTGTAGACTGAGGACAGTATGATGTTTCTGCTTTTCCAGAGTATCTACATAATGACTTGAGAGAGTTTATTAGGAGAACACAGACTAAATTGTGCTTGTGTTTTTTAAATGGCCTGAGGGATAATGTCTACTAGATGGTCCACAAAGGCACAAAAGAAATTTGCAAGGCCTATAGCAGATAGAAACTACACTGAAGCAGTTGTGCAACAAAGCCATCAGCTCATTTCCTTGTTTTCTGAAAGCAGATTGTTATGGAGATTACTTCATTCTGGTTTACTTTAAAAAGGACATTTAAAGGGGACCTATTTTGTCTTTTCACTTGTTCAACTTTAGTTAGTGTGTAATGCTGCTGTTTGAGCATAAAAAAGATTTGCAAGGTTAAAAAAGCTCAAGGTCCACTCCAAAGGGAGATTTTTAATTTTATTTAACAGAATCTACTTTCCAAGAACTACAACGAACGACTCGTTCGGACTACAACATGTTTTCCACACCAAACTTTGTTTGACCTTCCTAAGGCTGACGGACTTAGGGTGGTTTAAATACATTTTTAACACTGTTCCTTAACATTTATAACCCCAACGTTTATATATGTGTTCCACACTGTACGGAGAACAGCTTCCAGAACCTAAGAGAGTAGGGTATGTAGGGCACACACAAGAGTTTCTCCTGAAATGGAGCAGTTCCCACTTTGTTGGGACAATATGTTGTTTGTGAATCACAACTTGTATGTCTTATTATTTGTTGTTGTGATTTCTAAGCTTTATGTTGTTGCTATGATGTTAAAAAAAGGCCTCCGCTAGCCTGCTAACCAACATTAGTGTTGATATAGGGTCATACACCCAGCAAAATGCGGCGCCAGGCATAATGTTTGAGGTGTACTCAGGCATATTGTTGGTGCGCTGCTATTTGAGGCAACTGAAAACGACTGCGACATTGATCAACTGAAACCTGGTCTAAAGTCAATGCCACAATATTTTTTTTTGTTATTTAAGATCACGTTAGTAATATGCGCATATAGGTGGGTCCACAACATGCATAGTCCTACTCTCTGCTTATTACACACACAGGGACGCGCAGCAGCAAACATTTTTAAATATTAAAAATAAAAAGATTCCTCTCTGGAGAAGTGTTCAGTCTTTCTGCTCGCAAATTCCTGCATGCAACTAGCGAATCCGCCATGGTGCAAGCGCAACCAGCTTTTAAAGGGAATGGGAGATGAGACTCAGACTCAGTTTTTTTGCATATTATGCTCAAAACACACCCATGACTAATTAAGAGACTAGGTACAACCCTTTTAGACCATGCGCCGGGTGCACTGACCATCTTTACCGTCGTTAAACTAGCTAAAGTGGATTCGGACACACCCTAAGTGCACTTGCGGCATGCGTTTTAGACCATGTGCTTAGATCGTTAAAATAGGGCCCATAGTGTTTACTGTAGTTTTTGTAAGCTTTCGGAAAATTAACCATGGTTTTATGATCAATGATTGTTTATATTACCATAGTTTTGTGACAAGTATCAAGATTAAATGGTGGATAACATTGTATCTAAACTGTATAAGATGCCCCAAAAAAACAAAACAAAAAACACACCGCTTTGAAACGTCCTGTGAAATCCGTTCTGCACGATCCTCTTGTTTGTTAACATTCTCAAGTCTGAATCAGGCTTGAATTAGTTTGAAATTGATGCCATCCTTAATATTTTCATCTGAGCAGATAAAGGGGCTTGACATTTCCCGAACACACTGATAACCAATCACAGCACATTTCGTATTTCGGAAGGAGGGGCTTAATAGTCGGTGCGTTCGAGCCAGACTGAGGAGAGAGGGGCTATAATAATGTAAAATATGTGAAAAATAATGTTTTTTGAACAATTAAGCATGACGGAAGCATATTCTAGTACACCCCCAAAACAGAATCAGCATGGAAGGAGAGATGTCTGTTGAAGGACCGTGGTTTAACTTTGGATTCTTAAAATAACCCAGAAAGACATAGGAGCCTACAGTATGCTATGTAAATCAGGACTCAAATGTTTGTGTTGTGACCTTTTGGCATCTACCATGATACAGGATGTGCAGAACCCACAACTGATATGAGCGAGTTCCGCATGCAGGTTTGTTGGTCAGCTGAGAAAAATGTCAGATGTCAATACACTCTAAAAGATGCTGGGTTAAAAACAAACCAAGTTGGGTTGAAAATGGACTAACCTAGCGATTGGGTTGTTTTAAGCAAACTTTTAACCGAACCGCTGGGTTAAACCAACCCAATCGCTGTGTTAGTCCATTTTCAACCCAATTTGGTTGTTTTAAACCTGGTCTTTGGAGAAGCAAAAGTATTTATTTCTGCTTTATTGTACAGAATTCTGCTGACTTTTCAGAGACCATTGCTATTTTTGTTCTAGCATTAGGGAAGGAGTAAAGATTTTAGTAATATAATATATGATTTTTTTTTTTTTAAATACTAGTGTTCCTAATGGGATTACCCTCTTAGTGTACAAAAGAAGACAATTCATAATTATGTCTTTAGTGTGCCTTTTTGGACTGCACATTCAATTCCAAATGTGCTAATATTAAGCAGGTTTCTTGATTGAAACAGTTTATAAAAAGAAATTATATATATGTATAATTATAAGACCTTAATTCTCTGTTCGGGTCATTTTGACCTATATATATATATATATATATATATATATATATATATATATATATATATATATATATATATATATATATATATATATATATATATATAAAATATACCCGAACAGAGAACAGATTAAGGTCTTGTTAAAAAGGTATGGAAAGGTTTTTAAAGCCATATGAAACCAAAATGAATATGAAGGTTACATTTCTAAGACTTCTAAGGCACATGTGTTTTAAACAACATTTTAAAAACATTTTCCTTTTTTATTGAGCGGACACTCTTATATGTCATTGACCCTACAACAAAAGACCTTGCAATTGTTTAATCTCATCTATATATTAATGTTAGAAGAAAATGTAAGATTTATTGAAAGCAAGTTGCTAATATGCCAAAGTACTAAGACGCTTGACCTTTTATTGTAACTGGACAATAATTGCAATCGATGCAGCAGTGAAACCCAACATATTTAGCTAACATTGGTTGGTCATGTTAGAAATTCAAATGCCAATCAATCCTGGATTTTTTTAATAGAACAAGAGCTACCACTGAAATAGGTCAGGATGTCTTTCCGAGCTGTTGATAAGAGCTCAAAGTCTTTCACCACCTTCAGGGCAAGTGTTGAGCCTATGGCATGACTGGGCAAGGAAGAGGAAGTGTCCCTTCCGCTCACACATCTACAAGGACAGATTATGGTCTGGGCCTAAGGGCACCAGCCTCTTTATAGAGTCTCTTGTCACAAAAGAAAGTTACTTGGTTTGAAAGTGACTTATGTTTGACCTGCGCTTTATGATTCGCCACATTATTGATAATAGACAATGGACTTTTTTTGTCCACAAAACGAAATTTAGTTAACGTGACCACCACACCTTAAAGGGTTAGTTCACTGTAAGGGATATTTTGACCATAACAAACTATATCAAACCATATAAGGTGTTTTTGATATTAAACTCATATAAGATGTTTTGTTAAATATAATGGGAATTCTAGGTTTCTGTAGTAAACACATTTTTTTTGATAAACTTTGATACTCTTCTCAATAGAAAAAGTGTTCGTTGTCAGTAGCCTTGAACAAGTTCTCGGAAAGTTTTCTTTTCACTCAAGGTGGGACAGCTGCAGATAACACCAACTAAGGAGTTTGTTATCGTGTTTTGTGTTATTGGCCCTCACCCATTGAAAGGAGAGTATAAAAGAACAAGTGAGGGCTTTGGTTTTGTCTTTTCTAAATGCACAACCTGCAACCCGAATTGACCTTCTTGGCAAGAATAAAAGCTTTTAAAGACACTTTGCTTGTGTTATTGATTATGATTATTATTAAAGTTTATTTTTTCCACGACATTCACCCAAAAATGAAAATTCTGTCATTAATTTCTCACCCTCATGTCGTTCCAAACCCGTAAGAATGTAGAAACCGGAAGTAATTAATAACAGAATTTCCATTTTGGGACTAACCCTTTAAGATCCATAATTTGTCCTTGCATGTGTTTGAGCTACTGAGTAGGAATGGAACCAAAAACACTTTAATAAGATGTGTTCATGGGACACCGTCAATTTGTTTCTTTAAAATAATTTTCCAAACTTTTCGGAAAAATCAATTAATTCTGCAGGTTATGAAGATGTTTTGCAATGCCTGCATTTGTTTGCCTTCTAAAAATGTGTAACTATGGAAACATAATATTTGCAAATGTCAGTTATTGTGATTTGAGTAGGCAGACTTGTCTTCCATGCCGGTCATTTCATTTGAGAAAGCACCCAAAATTTGACCAATGTGGTTGTTTGCAAAGTACAAGAGAAGTAAATGCACATGTGCTGGTTTATTTTGTGTCGTCTCGAAATAGGAAATGCATCCTGTTGTGGATACTGTTCCAAAGACTCTGAGTCACTAAATAAACCTGAAGAATAAATGCTGCAAACACAAAATGGAATTTATAAAGAGCTACATTGCAAGTTAGTAAAAGTAACTAACCACATTGAATATATATATATATATATATATATATATATATATATAATATATATATATATATATATATATATATATATATATATATATATATATATATATATATATATATATATATATCCCATTCTGAATATATATAGTTAGCAGTTAATCACTTTTTGTTAACTATCCATTAAGTTCTTAACTATCCGTTAAGTCTTTTCACATTATCCTGTCAGAGAAAACACATGAAGTGACCAGGTATGCATGAAAAGAATTTCCACATGCATCACAGTCTTTCTAATTTTCAAATATGTGTGCAAACAGAGCTAACTAATAATATTGCCCGTCTGAAAATGGAAAGACACTTTAGGAGTCTTTCCTGTGGGTGTTTAAAATTGCTTCTGCTAATTTGCATTGCTATCTTTTCACAGCCCCCATTTGGCTTATTTAAAGTCTTATTATAAACGTTCACTTCACTGGAGACTCAGTGTAGCAGCAGACCTCTAACCTGAACACCCACGCTAGTAAGAAACATTATTATTCCAGAAGATAAAGCCTCACAGTTACAGACATGGAACATTTAAAACTATTCTGCATGTGCTGAATGGTCATACATCATATCTGATTAAATGGTTACTTATGAACTAAAAATAAAGGAGAACTTTCTGGGTTCAGTACTGGGGAAAAAAAGTAACTTCCCTAATTACAAACTAATTACCAGAATATATAATCTTTAAAATCGTTTAAAGACAAAGGCATTTTTTGGCATTAAAACTGTATGCATGAATTTATTCATGTATGCATGAATGAATGCATGGCATACATACAAACATACATGCATCCATCCATATCTACATACATACATACATACATGCATATAGAGTTGGAGTCATCTCTTCACAGGTGTTGGTCATCTGCAGTCTTTATGAGAGGCTGGATCCAAACTGGAGCTGACACAGTTACCTCGTGATGGGCGTTCCGAGATAAAACAGAACAGGAAAATAATTAGTGTAGCTGCTGTTCAAAGCATTAAGCAAAGACAATCATGTGCACTGATATAACTGGAGTACAAGGTTATGAGATGCATTATGTGAATGCTTGACTAAAGAGATGCGTCTTTAATCTAGATTTAAACTGGGGGAGTGAGTCTGAGCCCCAAACATTATCAAGAAGGCTATTCCATAGTTTAGGTGCCAAATATGAAAACGTTCTTCCTCCTTTAATGGACTTAGATATCCTAGGTACTACCAGAAGCCCAGAGTTTAGTGATCTTAAAGATCGTGATGGGTTATAAAGCGATAGAAGATCAGTGAAATACACAGAAGCTAAACCGTTTTGGGCCTTATCGGTCAGTAGCAATACTTTATAATTGATACGGAACTTAATAGGTAACCAGTGTAGAGACAAATCGGTGTTTTATGATCATATTTTCTTGACCTAGTAAGAACTCTAGCAGCTGCATTTTGGACTAATTGTATACAAACCCGATTCCAAAAAGGTTTGGACGCTGTACAAATTGTGAATAAAACAGAGAAATGCAATAATTTACAAATCTCATAAACTTATATTTGATTCACAATAGAATATAGATAACGTATCAAATGTTGAAAGTGAGACATTTTGAAATGTCATGCCAAATATTGGCTCATTTTGGATTTCATGAGAGCTACACATTCCAAAAAAGTTGGGACAGGTAGTAATAAGAGGCCGGAAAAGTTAAATGTACATATAAGGAACACCTGGAGGACCAATTTGCAACTTATTAGGTCAATTGGCAACATGATTGGGTATAAAAAGAGCCTCTCAGAGTGGCAGTGTCTCTCAGAAGTCAAGATGGGCAGAGGATCACCAGCTTTTGCATTTAACTTTTCCGGCCTCTTATTGCTACCTGTCCCAACTTTTTTGGAATGTGTAGCTCTCATGAAATCTAAAATGAGCCAATATTTGGCATGACATTGTAATGGAGGCCAGCTAGTAGTTGCTGTGTGAGTAAACCTCACTCCTCTGATCTCAAGAGAAGCTCTGGTGACTGACGCTAGAGGTTGCAGCCTTTAGCCTCCTTGTTAGAGCGTCCGACTCTCATGCTGGCGGACCCGAGTTCGAGTCCCGCTTAGAGCGGGGCGGTTCGAGCAGGAGGGTTTACAACATTTCAAAATGTCTCACTTTCAACATTTGATATGTTATCTATATTCTATTGTGAATAAAATATAAGTTTATGAGATTTGTAAATTATTGCATTCCTTTTTTATTACATTACCATACCTTTGGTACATACATACCAAACATACATGCATATCATACACCCACACACACACTTCTCTCCCTCCTCATTCTCCCTTTCATTAGTCACATTTCATTCACAGCTGGCCCCTGACATTTTTTTTCCCTTTGTCTGTTCAATTTGAAAAAGAGTGCTTCTTCTGTGGTCATTTAGACAGGCTGTTGTGAAGAAAATGTATTGAAAGGCAATCGAATATTTTATACATTTCAACACAAATCTAAATTGATTCATATACAATTCACACATACTGCAGCAGAGTTGACAGGACGTCTTTATTGTTTCAAAGAAGTATTTGCTTACTTTTAACAATTTTTTCCCAATATTGGCATAACTCAAGTGGCACGTAAACAACGTTTAGCCCAGTTCCTGTTAGTAGACTGATACATGCTCAAGTACAAAAACCATTACCCAACAGCTTGAGCCAAGAAAATTGACATGATAGGACACATTTACAGCTTAGTGGAATAAAGCGTACTTAAGTACCTAAGATCCAAGCTCCCATGAGCTTCATCTTCATCAAGTTGAGGTAAGCTCAGTTTCAGTAGGGCACACCCTCATATGGCTCAAAGGGCAAAACATAAAATACATAATAGTTTGTGAGTTTCTCTGTCATAATCAGTTCAAATACCAATTACATATCACAGTCGTGCATGCCTACTTACAAACTACAACCTCACTCATTCACAATACTGAACAGCACAAAAAGTTGGGGGAAAAAAATAAGATCATTAAGATCATAATCATCAGCTCCAGCATTTAACACTTTCCTCAGCTTCATGTATACTGAAGATGTGGTTTTCTGCCAATTAAGCAGTAATGTATGTTGGTCCTTCTACAACCGCATGCTAAGATAATTCAAAACTTCCATCCAGAAATTTTATTTCACTCATCATAAATTAGAAGTCTTTCTGTATTGTTACACATCAGCCTTGATTGAAAATTCCTAAAAAAAAAATAAAATAAAAAAACCTTTTTGTGAGGTTAAGTTTGAGTTTGGGGGGATAAAATAAATAATCCTTAGACTCAATAAAAAAAGAAAGTATGTCCTTAGCCTTTTTTAACACTGATAAAGGCACTCATTGGCTTAAAGTGTGAAAATATGGTAATGGTAATTTTTTAATACTCAAATGAGGGCACACATTTCCATTGCTATCAGGGCAAATCTCAAGAAACCAGTTAAGAACACTCCTAGGTCACAGTAGGTCACAACCCAGAATATAAAGACAAAAAAAGCATTTATGACCATTAACACTTCTGGAATTAAGCATTTAAGCAGCATTATTTGTCACACTACTGTCATACTACTCAGAAAACTGACTGTAGAAATTAGATAAATCAACAGCTTGAAGAAAATCTCTGAAAGCAAGTTAGTTCAACTGTTGACAAGTTTATAGCTAGCTATCTGAATGCTAACACACCTGCTTTAGATGGCAGAAACATTTAAAGGCAAATCCATTGTCCCCTCAAAGAGAGAGAAAAAAAAAAAAGTTAATTCTGTCATCATTTATGCAACTTCATGTCATTCCAAACCCATAAGACAAACCTGAGAGATTTCTGGCTCTTCATTGAAAGTCCAAAACTTGGACTACCAAATTACACCAAAACTTGTATCAAAAAGTTCAGACGAGAACCATTGAGGTTTGTTCTCGGCTGTCAAGAGAGTACCATTGCATTTCCATTCATCATATTTACCATCATATTTTCTAAGCAAAAAAAAGAAGGTGGTATTATATAAATAAATCGTGCCTCTTTAGAAGACTTGGATTGCTTTTACGATCGCTTTATGAATTTTTTGAAGTGTCAAATTTTGGTTGAATGGACTTTCAGTGGAGGGAATCTCCCAAGTTTTAGGAAATCTCTCAGGTTTCATAAAAATATTTTGTTTCGAAGATGAACGAAAGTCTTAGGGGTAATTGTAATTGACAAAATAATTTTCATTTTTGGTACTGAGGTTTCTAGCTTTATACATTATAGTGCATCTTTTCTACAACTCTTTCAGTGATGGTATATTAAGACTAAGCTGGAGTGCACGTGTTACAGCTAGCACCTACAAGATTTAAACCAAATTCCCTGTGTGCAGTTTAACACACACAGACACACATCATAATAATAATAATAATAATAATAATAAGTCAAGGAAACAAGTTACTGGGCAGACCATGGCTGCCATTACATTCAGAGAACCCATGATTTTTGTGAAAAAAGTAACGAAACTGGTGATTGAGTATTTACATGTTCCAGACCAGGTGTCCAGCACCTTGGCAGGCAAAAAAAAAAAAAAAAAAAAATATGTATCGTATGATTGGTACCCCTTCAACCATGTCACAATGGCTCATTCCACCACTGCGTAACATCAAATGATCCTCAAACACATACAAATGACACAAATGATAATTATATATGCTGCCATAGGAGTCACCCAAGAAGGTTATCACACTTGTTTCATTGGCACGCGAACCATTCACCCCTTCTTCTATGGAATTTGGGCCTCAATATGTCTTTCATCCGCTTTTCTGGAAGTCCTCAAACTGGGAAGTCATGGGTTGAGAGACCACGTCCAATCTAAACATGATAAAACACTGCGTCAGGTCTCATGACAGACCTAGACTGACAAGATGTCGCTCAGTAGAGGTCCCGTTTTACTGAACGTTAAACATAAATAACACATACTCCCAATAATACATAAACCGCAGCCTTCACTTTAAACCGGTCTCAAATGTATGAAACAGGTTTTTAAACAGTGGCTGTACAGTGTTTACATTCAATGCCCTATTCCCTTTTACAGGCTCAACCTGTTTACACTGATTTGTATATCAAAACACTGCGAGAACGATTTTCACATTATTCCTTTTTCCACTTCCTCAAAACAACAAAAGAATCAGTGTTCAGGACAAAACTAACAAAAATATGCCAAACGATCAAAGCATTGCTCTCCTTTTCTGATTTCCCATTAAAAGTTCTTAAGACATTGTTTGAAGCAGCCACTTTCCAAATCTATCTTTACATTAAGTGAACAGATGGTAGATGCAGTTAAAATAGGTCACATGACACCTGAGTCCCCCATCACCCCCGGTACTTCTACAGAAAGACACAACAAGCTTCCAGTGAGCGCATACATGAGGATGGGTACACATGCAAGTCTTTTTCAACAGTCCCTTGGCAACAAGAGGGTAGGGTGTTGGTAGCAGTTGAGGGTCAAGCATATAGACACCAAAGAGAGGCCCAGCTTTGGGGGTAGGGCATCACCTCACAACCCACAGTATTCTCATGCTAATCACCGGATGGCCTGTTTCCTGTGGGGTTAAACCGAGTTTCCCTTGGCAACATTTATTTTTCCCTTTTCAGCTCCTGCCCCTCTTTCGCACAATAGCCGACCCGCATGCGCAGCGTTCCGCTCTTGTGCAAGTGCCAGAGTTGCAGGAACTCCTCAGGCATGGCGTGAAATCTCGAGGATGGGAGAATGTTGTCATAATAGTGGTGGCTGACCGGTCGCTCATTTAGCCCCACCGAAAATGGCCAAAAACCGTAAGCAGTCACCTCTTCACACAGGCCAAGGGCAAGGCTCACTAGGAACAACCCCGTGGACAGCCGTTTGCCATGGACGCCGTGGTTCTTCCAGAATCGACCAACATTTTTAAGGAAGTCCGGATTAGCAAAGAGGACAGTCTGGTCGGAGGCGGAGTCTGCAAGGGCATGGTATGCCCGCAGGGAGGGGTCAGTGCCGGGCTTCATTGAGAATGCTGGTATGTAGATGTAGCTGGAACCATATGCCTTCATGCTCTCGACAAAGGATTTGCGGGACCAAAGCAGGTTCTGAAAGCTGATGGGGAAAAAGAGGAACGATAAAATAAGTCAAAATAGCCATAGGATACTGGATAGTAATAAGATAAAAGGATTTGAATGTATAATAATAAAAAAAAATATATATAATATATATATAAAAATATATATATATATAGCAGTTTTCACTGCTAAGTAGATGTTGCCATTTTTGTAATGTCCCTGCCAGTGTTTCATGTTTGAAACAGAATGGTTTCATTTAAAGATTGTTATTCATTGTTTTGACATTTATGTTATGAACGTTATGAATTCGGTGATGTTATACAGAAAGAAAAAATTAAATAAAATTGAACTTCATGTTGACCCCTTGATGTCTGTCAGTTCACGAGCCATGGCTAACTTTAGCTCTTTATTTATACTGTTTCTTGTTAGACCGCCTGTAATTTCCTTGGCACTAAGTGAATAATAAAGTTAGAATAAATAAAGTGCCTGAGCTTGTTTCTGAATAGCCCCTTTCACACAGCAATCCCTGTGTGAATCATCACTACAAAAGCCATTGTCTTCATTCGCTCACATGATGAGAAGCGCTTTAGTTTCACCATCTGTTCAATTTGACAACTTTTTTGATGGGCCTAAGGAGATGATCAACCAGAATGGGTTTTTGCTCTTAAAAAACACGAGACGCACACAATAGTATCCAGCTGCAGAGCCGCAACGCTGATGAATGGAAAAGGCGGCAGGGTCTCAAGCGTGACACGCTGGAAAAAGCTGCGAGACGTGGCGCAGCGGTCACAGATGATCATCTAGTGTGTATTTAGATAGAAAAACTATTAAAAAGCTTACTGTGAACAGCGAGGAGTAACCACGTCATCTCCATAAGAACTTATGATTGGCCCAAAGTAGACTTCTTACGTCCGTTTGCTCTGACTTCGTACGTGATTATACCGATAATCTTCATTCTGCTTTCACACAGAGCACATTACCGGTAAATTACTGATAATAATGTTACATCTTCTCTTACTGGTAAATTGCCAGAACCAATTTACCAGTATTTTTAAAAAGGTCCTGTTCACAAATGATCTCTCACCAGTAATTTACCAGTATGTGTGAAAGGGGCTAATATCTGATGTATCTTATGAACACTTGCATTACAACTAGGGCTGCTCGATTATGGCAAAAATATTATTTTGGGTCAATATTGAACTCATGATTATTGGTGACACATGGAACACCTGGTTTGTTGTGCTTTCTAGGGCTGCACAATTTGGCCCAAAATTTTGTGCTTATATGTTAATATGACTAATAATAATAATAATAATAATAATAAGTATTATTATTTATTAAAAAATATTTAACAAAACAATAAATATTACTATTACATATTCATTATTAAAGATTATTTAAGAATAAATATTATTATATATTTACATTATTATACTGTTAACATGCAGGCAACCTATAACTATAAATCATTAGAAAGGTCTACGGATATATTATAAAATATTTTTTTATTATAAAAATCTGTGGTAATAATTTATTTTTTGTCAGGAGTTATGCATTTTTAATATAAAACATGAGCCTCTTATGCATCCACTGCAGGGGAAAAAAAAAAACACTAATTAGTGACCTCATTAGAACACAAGCATATTAATAAAAAATTTATAAATAAATACAATTGAAAATGTATCACCATGTAACACCAATGCACTTGAGACTGGAGATCTCCTGCCAGCTAATGCAAGTAGTAAAAGGGATAATCCACTAAAATAAGGTCACTATCCATCCCTCAAGACATTTAGTCGACTGTCTGGAGAACTGGGAGTCCTTTTCGGACCGCACGATTGCCACGGATTCCCTGCTGTTTGCTGCATACTACCCCAGAGACCACAAATAGCTACTGGCTGTCTCACATAGAAGGATTATGAACTCTGCCAGACAACAGAATGCATTGTAATTGTAAAACAATTGAACAAGACATGGAAAGATAGAATGGAAAAAAGACATGGTATGATAGAGTGAGAGAAGCATTTTACTGAAACAACTACTGTATTGCAGGGACAAAAGACAAAAATAAAGCACCAAGTCAAAACAACTACACAATTTAGCCGATGTTTGACTCAAAGGATGAATAAATGGATTCCTGTGTGCCCATTAGTGATGTCAAAAGTAAAGACACACTGTTAATACTAAAATAATAAATCATAATAACAAAAGCTAACAATTTCAATAAAACAATTTATTTTAATCATTTTGATTAAATTCAGTAGTACTGTCACCAAAGTAAAGCCAGCTGTGACAAAAATATTGGTGCGCACCTATTCCAAAAACTATGGTAATCTCCAGGAAGAGCAGAAAGGTGCCGCTTTGGAATCTAAATCATTGGTACCACTAGAGCTGCACAATTAATTCAATTTCTAATCGCGATTACGATTACGGATGCCACAATCATGCAATCGTTCAAAGACATGATTACAAAAAAATAAAAATAAATAAATAAGCCGCTTCTATTATTCTGCACACTTAAAGGGATAGTTGACCCAAAAATGAACATTTTATGTTTATCTGCTTACCTCCAGGGCATCCAAGATGTAGGTGTCTTTGTTTCTTCAGTAGAACACAAATTAAGATTTTTAACTCCAACCGTTGCACTGTGCCAGTCGTATAATGCATGTCAATGGGGTCAAATTGTATGAGAGTAAAAAAAAAAAAAACTTCAAATTAAACCCTGCGGCCCGTGACGACACATTGATGTCTTAAGACACGAAACCGAACAGTATTTATATAATTTTTTACCTCAAATACAACACTACGTACAACAGTCGCGAGCGCGCCATCACTTCCGCTGGGTGAGGTCAAAACACACACGATATGGCGTACGATATGCGTGAGACATCACTTCCGACGCTTGTATCCCATTAAGATATGCCATATCACGTACATTTGACCTCACTCACCGGAAGTGTACTCACGCGGCTGTTGTACATAGTATTTATAGAATTCTTTACCTCAAATACAACACTGTTCGGTTTCTCGCACAAACCGGTCGTTTCGTATCTTAAGACATCAATGTGTCGTCACAAGCCGCAGGGTTTAATTTGAAGTTCTCTGTGCATGTTTTTTTTTTTACTCTCATAGAATTTGACCCCATTGACATGCATTATATGACTGGCACAGTGCAACGGTTGGAGTTAAAAATCTTCAATTGTGTTCTACTGAAACAAAGACACCTACATCTTGGATGCCCTGGGGGTAAGCAGATAAACATCAATTTTTCATTTTTGGGTGAACTATCCCTTTAAGAGGTGTGATTAGAGCATGTTACGTTGTGAGAGGCGAATCACAACTACTTCAGAGTAGGGTCTAACCCAGCACAATATGAACTACCAGTGACGAAAGTGTACGCTGACTGGTAGAATGCACGCAAAATAGCACCCGCCATTTTTAAAAAGCCATGCACACAGCCTATATGAACTAACTAACATGGAAAACAGTGATATATGGACCTCTCAACTAGACTGGGTAAACCCAGCCTGATCTGCCGGCGATTTGATTTCACCCTGCAGCTCAGTCTGGAAACCTGTACATTCATTTCTACTGCTTCTGTTACACTTTTGCGGGAACCAATCACGGACTGGCTTATCCACCTGGCGCGCTACTGGCGGGTTTAAATACGATGACGGATAGAGAAGCGATGGATCGATGTCTGTTGATCACGCCTCTTGTGGTCTGATTGGTTGAAGGACTATCCAATTGCATACAGAGTCATTTGAATAATGCTCGTTTACGCCTCTTGTGCAGTAGAAAATACATAGCAGACTCCCCAGACCAATGTTCAATCTTAAATTGAGCTTGGTCTGGTGATGGCCAGACAACCTCTCAACCCTTATTGGAGACAATCCAATGCAACTTTAAGGGGAGCAAGTGAAACATGATTATGTATTTCTACTCAGCTAGTAACATTGGACATCAACCACACGGCAAACTCTAATACCTTTTCATATAATGTCTACTAACAGCTCTACCTAATAACATATTAGACAAGACTGTTAAAAAGATCGTAAGCTGGAGAATGTGAGAATGTGAGTGCCCTGTGCTCAGACACTGTTCTCACCGCCGGCAAAATAAATGTCCGCCGCGCTGTCAAAATAAAAGTCACAACAATAAGCGTGGCTTACGTCACTTCAGAGTTCATACTGGCGGTGTGAATGCGACCAGGAAAATTACCCTAGGGGAACATTTAGTTCTCGGGGGAACCACCCTGATCCCTAGTTCCTAGAACTAAGTTCCTAGAACTACCCGGTGTAAAAGTCCCTATTATTGGGTGCATATTTTTATTTTATTTTTTTATTTATAGAAGAAACCAAACCAATGTATAGTTGACATTCAAGGATAAATGCTACAGAAAAAGCAATAAAAGTTTTTCAGGAAGAGTGTTTTCAGCTTGTTTTCTTTTAAATTTTTATATAAAAATATTGTATGCAGTTGTTTCAGACAATGGTATAAAGCTATTAAAAACATCTTTCAATGTAAATTGTGATAATCGTATTAAATAACAATTTCAAGGGAATGATTAACAATTATGATTTTTGCCATAAGCGTGCAGCCCTAGGTACCACTGTTATTGGTATCCAGTACTGAATTGTTGGTATTACGATTAAATAAAGTATGATCAGTGAATCCATCATATCAACTCCACAAAAATAAAATAAAGACAAAAATAAATAAATAGGCGAGGAGAATATGACATACCTCTTTTCAATAATGCTAGGATTGGCGCTCACCAGGTGTGTTCTGGTACCAACATCAGCGGTGTACTCTTTGGACAGAGGAGGAAGGTTGCATCTAGGAGGTAGAAGAGATGGTAGAAGAGAGATTGAAGAAAAAGTGTTGTTGTTAAATGTCTTAATTAAATACATTAATAAAAGCCCCAGGTCGTATTGTGTGAGATTCGCCAATGCATGTTATTTGTTAGATTACATTTCTGCTGTTGTGTTCCACAAAAAAAACAAGGGTCTGGAAGGACATGAGCATCTAAATAATTAAAGAATTAAATTTTTTTTGAAAAAAAAAAAAAAAAAAAAATGTAATTTCATAACTAAAACAGCCAGATCTTGCTTTGATGATATCTGTTCTATCACAGGTTAGCACAAGAGTGCCTAATCCTGCTCCTGGTGTGCCACCTTCCAGCCGAATTAAGCTCTAGTCCAAATTAACCACACCTGAACCAGCTGATCAATGTCTTCAGGATCTAAACACTGCAAGAATAGTGGCCCTCCAGGAGCAGGATCGGACATCCCTGGGTTAGCACTTAGCAACACCCTCTAGCTCCTGGCTATCGGATACTCTCTGTGATGGATCAAGTTCAGTGCTGCCAAGAAGAAAAGCCCAAATCAAAAAGACACAGCTGACCTGAGCAAGTATTAGTCTCTCCTGTCCTCTTCCTCTATGTTTCTTCCAGCAACCATCAGTGGCCTCTTTTCTATGCCACACACCCACAACTATCCACTGCCTACATGAACTCTCTTCTTGTTACTTCTTCTCCAGTCCCTTAGAACAGATTCTCCCCAATCTTCTACAGGAGACTACAACTGTGATTGACATAATTAAAGTAATAATTTTGCCCCTTGAAACTCATCTTTGATCACCAAAATGGCATATTTAAAAAAAAATTTCCCTTTAAAATTCTTCACGCTTTAAAATAGCTTGAATGTAACTCTACACCCTTGCTTCATTTAGTACATGCAAATTGTCCCCGCCTCCACTCACTAACTCTCTCCAACTCAGAGACCCACTCGCTCAACTTTACTGTAGTAAACGCTGCACAAAGATATCGCTCTTTACAACGTCAGGCACATAGCGGTAATTAATGATTAGCTTGACTACGTTATTAAACAGCTAATAACTTGTTGCTAATGTTACACAAACCATGTTCGTGTTTACCATCTCAGTCTGCCTTAAAATCAACATCCTTAGAAATGCTTTGAACTAGGGCTGTGCGATGTTGAAGAAAAATGCAATATGCAATACCTTGTTAAATAATGCGATATTCAATATGCGATGCGATATTGCTTTAAATGTGTAAAATCTATTTCACATTTAAATTATATATATAAAAATATTTAAAAACTGATAATGATACCATTTGTGTTTCACATTCTTTCTGAGAAAAGAAATCGTCGCTACAGAACTAAAATAAGAACTAAAAACAGCAGTCTTCACATTAATTAAATATACACTGATTCATAATAAAGCTACAAAGGTTATTCAGCTATGAGCACTGAGTGATTTTCTCTTGTTCTTTGACAGACAGCAGCAGGTTTACTGTATTGGCAGGCTGTCACTTTAAGATCTAATGCACGGATCCTATTGACACGCATTCGGTTTCTTTCCCCAACTGATATCATTCACTTAAAGCATAACTGACTGTGTTAACATGAATACTTATCAAGACAGCCATTTTGACATAACTGTGTGTGTATTTGACAGTTTGTGTGTGTAACGACACAAAACAGAAAACAGACGCTGAAGAGGTGGTTTGTGCGCTTGTGAGAGACAGGTGAGACTGCAAGGAGTTACATTTCACTGTCGGTTGTATATTCTGTATATAACTGTGTATGTGACAAATAAAAACTCTTGAATCTTGAGTTGTTTTTCACAAGTTATTGCATTTAAATAACTCTTTTTAACATCAAGCAAGTCATACAAGTAACAGTCGTGCATCTATTCTCTGCTATATGCGTCGACCTAAAACGTACACTTTTCACAGTGTTGAAGTAGCCTATTAAGATCATTCAGATATTGCGTGCCGTTGCGATATGCGTATCACGATATGTACATTTGCGATATTTCGATAATTTCGATATATTGTGCAGCCCTATTTTGAACATCATAGAACGTCAGCGGAGAAAGGCATATAGTTCATCATAACATCATAAGACGCATCATATACATAATTCACCCGCTATATTGCTAAATGTACCCGATTTTTCATATCAACAGAAAAGTATACCGGTATATGGCTTCTCTTGAGACTCCCCTGCTTCACAGCATAGTAATGATGATATGCTAAAGCCTGACAGCGGGCAGCACTTTGACGTGATTGGTTACACCAGCGATTTCAAAGCGTTTTTGAGACCGTCTTTGGTTCACTGCAGTTTTAAAGAGAAAATACTCAGCAACTGACTTATGAATGTGCACATGATTTGTCTGAAAGCATATGAAAAACACCACAGACATATATACAGCTAATTTATATGATTTTCACCACAGGGGGTCTTTAAGCAGATTCGGGTAACCAACTGCTCAAAAAAGTCAACATTTAACCTTACAGCAGTCAAAACTACTGTACAACTACAAAACTACAGACTGGCCTCTCTCCTTCTGTCAAAACTCCTAGGTATTTAATCAGTTCTGTTTTTCTCTCACAAAACAAGCTATTTGATAGCTTCAAAAGCAGACATTCCACCACCTGCTGGCTTTCAATACATTTCTACGGCTGGCAAGAACGAACTTCAGAGGTGATTTGCAGACATACTGTAAATCACCAGATCCTCCTTTCAAGCAATTTTGACCTTAGCATCACAGCAACCACTTCAGTTGTTTCAGTCTTACCTTACAGGCAGATCCTTCAAAGTTCTCTGGAGAGGAGGGGTGTCTGAATGAATCACTGGGGGGTGCCTCAAGGTTCAATGCTTGGCCCTCTCCTTTTCTCGATATACACAACCTTCTGTGGAGATGATATGGCTTTTCTTTCAACCAACAACCCCAATGTTCAGCTTCAATCTCTGCTTGCCCTTCAAACAACTTGGATATAGAAAAAATAACCTTGCTCAATCGACCACCACATCACTGTTCAATTGGATTCGCCAACACTAAGGACAGTAAAGAATCTCCATTGGCCAGCCTCCCAAATAGCACATACAAGCCTTTGCAAATGATCCAGAAAATGGCAGTGCCTTTAGTCTCTTGGTCTCACTCCACTGTCTATCTGTAGCTGCCTAATCCAAATTCAAGGATCTGGCCTTGAGCACTGGAAACGAAGCCTCCTACCTCAATCCTTTGTTCCCTCCTGCGCAAAATTGAAGAATTTACAAAAATTGTAAATTCCTTTACAATGAAGCACTTACACTCCTCTTAGATGGAATGAACTCCCTACCTTCACTCAATTTGCTGAAACCATCACAACTTTCAAGAAACAGTTAAAATCATACCTTTTCTGCAACCATATCCATAAATGAAGACACATTTACGATTTTAAAAAAGTGCTCCCTTTCTGCATTTCACCTTTGCTCTAGCTTGTGTATTAATATATGTACATGCAAATATGTTTATATTTCAACTTGACAGTATGTTTTGCAAATATTGTTGGATAAATATAATACATTTTTATGGTATCTGACACACTCAGCCAGTCCAGAATGAGCTAATATCATCTTCTCACCTTATGATAAAGTCAGCTTGGTCAATTTCATTTCCACAGCCACTGTGTTTTAGGACCCCTCCATTGCCCACGACCGAACACTTCTTTAGAGGAAGATGCAATGGTGTATCCTAGCAACACAAAAACAGTGGGAGTTACACAAGTGGGTCAAATAATAAAGAGTCACACATACACACACACACACACACACACACACACACACACAGACTACATTTCCATTTGTTTCTTTTGATTAATACATTTTCAAATCAAGGATACTTCAATATTCATATGCTTCAAAGAGTGGTGAACCTCTGTAAAACTGAATCGATGAAAAGACCGTTTGTAAGACCCCTGGTGATCCATTTGCATCACAGGCCAGCGATTTCATTTTCACACATACATAATTAAACACTCATCATCAGACATTTCCTTCTACAAACCCGATTCCAAAGAAGTTAGGACACTGTACAAATTGTGAATAAAAAAGGAATGCAATAATTTACAAATCTCATAAACTTATATTTTATTCACAATAGAATATAGATAACATATCAAATGTTGAAAGTGAGACATTTTGAAATGTCATGCCAAATATTGGCTCATTTTGGATTTCATGAGAGCTACACATTCCCAAAAAAGTTGGGACAGGTAGCAATAAGAGGCGGAAAAGTTAAATGTACATATAAGGAACAGCTGGAGGACCAATTTGCAACTTATTAGGTCAATTGGCAACATGATTGGGTATAAAAAGAGCCTCTCAGAGTGGCAGTGTCTCTCAGAAGTCAAGATGGGCAGAGGATCACCAATTCCCCCAATGCTGCGGCCAAAAATAGTGGAGCAATATCAGAAAGGAGTTTCTCAGAGAAAAAATGCAAAGAGTTTGAAGTTATCATCATCTACAGTGCATAATATCATCCAAAGAGTCAGAGAATCTGGAACAATCTCTGTGCGTAAGGGTCAAGGCCAGAAAACCATACTGGAAGCCCGTGATCTTCGGGCCCTTAGACGGCACTGCATCACATACAGGAATGCTACTGTAATGGAAATCACAATATGGGCTCAGGAATACTTCCAGAAAACATTGTCGGTGAACACAATCCACCGTGCCATTCGCTGTTGCCGGCTAAAACGCTATAGGTCAAAAAAGAAGCCATATCTAAACATGATCCAGAAGTGCAGGCGTTTTCTCTGGGCCAAGGCTCATTTAAAATGGACTGTGGCAAAGTGGAAAACTGTTTTGTGGTCAGACGAATCAAAATTTGAAGTTCTTTTTTGGAAAACTGGGACGCCATGTCATCCGGACTAAAGAGGACAAGGACAACCCAAGTTGTTCTCAGCGCTCAGTTCAGAAGCCTGCATCTCTGATGGTATGGGGTTGCATGAGTGCGTGTGGCATGGGCAGCTTACACATCTGGAATGGCACCATCAATGCTGAAAGGTATATCCAAGTTCTAGAACAATATATGCTCCCATCCAGACGTCGTCTCTTTCAGGGAAGACCTTGCATTTTCCAACATGACAATGCCAGACCACATACTGCATCAATTACAACATCATGGCTGCGTAGAAGAAGGATCCGGGTACTGAAATGGCCAGCCTGCAGTCCAGATCTTTCACCCATAGAAAACATTTGGCGCATCATAAAGAGGAAGATGTGACAAAGAAGACCTAAGACAGTTGAGCAACTAGAAGCCTGTATTAGACAAGAATGGGACAACATTCCTATTCCTAAACGCAACATTTCCCTAAGATACAGTAAATGCTTAACCCAGTTTTTTATATTATACCCAGCTTGTTATATTAAATTCCAAAAATAATCTCTTTGAGAATGATATTTGCTGATATGTCTGCTGGCCTACCTGAAACGCTAACGTTAGCATCATTGTTAATTTGTTGTGCCTGCTGCAAAGTGACTTTCTGGCTCTTTGAAAAAAATGTTCGACTACTTTTAATCCTGCAATGATCTACCCGTAACAATTCATAATTTCATTATAGCATTTGTTCCAGCTGGCACAATTTTATTAAGAAATATAAACAACTATAGGCTACCCGTAACCTACAATAGCCTATCAGTAATGTTACCACATAATTATGATAATCAAAGCGTGATATAATATAGCAGGCAGAGGACATTAAATTCTGTATATTTTTTTTTTTATTTATTATGAGTTGTATTTCATTGTTTATTATTTCATTATTTTTTAAATTAATTTATAACACTTTGTTAAAACTGTAGTTTTAAAATACACTTTTTGCCATTGAGGTGACTTGAAAAAAGTGTCCCAATCACCCTGAATTCACCATAATGTTCAAAGCATTGTTTCCTGTGATTTTAATCCGTGTAAATGCATATGTTGTCATTTACATAATATATATGAATGTATATGGAGCATGTGACCTTGAAATCGTGGTGTTAAAGGTAAAAATTTGGGTGCACCTAAATTTTGTGCTTGTGCACCTAAACAAAAACGTTAAGCCCACTAGTGCAACCAAGGCAAAAAGTTAGTCTGGAGCCCTGTTTTCTGATGAAAAAATTGCCAGGTTTTAGAGTATTGTGGGTAGTTGGTAACGAGTTGATACACAGTCGTGGCACCCCGAGTGGTTATTAGTGTATTTCCAAGTGGTTACTAGGGTTTTCTGGGTAGTTTCTAGGATATTGCTTGGAGGTTTCTTATTGGCTCAAGCCAAAAGAGTTTAGAGTCTGGGGGTAAGCTCAATCAATACAGAAGTAATCAGAGCTTCAGCTACATGTATTGGCTCTCTCACAATAGGTATATGGTTTCAAAAGTGGCTCAGCAGTCATATTTATAAATTCATTATGGTTAGTAGTCTTACCCATTGAATATCCACTTAAAATACTTTATGAATTTGTTATTGACTCATTATTATTATGAATAAATCAAGTACAAAACTGGACACTTCAGTATATTCTGAAGTAAATAAAATCTGTCATAATTTACTAACCCTCCAGTTGTTCCAAACCTGTATGACTTTTTTTCTTTTCTTCTTCTGATGAACACAAAATAAGATATTTTGAAGAATATGGGTAACCAAACATTTGACGGACCCCACTGACTTTCATACTATGGAAGTCAATGGGGCTCATCAACTGTTTGGTTACCGACATTGTACAAAATAACTTATATAAAAAAAATAAAAATAATATATATATATATATATATATATATATATATATATATATATATATATATATATATATATATATATATATATATAATATATATATATATATATATATATATATATATATATATATATATATATATAATAAAACTGTCCCTTTAATAAATCACAGTGTAACAAGATCAGAATGAGTGTGTATAGGATATTGCACTGCATGTTTGTGTGAACATCAATGGCCACGTACACACTGCAGCTAAATTCGGTTGTCAATTCATATTTTAGTGTTTAATTCTGTTCTGTACACACCGTTCAGTAATTTACAAATTACAACTGAATTTATGCCACGTTCCAGGCAACCTGTAACCTGTGTTTTTCCAACCTTCTACCTGTGAAATTGCACTGGAACGGCAGCCAAACCCGTGACTTCCCACCCATGAACTCGTACTAGATCGATGTACTCCCAGTTACGAGCTCTGACGTCACATAGCCCGCCCCAACGGATGCAGTGTTTATGGTATAAAAGGTATAGCAGCTTCTCTTGCATTATGCGCCGTTTTTTTCTCCTCCGTTTCCCTCAAATAAGCAAAGAGTAAGCACCTTTGGCGATAGAAATGATTGTAAATGAGCATAAGCTCCGTACGGTCCGCCATGCTTTGTTTACATCCATCTACCCTGATTCCTTGCACTCAGTAGGGTTCAGGCAAAGTCACGCCAAACTGCCTAAGTCGCGAGCCATGGTTTGAAGTCGTAACTTACAGGCTCAAAAACCTACCTGGAATGCAACATAGCTCCCGAAAAAAATGCAGGTAGTGCATTTAAAAAACTTCTGCACAGTGTGTACAGAACCAAGCAGTTTTGGGAGTGAGTCGTGCTCCGTACACACACCAATAATTTAGGGGACTCACTCCCCCGATGTTGTCACTCCTGAAACTTTGCAGTGTGTATGTGGCAAATAATGACCGTGGGCTCCGAGACAGTGTAGGAGGAACATTGCGACTGAAAGACGGCACAGTGCCCAGTACAGGACAATTAGGACCCATGCGGGTGTCTCTCCCAAGCCTGTTTATTTTTAGAAGGCAGAGCGCAGCACTGAGCCTCATGTGCAGAGAGTGGGGGTGGACAGAAAAAAAATCTGGACCAACTGCTTCTCTTCCAAACACTTCCACATTCATAACTACCTTTTATAGGCAAAAAACCCTTCTAGACATTTATCTGTGTTAATTCAGGTTACTGATTTAAAACACCATGAGTAGAAGTGTGCCAGTAGAGGTTACTTTTCTAAGCTAGTAATTTTTTGGGCTCACTGACTACTATGAAAGACAGTACCTGAACAAATAATGGGTATGTTTCGTTGGTGACCGTGTGGTAATGGTAGATCTCTCCATCATACCACAAGACTTTGCCTATTGGAGAGTTCTCCTTAGTAACTGCAAACATCCTCTTTGGATCACAGCATTCTGTCAGCAGCTTCCTGCCAAACAAAAAAAAAAAAGTGATAAAGAGAAGAAACAACAGATAATGGGCTTGTGAAAATTGACTTTTACAAATTGTCATTTATTCAGCAGAAAAATTGCTGTGCAATTACACAAACAAAATTTGATGACAAAATTGAATGCAAGCATAAATGGAAAGCATGTAAGCAAAAGAATATTCAAATAAAATCACATATAATCATAATTTGAACAATAATACTGTAATGCCTCCAGACATTGTACTTTGAGTTTGTCTAGTGACGCTTCAAAGTATTTTTAATGTAAATAGTAAAACATTAAATATATAACTGAGTGAAATAAACTAAGAAGCACAACAAATACTATTTTTTAGTTAAAATTGTACTATAAAAAAATTTGCATACCATTAATGAGAAGGATATTTTTACTTTTGTGCATTACGGTAATAAGAATTTGGAAGGAAAATGTGGTTAATTGTTATGAAAATAAATGCCACAATGTGAAACAACCCTAACAATCATAAACTAGGCTTTGCTTTCTTTGTAAAATATAATTTAAAATGATGCCCCTTTTTACAAGATGTAATTCAGGAGTCCCCAGAATGGGTTTATGAAGTTTCAGCTCAAAACACCCCACAGATCATTTATTATACCATGTTGTAATTGTCCATTTTTATTGTTTTTTAAATGCAGATGAGCTGCTACACCCCAACCCACTTTCCAGATGAGGCCGCGGAGCCTCAGATACTCTGCCAAAAACTAAAACATCTGTTTGGTTTTGATTATCATTTCTATCATTGTCATGCACTGATAAAAATGAATCATTGAGGCTGTAAGTGTAACAAAAAAAAATCATTCTTTGTTTGTTACTTTACTTGGATAATTTAAGTAGCTCACTTAATTTGGATTTGTAGCAAAAATATATTTTGTATAATTATACAATTGCACTTCTTATCCTGAGTAATATAGGCTTTGTATACATGTGCATTTCCAGCATACTATTTAAGTTACATTTACTTAAAATATTTACTGCTGGATTTGGCAGATGCAATGAACCCTTTTCACATGGTGACGACGTATTTTTCCATATTGTAACATAAATCTAGCATTTTTTTTTCCACATATTTCATATTTTAGGGTCATTTTATAACAGTGTTGTCTACATCAGGCATGACTGGTGTTGTTTCGAGGATGTTTGCTGCTTGATCAATATTATATTTAAATTAACATTTTGTCACAACTTAATTTGATTGTGTACAATCTACTTATTGTGGATAAGGAGATTTCTAGTTCCCAGAATGCTTTGCATGGGATTTAATTGGAAGAGTAAATGTTACATTTTTTCATTTATTTTCATGTGTTTAAGCAAAATAAATAAAGTAGAAGCTTTGTTATTATTGTTTAATGTTCTATTAAGTTGGGATTTAGAAAGGTTTTTGTCATGTTGGAGTTTTGGGGGTTACCGTGGTGGTGATGAGTAAAGCCTGATGTTAGGCTGATGACAGCTGGGCGCAGTGCATCATATGACCTTGCTCAATGAGCAACTGTTTATAGCACTATTGTGGTTTGTTCCTCCTGCTTATTGCTTATTACATATAGTGAAACAGAACTAATGCATGTCGTATAAGTTTATTCACTGGAGTTATTTTTACATCTAATTTTATTGGTACTTAGTTGAATTATGTTTTTGCTACACAAAGTATTTGAGTTGTGTTTAGAAGGAAAATTGAGTTGCAATTACTTAAGGGTGCATGTTGAAGACATGTAAAGTCTATTAGTTCAAACACAAATTAGATTTGTTCAAAATACTTAGAAGTCTGATGCGAATAGCCTCAATTTTTTTTTAATAAAGCCACGGTGATTTTTTTTTTTTTACAGTGTACTCACATTACATGGTAGTTCTTCATCATCATGAACATTTGTTATCTCCATGCATATTAAAGCCATATCAGTCTAAACTTCTGATATATGGTTTTCTGTACATACACACCCGAAGCAAGCGCACAGAAAGCTGGCTGTCAGATGGCACGTCCCGTGAGTATTAAACTTTTTTAACGTTTTTCTTATTGCACTTAAAATGTCAAAGTTCGCATAAACACCATCAGTTATGTCTGAGGGAAGACGTAGTGGGCAGGGCCTAACCATTTGTGACGTCACACATGCTAGAATCGCCTTGTTCGAATGCCTTGTTCTGACGTCACTTTGCCCCGCGAAACAACAATGGCAGCCCCTACAGAAGCGGTGTTTATGTAAGTTGTACAAATAAAATCTATTATCTACAAATAAAATCTATCTATATCTATCTACCGCAATTCCTTGGGCTCAGGCAGTTTGGCGTGACTTTGCCTGGAACACTACAAAGTCGTGAGTTGTGGTTTTAAGTCGTAATTTACAGGCTCAAAAACCTGCCTAAAACGCAGCATAAGACACTGCTTATGATTTATGGGGATTAAAAAAGTGGAGTGGGTGGATTTTTACTATTATAGGGAGGTTGTGTATACACACTGCCGACACAAATTTATGTTCAAACACCACGTAAAAGTGAATTTTGCATAATAGGTCTCCATTAATACACCAATCATGAGATTCACCGAACAGACTCAACCCCTATGACGTCAGCCTTTATGGGGGTTCAGAGCGGGGACAGAGGGCTTCAAACGAATCTGCCCCTCTGCGCCTGCGCGTTCACTTAATGGGTTTATCGGGAGGCGTCTGCCCTGCACAATGCTCGTATCAGCATGAGAGCCAGATTAAATAGACGAGATACTGACTGAAACCAATCCATTTATTTAATTACAGTTAGAAACTAAAATGTAATTTAAAATTGCATCATAGATACATCGACTTACAATGAGACATTATAGATGCTCTCACATTGATTGAATAAATAATGTGATATTAAACGAATGGAAATACCTGTACATATCTACTCCCGTTTGGTTTCTGCTCCATGTTTGTCCCTGCCGCAGAACCTCATCCACCATTTCCTTGTCACTGGGTATTCTGTACACGGGGAAGATATAGAACCACAACAACGCCAGCACACCCAGAGTGGCCCATATATACCTGCTCCTGTGACATCTCAAAGACACCATTCCGCCGGTCTGATCAGACAAACGCCTAGCTCAAAAACACGTGCTCACCACCGACAGGTTTATTTTGGTGCCACTGCCATTAAGAGCAAAACGCCGCTTGAATACCGTTATCCTGCTATTCCCATAATGCGGCGTTAAGAGGCCAGCAGTGGTGCATCAGTGTCAGATTTTCATGCATGCATGCATTAAATTCCTCCTCATTCCCAGATGATTTGCTGATGGAAGAGCTCACAATCACGGGCAGGATGTGGTGGATGCGGGCGAATCGCCTTCATCGGTTCCGTCTGGCCAAGCACCTGGAATCTCATGGGGTTTTATACAGGATCATATCTTCTCCCCTCCAATCACTTCTAATGAAAACCGCCTTGAACTCTCCAAAAAAATCTAATCCGTGCGCTATCCGGCTTCATACCCCCTTTATCACCGCATCACGACCTTTTTTCTCTGTCCCGCTATGCAAATTCATTTTTTAAGGCCTTCCCTCTCAATCTAGCCGTCTCGGATGTAATCTTCCGAATAAGTGAGAGACAAAGCTCAGTTTGTTGCGAATGCTTTAGCACGCATCATTGCCCCCATTATTTGTTATGGTGCTGCCCCCTTCTGGCTAATCTAGTCACATGACAACGGATGTGTAGTGTATTTACCGAGCTGTTTACACAGCATGTTGCCTACTGTAAACAAATAGTGTAAATACGAATGATCAAAACCACGCTTAATTTTTGTCAAATATCATAACTTCTGTTTAACATGATTGTTGTTTATCCATGTTTGTGTTAACAACCATGTTGAAAGTTAAATTAGGCCTAAATAATGGTTTAAAATGGACCAGTTCAAAATAGCGTTACATAGCCTACTCTGCAAATGTTCTGTAGGGGAGAGCGGGGCACAGCCTAACGCTTTTTGACTTTCTCAGTTTGTGTAAACCCACATTAATTTCACACGTCTAGTACAATTATTTTGTTTCATTAATAGTGTATACTTTTTTGGAATGGAAGTGAATGGTCATTATCGGCTGTTTGCTCGGTCCATGGTACGGATTTTAGAGCACAATATGGGCTGACCAACAGTACAAACGTGACAGCATGCCCCATGTTTGTAACACGTGAGGGGCACATTGTAACCAATGGCCATGTGACAGCTTAAAATGTTATCCAATACAACAATAATAATAATAATAATAAATATACAAGACGAACACATTTTTTTTTTGTCAATAAAATACAATTATCAACTTTTTCCATATAAAATAATGGCATTTTTAATAATGAAAAATGAACACATTGTTTTAGTTGACAATAAACACACCACAAAACACAACTACACAGCATAGTTCAACACATAATAATAATGAATAACTTCTGAGCATTGACTCTAAGTCATTATTCACCTTTTTCTCATGGTTTCTCAAAGTAATTCATAAAAGTATAGAATAGAATAGAATAGAATAGAATAGAATAGAATAGAATAGAATAGAATAGAATAGAATAGCTCTAATAGGCGCTCATTGTAACGCAGTGTTAGAACATGCCCAACCTGTGCAACTGGGATTTAAACCCAGCTTGTGTCTTCTGCTGTTAGATCAGCATTAAAGAACCATCTCAACTGTTAAATAACAGATATAAGGTTAAAATAATATCAGATTTGTCTAGTTTTAAATAAACACAAAATTAACTTCAGTAAGAAATTTACTTTTGCTATGGTTAAATAAATGTTCAGTGATATCTTCCAAAGATTTTATTTATTTATTTATTTATTTTTATTTTGGCGCATTTCTTTTCTCTATATAGTGTTGAGATGGCAACTAGTAAAGTTTCGTCATGCTGGCAAATTTTAAACCATGTGTTTCAACTAACCCTGCATTAGGTTGTGCCCCACTCACCCCTACGCCTAAGATATATGAATATCTTACTCCATTTGAGAGATTCTTTCCAGTTATGATATTATTTAATCAAGAGAACCACTGAAGTGTGTATTTGGTCTCTGAGTGGTGACTGAGGGTCTGGCCTAGGGATGTGTGATGTGTCGCTAAACACTTGATAGCAGAACTTGTTGTCGTGTGTTTGGATTTTGGAGGTGTCACACACCCCTAACATGCCAGGAGTGCAGTAACAGTGTTTGCTCACTTAGCCCGGCTTCCAGAGATGAAATATGGATTGGTCTTTCATTTTATATTATATATTTCCTTTTATTGAAACACTAAAGAATTATACTGTCTGTACCTCTTACTGAGAGAAAGCACATGTTATCAGTATGTTTTGGGAAACTTTCTGGTAAGAACTGGAGCTCAATCAACTCCAACCTTGGAGAAACTGTATATCTGTGTATGTGCGCAATATTCTGTGTTATAGATCAGTATTGAAGGTGTACAACGGGCATCTTAGGGAGAGTAACAGGATGTTGTTCTGGACATGCTGGCGCCTGCTCCAGATCTGGAAGGTCACTATGTGCCTAATTCCAGGGTGAAAGCGTCAACAAGTGATCTATGGAGACGTGTATCTGATTAACTGACAATGTGTGAAAATTTACCATGACTGTTCATTTTCTCTGAGCCAATCAGAATCATCCACCTTGCAGTAATGACGTGGATAGACCTTGAAAACTGTTGGGACAATTGTATGTACAGTACAATGAGAGGGAGAGGGAGTGCGGCCTACAAACTCCTTGTGCGACTTGAAGCTGCCTTGAAGTGCTGATGAAACTGCAAACTATTCTTCAGTAAATTTTTCTTTAATTAATTGGACTCCTGACTTCATTTTTGGTCTTCTTGGTCTTGGCGTCCTAAACTGTTAACCCCTAGCAATACCTTTGTAAATCATTAGCTAATGATTAATTAAAGCAGACAACTGGAAGCTGAAATGCATGGCTTCGACCCGTTGTGGTAATTAACACGTTAATTTACATTATTAGTTAATATAATATGTTATTAGGGAATTAATAGATTATGACACATTTAACTTTAACTTAATCTATTAATCATATAGAATCTTCATTAGTTGCTGATGCAGTAATCATTAATAAAAGGTTTAGTTCTTCATGAGTTATTCATTAACTCATGACTATCTGGCTATTAGTTAAGAATGAATTAATGCATATTAGTGCACCCATATTGTAAAGTGTTACCATTTTATTCATTAATTAGGCAATAACAACTATCTGTCTGTGTCTGTCCATTGATCCCATCTCCCATGTGGGTTCGATCAACAGGAAAGGCAATGACTGTGTGAGTACTATATACATTTTCTCATTGTTTTCTAGCTCAGCTGTTATTTAGAACATTTTTCTGTGTAGTGTGCTGTGTGGTGAAGTAGCGTATGTTCACATGTTGGTCACGTGGTCTCACGCGAGGGAACAGTTTTGACGAGGCGTGGCCTAAGCCAGCGTGGTATATTAGCATTGCATTGTTTACATTCAGTTAGAGAGAAGCATTCGATCAACAGGAAAGGCAACGACTGTGTGAGTACTATATCATTTTTCTTACTGTTTTCTAGATCAGCTGTTATTTAGAACGTTAGTCTGTGTAGTGTGCTGTGTGGTGAAGTAGCGTTTGTTCACGTGTTGGTCACGTGGTCTCGCGTGAGGGAACAGTTTCGACGAGGCATGGCCTGCTGTATTCAATAACGGGTGTGTATAAATAGAGTGGAACTCCGCGGCAGCCCTAGTGTGAAGCTCTCATCGTGTGAAGACCGAAGAGTGTAAAGACCAATCAACTCTACTCTGTACGACTCCACTCGAGCAAGGACACCGACAAGACACTTGAGTGTAGCTTTCCTTTCACTTTAACCCCTTTTGTGTTTAGCTTGTTTTCATCTGTTTATTTCTCTGACCCGTATTCACCATGTGCTTTCAAATCTCTACTATTACTACTACCACCCGTAAATCACGCTCTGTGTATTCAAGATGCCGTAATCCTAATAATCTGCTTATGGTACCGATTTCCTCTGCCACTTTACTGTCCATTCCAATTGGTCTCTGGAATTGCCAGTATGCTGTAAACAAAGCAGACTTTATTTAATCTATCTCCGCTCATTCAAATCTCAGTCTCATGGCTCCAACTGAGACCTGGATCAAACTAGAGGACACGGCCACTCCTGCGGCCCTCTCAAATAATGTCACTTTTTCTCACTCCCCTCGCCTGATTGGGAGGGGTGGAGGTACTGGTTTGCTCATCTCAAATGATTGGAAATTTGAGTCCATAACATCTCTATCTGGCAACAGTTAATTTGAATCACACTCAATCACTATCACTCACCCTGCTAAAATCCATGTTGTAATTGGATCCTTCCTGGAGGAGTTGGATATGTTACTCTCCAACTTTCCTGAAGATGGTCCCCTGGTACTACTTGGTGACTTCAACATCCACCTTGAGAAACACCGGGCTGCAGATTTCACCTCTCTACTCACCTCATTTGTTCACTGACCACATTCACTGCAACAACCCGGTCCTGCCGATTTGCCTTATACAACATTAGGAAGATTAGACCCTTCCTATCAGAGCAGGCCACACAACTCCTGGTACAAGCTCTTGTTCTCTCCAGACTGGACTACTGTAATGCTCTTCTAGTGGGCCTTCCAGCATGCACTATCAAACCCTTGCAACTGATCCAGAATGCAGCAGTGAGAGTGGTCTTTAATGAGCTGAAGAGAGTGCACATCACACCTCTCTTCATCAGTCTGCACTGGCTGCCAATAGCCGCTTGAATCAAATTCAAGGCACTGGTGCTCGCCTACAAGGCAACCACTGGCTCTGCACCAACATACCTAAACTCGCTTGTTCAGACTTACACACCCTCCAGCCTTGTGGCGCCATCCCAAAGAGGCATGAAATCCCTCACAAGGACCTTTTCCTGGACCGTTCCCACCTGGTGGAATGACCTGCCTGTCTCAATTCGAGCAGCCGAGTCGGTAGCCATTTTCAAAAAATATCTTAAGACGCATCTTTTCCAGCAGCACCCGACCAATAAAGAATTGCACTTATCACTCTATTCGTTTTCTGTTTGTTATATATATATATATATATATATATATATATATATATATATATATATATATATATATATATATATATATATATATATATATATATAAAAAAATTGTTCCGTCCTATGTGTTCTGTGCTAGATTAACTGAGACTTGTTACAGCACTTGCATATTGTTGCCCTGGACTGTTTTTAGTTGCTTCTGTTGCTCTCATTTATAAGTCGATTTGGATAAAAGCGTCTGCTAAATGACTAAATGTAAATGTAAATGTTTGCATAATGATGGAGCATCTTCAATCTCGACTTGAGCACATTCTCAGTCGGCAACCTCTGGACTTTTACAGTTCAACCTCTCTATTTACAGTTCATATGCACACTGGAGATGGTGTTTAGTGCATTTTCAGGTCAGATTGCTCTTCCTGAGGGTATTGTGGATGGTTTCACAGGACTGTTCAGGGCTGCGTTTCCAGATAACGATGGATCTTAGCACTTAAGAACGTTTTTCTACTAGCGACTTTACAAACGTTTGTGGAAAGGAGGTCAGAAGTGTCAGGACTTGGCCCACCTTGCTAAAAGGAAAAGGGTACAACACTTAATAAAACAGGTGGTGGGCCCAATGATTTTTTCTTAAATTTTAACGTATGTCCACACTAGAGGCTTAGTAACTACTAGTTTGTAACTAACTCTGTACTTTTTTTGGTTGCACCATTTGATCTTAAGGCAGAACATAGCTAGTAGGTCGTAAGCTCTCCGTAAAGTAATGCATAGTTGCGTAATATGACGTTTACCCTCAATGATCCAATAGCAGCCTTCAAATACGTGAGCAAAAGTTGTGTAGACATGCTGTGAATTTCAGTTTATCCTTCATTATAACTTCTTTTGCCTCACCTAGCCCACAGTAAAAATACGTTTCCATTAAATATGATACTTAATCATGAGTAACGTAAGTGCTTTTATTTATAAATAACATTCAGAAGCATTCAGTATATGAAACGACATTAATAAGGATCAATAAATAAATACTGAAACAAAAAATACTATTATGACTGATTTTATTTGACATCATGACATGCACAACACGGAGCGATGGGACAGATGCACCCAGCAGCGTGCTGTTTTGGATGGGTTCATGTTGAAGAGCCGCTAACAAAGTAATCTATTCACATAATGTTTTCTCTTGTAAATATCAGCATTATCATATACGTATATATACGTATAAAGGATTGAAGTCTGTCATGTAAAACAAGAGCTTATTATGCAGGTCAGTCTGTCTGCTATTATTCCAACCGTTACTCCTGATCGGAGGCTTCATTGAATGTTTAGTTTATATGTAGAGTTACGCTTCAACTAAGTTTAATGGTGCAACGCAAAAATATTTAGTAGTGCATAAGTTGTAACTTAGTGCCCATTTACGTCAAAACTAGGCTAAGTTGTAACTTATGCACAGCTGGTGCAACCGGCCCCTGATCCTGGTTACTCAGCATATATATACCCTGGTTTCACACACACTCATTGCAAAGTCTTGTTTGCACCGGCTGCATTTCTGAGCATTATTTTCCCCTGTTGATATTCTGCCTGTGTTTTGACTCTGCCTTGGACTCTCGTTTTCGACCCCGTACTGCCTGCCCTTTGTTCATTGCTTGCCTGGACTTTGTAGTATGACTGTTTGCTGCCTTGACCCATTGCCTGTTATGACCACGTTTGTTGCTTTGCCTCTGATATTGCTGTTTGCCTTGGTGTACTGATCCCTGCCTGCTTGCACTGTATATTTGTATATTTTTAATAAACTGCACATGGATCCCAATCTACCTGAGTCTGCGTTACAGAACGCAGAACGCTATTTGGTGAAGTCACCAAATAGCGATCCAGCGGTTCTCATGCACTTTTCCAAAGAACTATCAGCGCAAGCAAACCAACTGGCGGCCCACCAACAACAGCTCAGTCGTCTGGCCACCATGACGGAGGAACTGGTGAAAGCGGTCCAAAGCCTCTATCAACCTCAAACAGCCTCAAACACTCCAGTGCTTCAGTCAAGCCAGGTATTACCACCCACACCCATTAACACGCTGACAAGCAACCCTCACTTGGCGTTTCCCGAGAACTTTGATGGCACTCCAGCCAAGTGTAAGGGCTTCCAATGTTCTATTTTCCTGGCCCAACAACCAGTTCTGTACTCAACTGATACTGGCAAGATCTCACTGGTTTGGTCTCTGCTCACGGGCAAAGCCCTCGAATGGGCTAGGGAGGTCTGGGACAACCAAACGTTAGATCATGTACACAAACTTCATCCAATGACTACAAACATGCTGAAGGAGGACAGAGTGCGGGAGAACAACTACTGGCACTTCGACAAGGAAGAGGTATGGCCGCTGAATTTGCTCTCACATTTTGCATGCTTGCAGCACAAACTGTGTGGATAGAAGATACCTTGAAAACCATCTTTCACAAAGGTCTCAACAACAAACTACAGTCCGAACTCGCCTGCTGGGATGACGATAAAACCCTGGATCAATTCATTGAACTGGCTATTCGTGTTTACAACCTCATTCACTCTCATCGGAGTGTCTTCAAGTCTTCAGCAATCCTCAATTCACCGTTATACTCAGTACCAGCGATGAACCCATGCAACTCGGACAAACTCACCTGTCCATGGAAGAACGGGATTGTCGTGTTAAGAACCATCTCTGTCTCTATTGTGGTCTTGCTGGACACCTGAGAGCTAACGGTCCAACCTGGCCTCATCAGACACAGTCCCGCAGGGTGAGTTTACTCGTTTCAGCCATTACTCACACAAACTGTTTTGAATTACCCATCACTTTGATTTATCAGTCTAAGATAATCCATGCCAAAGCTTTAATTGACTCTGGGGCTGCAGCCAACTTCATTGATGAAGAACTACCATGACAATATGATATTCCACTAACCCCTTGCAACTCTCCCTTGGCAGTGGCTGCACTAGACAGGCGCCCTCTGGGGACTGGTCACGTGCACTACACCACTACCGAACTGAATCTGCAAGTGGGCGCTCTACACACCGAAATCATCAGTTTCTACATCATTCATTCACCACATAATCCTGTCATTCTGGGCTTACTTTGGCTGCAGGAGCATGACCCGCAAATTTCCTGGCAAAATAGACAGATCAGATGTCTTCGCTCAACCCAACTGCCGTCCATCCAAACCACCGCCGTGATCAGTATAGTTAACAGCACACCGGGGATACCTCAGGAGTATGCTGACCTCATCAAAGCAACCAGTAAATCCAAGGCATCACAACTACCACCACATCACAATAACAACTGTGCCATAGTCCTCCTACCGGGCACCAAACCACCTAGAGGACGCATCTTTCCACTATCTGAACCGGAGGATCTAGCGATGAAGGAATACATCAGAGAGGAGCTGGCTAAGGGGTTTATTCGACCATCACCTTCAACAGTCGGTTTCTTCTTCGTGGGAAAGAAAGATGGAGGTCTTCGTCCCTGCATTGATTACCGTGGCTTGAACGACATCACTGTCAAGTTCAGGTATCCGCTACTTCTGGTCCCAGCTGCTCTGGAACAGCTAAGAACTGCCAAGGGGTTCGCTAAGCTCAACCTCCGATCTGCCTACAACCTTATTCGCATTCGGAAAGGGGATGAATAGAAGACAGCATTTTCTACAAACAACAGGAGCTATATGAATATCTTGTAATGCCCTTCAGGCTGTCCAATAGCCCTTCCGTGTTTCAATCATTCATTAGATTCAAGATTCAAGATTCAAGAGTTTTATTTGTCACATACACAGTTATATACAGAATATACAACCGGCAGTGAAATGTAAACAGGTCCGCTCCATGGACAGTGCAAATTCACAGTTAAAAACACAAGGGGAAATTATAATAGAAATAGGATAAAAAACTATCTATCTATATATATATATATATATATATATATATATATATATATATATATATATATATATATATATATATATATATATATATATATATATATATATATATATATATATCTGTAGAATTATAAATAATCAAGTCAAGAGAAAAAAAGTAAAAATAAGAATAAAGTGGAATAAAATAATTGAAGTAGACTGTGCAGTGAGTAAACTGTAGACTTATAAATATGTGGTTAACAAATGTATAAAGAGTATAATGTGCAAACAGGTTTATAACAGGTTGTTACACAGTAACAACGAGAACAGAAAGTGCAGTGCAATGACAGTATGTATATCCTGAAGTGAAGTTACGTGGTGTTACGTGACTGAGTTCAGGAGTCTGATGGCCTGGGGGAAGAAGCTCCTCCTGAGTCTCTCAGTTTTGGCCATCAGGCTTCGGAAGCGCTTACCAGATGGCAGCAGCGTGAAATGGGGGTTTTCAGGGTGATTAGAGTCCTTGATGATCTTACTAGCTCTGCCTTTGCAGCATTTGGTGTAGACGTCCTGCAGAGATGGGAGAGCTGACCCTGAGATACGCTCGGATAAGCGCACAACTCTTTGCAGGGCTTTGCGGTCATGACTGGTGCTGTTCCCATACCACGCTGTGATGCACTGAGTTAATACACTTTCTATTGCCCCTAAATAGAACATTTTCAGGATAGCTGGTGAAACCCTGAATTTCCTCAGCTGGCGCAGGTGGTACAGTCTTTGCCTGGCTTTTTTCACCTGCGTCTGAATGTGAGCAGTCCAGGTCAGGTCCTCGGAGATGTTTACACCCAGGTACTTGAAGCTGCTCACTCTCTCTACTGGTGACCCGCTGATCATGAGGGGGTATGTCCATTGCTGTCTCTTCCTGAAGTCCACAATCATTTCTTTGGTCTTGCCAACATTCAGAGAGAGACAGTTGTCCTGGCACCATGATGTTAGATGCTCCACCTCGTCCAAGTATGCCGTCTCATTGTTGTTGGAGATGAGGCCCAGGACAATAGTATCATCAGCAAATTTGATGATAGAGGTGGAGCTGTGTGTGGACAAACAGTCATGTGTGTAGAGAGAGTAGAGCAGGGGACTCAGGACACAGCCCTGTGGAGCTCCCACACTCAGGGTGATGGAGGTGGAGGTGAACTGGCCTATTCTCACCACCTGAGGCCTGCCAGTGAGGAAGTCCTCAATCCAGTGGCAGAGAGAAGGATTCAGGCCGAGATCCAGGAGTTTGGAGGTTAGCTTGATGGGAACTATGGTGTTAAAGGCTGAGCTATAGTCAATAAATAGCAGCCTTACGTAGTTCCCACTTTTGCTGTCGATGTGAGTGAGGGAGGAGTGGAGGACATGAGAGATGGCATCTTCAGTCGATCTATTGGGACGATAGGCAAACTGAAGAGGGTCCAAAGTGTCAGGAATGTAGGCGCAAATGGTGTTTTTAATGAGTCTCTCAAAGACCTTCATGACTATAGACGTGAGAGCCACTGGACGATAGTCATTTAGGCAAGAGGGTTTACTGTTCTTAGGGACAGGGATGATGGTGGATTTTTTGAAGGAGGTGGGGACCACAGATGTAGCGAGGGACTCATTAAAGATAGATGTAAACAACCCGGCGAGCTGATCAGCACAGGACCGTAGAACATGACCTGAAATACCATCCGGCCCGGCTGCTTTCCTGACGTCCACACGCTTGAGTGCTCTCCGAACTTCATCCTCTGAGACAGAGATCACGTGGTTGTTGCTGCTCTGAGTAATTTCCTCTAACGCACCACTTGGCGGAGTCGCGTTGCCGTGGTTACAGTCAAAGCGAGCGTAGAAAGAGTTTAACTCATTCACAAGCGACGGATCAGCTCTCACCTCTGCAGAGGATTTAGATCCAAATGAGCAGATGGACCTCAGACCTTGCCACATGCGCCGCGAGTCGTTGAGTTGGAAATGAGACTCCACTCGGTCTTTATACCGGAGCTTTGCGGCTTTAACTGCACGCCGCAGAGCATAACAGGATGATTTGTATTCATTCATATTCCCTGAAAGGAGACCGGCGTTGTAAGCGGCAGTGCGTGCGTTCACTGCCGTGCGGATTGAATTGTCCACCCACGGTTTCTAATTTGAGAAGGACGTTATTGTTATTGTTTGCGTGGCTTGCTCTGTAAGCGTGTTGATGAAGCAAAGCGCCACGTCTGTGAACTCGTTTACGTCGGCTGAACTTGCTCGGAACATGTCCGAATCCACATCGTCTAGAGCTGCCTGAAGCGCGGTCTCTGAATGGGCTGACCAACGCTTAACTTCCCGCCTCACCGGGGGTTCCTGAACGAGCTTTTGTTTGTATTCGGGAGTGAGGAAAATGGCGGCATGATCCGATTTGCCAAACGCTGGAAGTGACCGCGCTTTATAGGCGTTCTTGAACGGAGAGTAGCAGTGATCCAGCGTGTTTGCTCCTTTTGGCAGGACTTTCTTTAGGTTTGCTTTGTTAAAATCGCCCGCGTCGGGATGTTTGTTTATGATGCCGCTGGCAACATCATGAAGGCCAGATAAAGCCAGCGCTGTGTCTGCCTGTGGTGGGATGTAAACAGTGGTCGCGACAACCGCAGAAAACTCCCTCGGCAGATAGAATGGACGGCAAATGATTGTTAAATGTTCCAGATGAGGCGAGCAGGACCGCGAGAGAATGGTGATGTTCCTGGGATCGCACCATTTCTTGCTGATCATGAAGCATACTCCACCGCCTTTGGATTTACCGGCCTCGGCTGTTCTGTCCATCCGAAAAACAGAGAAGTTCTCCGACGGCGTCACAGCTGTGTCCGGGACCGATGGCGTGAGCCATGTTTCGACAAACAAAATATGTTACAGTCTCTCATGTCCCGTTGAAAACTTATCCTGGCTCTAAGATTGTCCATCTTATTATCCAAGGATTGAACATTTGCTAGAAGAATGCTCGGGAGAGGAGGACTGAATGCCCTTTTCCTCAGTCTGTTTCGGATACCAGCGCGTTTCCCACGGTGTTTCTTGGTTCTACGCCGCCGGCTCTGTCCATTGTTCAACTCGGCGTTCTCAGATGGCCACAGAGTATCGGCGAAAGTGTCCTGAAACAGTCCAGTGTAGAGGTAACCAATGTCCAAAAGAGTTTTGCTGTCATAGTAGATCAATGCAGATGATAAGTTTGTAAAAATTGAGAGTAAAAGAAAGTAAAATAGTAAATAAAAGCACAGTCTTCGCGGAGCGACCTGAACGGCGACCGAACACAGCGGCGCCATTTTAGGTATTAATGACATCTTCAGAGACATGTTAAACCAATGTTTGGTGGTATACATCGATGACATCCTCATTTACTCAAACACCATGGAGGAGCATATCCAACAGGTCCGTACTGTCTTGCAACGTCTTATAGACCACCAGTTGTACGCCAAAGCCAAAACATGTGAATTTCATCAGTCATCAGTTTCCTTCCTTGGATATATTATCAGTCCCGAGGGAGTTGCGATGGATGAGAAGAGGGTACGGGCGGTTCTAAACTGGCCACAACCCGCAACCATAAAAGAGCTACAAAGATTCTTGGGGTTTGCTAACTTCTACAGGAGATTCATTAGAAATTTCAGTTCAGTCACCGCACCACTCACAGCCATGACCAGAGGAGGAAGCAGCAAGCTTCGGTGGTCCTCTGATGCCATCCAAGCTTTTAATGACCTTAAGAACTGATTCACGTTCGCTCCCATCCTGCACCATCCTGACCCACATTGAAAACCTTTAATCATATGTCACAAACGCCGGTGAAGATTCCACCGTCGGCCACCAGATGTCTTACTAACCAGATTACTGACATTCACTCGGACCCCATTTCCCATGCACCCTCACTCTGATTACTGCACACCTGATCCTGGTTACTCAGCATATATATACCCTGGTTTCACACACACTCATTGCAAAGTCTTGTTTGCCCCGGGTGCATTTCTGAGCGTTATTTTCCCCTGTTGATATTCTGCCTGTGTTTTGACTCTGCCTTGGACTCTCGTTTTTGACCCCGTACTGCCTGCCCTTTGTTCATTGCTTGCCTGGACTTTGTATTACGACTGTTTGCTGCCTGCCCTGACCCATTGCCTGTTATGACCACATTTGTTGCTTTGCCTCTGATATTGCTGTTCCAGGCTGATCCCCGCCTGCTTGTACTGTGAGTTTGTATACTTCTAATAAACTGCACATGGATCCCAGTCTGCGTTACAGGAACAAACAACAAACTTGAATCAATATATATATATATATATTTTTAATTAAATTGCTTGATGTCCATGTGTTTGTTGAACCACTCAAAGCCTAAGGCTCTATAAAATTCTACAGTAGAAGTATTCTTAATAGTGTTTCAAATTTGAAATGGCTACGTGCAGTACTTTTCCAAAATAAGCATACAAGCTCTATATGTTTTATTACATCTTGAGTCTTGAGGGTGTCTGTGGCTATTTACAATGAAGTTTATATATTATTTGGGCATATCTATTATGTAGCCTATCCATATCTATAGGTCCAGAAAAAATGCTTATTACACATGCTATATAAATGTATATATGTGCCACGTGCTCTGTGTCTGTCCTTGGACTTTTAAGTTGAAGTGTTTCCTGTGCTTTATTTTGTAGTTCTTTGTAGTTTTTCATGTTGATTTGAGTTTCAGTTCAGGTGTGTCTTATTAGTCTTGTCAGCTGTGTCTTGTTTCCTTGATCTGTTTGCCTGTATATTTAAACCCTGTATTCAGTCTTGTTCTTTGTCAGTTGTTATCGTTGCATTATGTTGGTGTACTTTTTTGGTGTGCGTTATGTATGGTTGGACTTGTGAAGTTTTGAGTTTATTTAAATAAAGTACGACTGCATTTGGATCCTACTTCATCATTCGCTGCAACCAATTGTGACAGAACAACTGATCAAACATGGACCACATCCAGGACTTCTTAAGTATTGTTAATTTCACTGACCTCCCAGACTTTGCCCTCATTGATTTCTTTTGCTATAGACTTAACAACCCTCTACAGTCAAAGCTTATCCGTGATGTTCCCCGAGGATCACTGACTTTCACTATGCTCTCCAGCTTACTGGGTCCTCCTTCACTGTTGGGGAGTTTGTTTTTTTGTTTTTTTTGTGTGGAGGCACCATGCATCCAGCTCCGATAGCCACAGATCTTGACCCACCACGGTTGCCAGCATGTCCTGTTCTTATGGCCGCCAGTCCAGAGTCTCGTCCCGTCATGGCCACTTGTCCAGAGTCTCGTCCCATCATGGCCGCCAGTCCAGAGTTTCATCCTGTTCTAAATCAAATCACCTTTATTTATATAGCACTTTTAACAAGTCCAATCGTTTCAAAGCAGCTTCACATTGTTAACAGGAAATAATGCAACAGAATTTGTACAGCTGTTCTGGTGAAACGGTGACGTTATCCAGCTAATTTCAAGTATCATATAGTGTCAATGCGGGCAGATTGGTAATATAGATGAAATTTAGGTGTCCCCAGCTGAGCAAGCCAAAAGCCAGAGGCAACGGTGGCAAGGAACCAAAACTCTTTCAGGGTAAGAATTCGGTAACTAGAGATTCGTAAGATTATTCGAAAGCTTTGAGTCGTCACGCCGAAGACGGGTTTAATGAGGATGTCGTGACGATGCAGCGTTTACAGGGGGAGTTTATTTGACACGCTCTCTGCAGACATTTCAGGGATGCGTTGGTCATGTCCAGGCGCAGGTCCACCATCTGATCTGGATACGGCCTGGATCCGGCTGACTTCAGTAAACCTCGGGCTTTAACAGAGACTAACATTAGCGTAGATGCCATTCTTCTTATGATGTAACGAGTACATCAGGTGTTATGGGAAGTGTTCCCGGTTCCGGCTGACCTAGTTAATGCAGCCTAACAGTCATTTACTGATTTGAATAATAGAAATTGACAATGTTTTATGTGTAAGCCATAGTAAAGAGATGCGTTTTTAGTCTAGATTTAAACTGACAGAGTGTGTCTGCTTCCCGAACAATGTTAGGAAGACTGTTCCAGAGTTTAGGCACTAAATAGGAAAAGGATCGACCGCCTGCCGTTGATTTTGATATTCTAGGTATTATCAACTGGCCAGAGTTTTGAGACCGCAATAGACGTGATGGAGTATAATGTGTTAAGAGTTCGCTCAAGTACTGGGGAGCTAAACCATTTAGTGCTTTTTAAGTAATAAACAAGATTTTAAAATTTATACGATGTTTAATAGGGAGCCAGTGCAGTGTTGACAGAACCGGGCTAATATGGTCATACTTCCTTGTTCTAGTAAGAGCTTGAGCTGCTGCGTTTTGGACCAGCTGGAGTTTAAGCGAGCAGGGCAACCACCCAGTAAAGCATTACAATAATCTAGCCTTGAGGTCATGAACGCATGAATTAACTGTTCAGCATTTTGCATTGAAAGGATGTGCCGTAATTTAGATATATTTTTAAGATGGTAGAATGCAGTTTTACAGATTTTTTTTTTTTTTTTTTTTTCCAGAAACGTGGCTTTCAAATGAAAGCTTGGTATCAAAGAGCACACCCAGGTTCCTAACTGACGACGAGGACTTGACAGAGCAGCCATCGAGTGTTAGACAGTATTCTAGGTTACTACTTGCAGAGTTTTTTTTTTTTTTTTTGTCCAATAATTAATAATTCAGTTTTTTCTGAATTAAGTTGCAGGAAATTACTAGACATCCAATGTTTTATATCAGCTATGCATTCTGTTAATCTTGTGACTTGGTAAGTTTCGTCAGGGCGTGAAGAAATATAGAGCTGAGTATCGTCAGCATAACAGTGAAAACTAATGCCATGCTTCCTAATGATATCTCCCAGTGGTAGCATGTACAGGGTGAAGAGCAACGGTCCTAGCACTGAGCCCTGCGGTACTCCATACTGAACTTGTGATCGGTGTGACATCTCTTCATTTACTGCTACAAACTGATAACTGTCAGATAAGTATGATTTTTAAACCATGCCAATGCAATTCCGCTAATGCCAACATAATTTTCGAGTCCAGTCAAAAGAATGTTGTGGTCGATGGTATCGAATGCAGCGCTAAGATCGAGTAACACTAATAGAGAGATACAACCACGATCGGATAAGAGTAAATTATTTGTAACTCTGATGAGAGCAGTCTCAGTACTATGATGTGGTCTAAATCCTGACTGGAAATCCTCACAGATACCATTTCTTTCTAAAAAGGAACATAATTGTGAAGACACTGCCTTTTCCAATATTTTTGACAGAAAGGGTAGATTTGAGATCGGCCTGTAATTGACTAATTCTGTAGGATCAAGTTGAGGTTGTTGTGTGTTTTTTTTTTTTTTTTTTTAAATATAAGTGGTTTGATAATGGCCAACTTAAAAGTTTAAAGTTCTAGTCACTGTCCAGCGTCCAGAGATGGCTCCAGCCACTGACCAGCGTCCAGAGATGACTCCAGCCACTGACCACCGTCCAGAGATGGCGCCAGCCCATGACCAGTGTCCAGAGTGGAGTCCGCCTCCTGTCCCCAGTCCAGAGTGGAGTCCGCCTCCTGTCCACAGTCCAGAGAGAACTGTGTCCAATTAACTCCCTGAGCCGCCGTGGTCCACTGAACTCCCTGAGCTGCCATGGCTTCCGGAACTCCCAGGTCCGCCCGGGTCCACCCATGCTCCCAGGCCCATCTATGCCATGCCAGGGTCCTTGTCCTGTTCCGCTCCACTGGCCTGACCCTCCATCCCTCCCCTGGATACGCCTCGGATACGCCTCCGATCCACCTCCCCTCCTGGACTTTTTTTTATTTATTTTTTTTATTTATTTTTTTATTGTGAGGTATCTGGAATCCGCTCCTTAAAGGGGGTGCTCTGTCACATGTTCTCTGTGTCTGTCTTTGGACTTTTAAGTTGAAGTGTTTCCTGTGCTTTATTTTGTAGTTCTTTGTAGTTTTTCATGTTGGGGTTTTTTTTTTTTTTTTAAGTTTCAGTTCAGGTGTGTCTTAGTCTTGTCAGCTGTGTCTCGTTTCCTTGATCTGTTTGCCTGTTTATCTTGTGTATTTAGACCCTGTGTTCAGTCTTGTTCTTTGTCAGTTGTTATTGTTATGTTGGATGTTCTGTTCCTGTTCTTGAGCCTTATTTTTGTCCCCTATGATTTTGTACTTGTGAAGTTTTGAGTTTATTTAAAGTATGACTGCATTTGGATTCTGCTGCAAACAATCGTGACTATGTATACACTTATAAAAGAACCTTTGGCCATTATGAACCTTAATTATAATAAATTAAGGGGAGAGATAATCAATACAATTTCTAAAATCAGGGATTCAGTTTCTTCAAGTAGGGCCTTCTGCAATTAGAGGAATAGATGATGGGCAGTTTGTGTGATATGTGAATATTATCGCAGCCTAAAAACCTTTACTCATATGGTTCCTGTGAGAAATTATAGGATCGTATATAAAGTTCACACTTCAGTAGTCTTACAGAGGAAATCATGGCTGCACTACAGCGTTTTTTTTTTTTTTTGAGAGTGAGAGAAAGGGGAAGACAGAGACTACCATGGAGTACACTATTTACTATAAATGCCTTTGTCAGGCAGCATCAAAATCCTCTGGATATGCTTGATGATATGGCTGTCATTGACCGATACCGTCTGCCATGAGGAGAAATAGTTTAACTGCTCAATGTCAATTTTGCCTTGTACTGACGTGCAACTTTTAGCCGCTCTGAGATTTTATGCAACAGTCAGTTTCCTTCAGGTACTTGGTGATGGACTTGGACTAAGTAACGCATCTGTGCCAAGAGCTGTACAAGCAGTCACCTATGCATTGCTTCCACTTGCTGTTGAACACATTACATTTCCAGCATCAAGACAGGCCATGTCAGACATACAGGAGTATTTTTTAAACATCACATCATATAACGCAAGTCATCGGAGTGATTGATGGTACTTTAATACCGATCAGCACACCATCTGTGGATGGACGTATATATATATATATATATATATATATATATATATATATATATATATATATATATATATATATATATATATATATATATATATATATATATATATATATATTATATATGCTGCAAAGGCATGTCTGTGACCATAAGTGTTTGATCACAGACATTGTGGCAAGGTGGCCTGGAAGCACGCATGACTCCTTTATCTTTACTAACTCATCTGTGGGTCAAGAGGCCCAAAACTCACAGGGACAGCGGTGGCTGCTTGGGGACAGTGGATATCCACTGAGGCCGTATCTGTTCACCCCTAATCCTGACAATAACAGGTAAGCAGATTTCAGTGAGTCTCACCGTGTTGCCCGAAGTATTGTGGAGCGCACTTTAGGGAGATGGAAGTTACATTTTCGAGCTAGTCCAGTGGTGGTCTTCTCTTTGCGCCACAAAAGTGCTGTGCTGTAATATCAGTAACAGCTATGCTGCACAACATTGCAGTGCGGGTGAGAGTGCACTTGGACATCAGGGAGGAAGATGAAGAGGTGGCATGGAACAACCAAGACATATTCAATACATGGCTGGGTTTCGTGCATGCTAGCAAGTCATTGACACATTTTTTTTGAGTTCCTCCTTTTTTAAAGTCTTTAAAGCACACTTGCCATTTCCCTGCTAAATATAACATTTGTACGGTTACTTGAGTCTCTTTGGCACAAGAAGAAAATTGAGGCTGGTGCACCGACGCACTCATTAAACTCTAGGGGTTAAAATGTCTATATACAGCAGTGTACTTTTCATTCCTTAATTATTTGTGCAGTTATGTAATTTTGATTTTATTTCTTCATTCATTATTATTTCTTTATTGAATTATGTGAAATGAATTTAAAAAAAAAGTAAAAATAAATAAAGAAATGTACATAATAACAATATTAAAGTCACATTGGACAGGAGTAAAGTTTAGGTGCAATTCACCGTTTGTCCTGCAGGGGACCTCATAGCTCTGTCTCCTTACTATGCACTTAGGGATTTGTGATTACTTCAGCTTTGGGAAACAGCCTATAAGTCTAAGATGATTCGTGCAATCGTTTTTATGATCTACTTAGGCTTACGATGCTTTTGGGAAACGCAGCCCAGGTTAGTAACAGAGGAAAAATCAAATCAGGTCATTGAAGTGTTCGTTCAAGTCACTCATGGAGCAGCTGGACGTCCACGCTTTGATGTGTCAGAAGATTACCTGTTGCATCTGCTTCATCAGGGTCCCCCTGTCTCATACATTGCCAGTCTTCTCGGAGTGTCTGGGAATTAAACATCACTGCTAGAGGTCTATACAGCACTTTATCAGATTCAGAACTTGATAACCTTGTTGCTGAAATCAAAGAAAGCATGCCACATGCAGGTTATCAGCTTTTTAAGGGGAGTTTGTAAGCCAGAGGACATTGGGTTCAGTGGGAGAGAGTTAAGGCCTTGATGCATCGTGTTGACATCATGGGATCCTCTCCCGTTTGAACATGCTAGGATGTGTTGTGCGGCGCAAATACTCAGTTCCTGGACAGAAAGCACTTGTACACATTGATATGAACCACAAAATGATCTGTTGAGTATCTATCTATCTGTCTGTCTGTCTATAATGACAGTTGTCTATTGAATATCTAGGTACAATATAGTCAGCTTTGGTGGCATTTATGGATTTTCCATAATGGTAATAATAATATCTTGTAAAACATAAGTCAACACAAAGTCAGCTTGACCAAACTTTTTTTCCCCACTTATTTATATCCTGTTTTTCCACAATAGATCATGTACCTAGGTTCAGCAACTAACAATCTGTCATCTACAGCCCTGGGCTTCTTACAGCAGTCCATTGAACATTATGGATTTCCACTGAGGTATTTTAATAAACATTGACTTCCATCGCAGGGACAAAAATTCTATAGATGTCAATGGGAACTGAAAAAGTTTACTTAATTACATTCTTCAAAATTATGTTTGTATTCTTCAGAAGAAAGTCATGCAGGTTTATAACAACATGAGTGTGAGTAAATTATACCAGAATTTCATTTTTGGGTGAACTGTCCTGACGGTTATGACAGGAATGACGCAACATAAAAACAGAAGGCTTTGACAGGAAAATGTTGTAAATGCTGCATGTATTCACTTTTTGTATATTTATTTCGAGCATGATCACTGTTGATTAATTGTTCTTTAGAGTAAGAGAATGTTGACAGCACGCCTGATGCTCACTGTACGGGGCACAGGAAGGTCCAGCTTTATTGCTGGAAAGAGTGTGCACAATCAGAGGCAGGTTATTTTTATATTTTCTTAAAGTGTATTGCTATGGTCTTATTTTTTGTTGCTTTATATGTTTGTACGTCCTTGGTTGTCTGCAGGACACATTTGGGTTTCTGATTGAAAATAATCAAAGATATTTGAAAATGAACAAAAACATTTGCTTTAATGTTTCATCCCCCCTCTTTCTTACCACAAGGACCATTTGGAATTCCTAAAGACAAAGAGATGTTGAAAGGACTGTAGGCCAAAATGTGTGTCACAGCTTTACAGTGGGGGAAGTTGTAATTATCTGATTGGTCGGTTTGAATGTCTCACATTTGGGTTTTGGTCACATCATCAAGGAAGGGATAAAAGAAAATTGCAACTGTTGCTCTGGCTCTGTTATGCTCTGGCTCTCTCTCTTCTTGGGGCCTGCTCTTTGGCTCTTTTCTCTTCTTTTCTCTCTCTCTCTCTCTCTCTCTCTCTCTCTCTCTCTCTCTCTCTCTCTCTCTCTCTCTCTCTCTCTCTCTCTCTCTCTCTCTCTCTCTCTCTCTCTCTCTCTCTCTCTCTCTCTGGTAACATTCTATATACACTCACCTAAAGGATTATTAGGAACACCATACTAATACTGTGTTTGACCCCCTTTCGCCTTCAGAACTGCCTTAATTCTACGTGGCATTGATTCAACAAGGTGCTGAAAGCATTCTTTAGAAATGTTGGCCCATATTGATAGGATAGCATCTTGCAGTTGATGGAGATTTGTGGGATGCACATCCAGGGCACAAAGCTCCCGTTCCACCACATCCCAAAGATGATCTATTGGGTTGAGATCTGATGACTGTGGGGGCCATTTTAGTACAGTGAACTCATTGTCATGTTCAAGAAACCAATTTGAAATGATTCAAGCTTTGTGACATGGTGCATTATCCTGCTGGAAGTAGCCATCAGAGAATGGGTACATGGTGGTCATAAAGGGATGGACATGGTCAGAAACAATGCTCAGGTAGGCCATGGCATTTAAACAATGCCCAATTGGCACTAAGGGGCCTAAAGTGTGCCAAGAAAACATCCCCCACACTATTACACCACCACCACCAGCCTGCACAGTGGTAACAAGGCATGATGGATCCATGTTCTCATTCTGTTTACGCCAAATTCTGACTCTACCATCTGAATGTCTCAACAGAAATCCAGACTCATCAGACCAGGCAACATTTTTCCAGTCTTCAACTGTCCAATTTTGGTGAGCTCGTGCAAATTGTAGCCTCTTTTTATTTTTTTTTGTAGTGGAGATGAGTGGTACCCGGTGGGGTCTTCTGCTGTTGTAGCCCATCTGTCTCAAGGTTGTGCGTGTTGTGGCTTCACAAATGCTTTGCTGCATACCTCGGTTGTAACGAGTGGTTATTTCAGTCAAAGTTGCTCTTCTATCATCTTGAATCAGTCGGCCCATTCTCCTCTGACCTCTAGCATCAACAAGGCATTTTCGCCCACAGGACTGCCGCATACTGGATGTTTTTCCCTTTTCACACCATTCTTTGTAAACCCTAGAAATGGTTGTGTGTGAAAATCCCAGTAACTGAGCAGATTGTGAAATACTCAGACCGGCCCGTCTGGCACCAACAACAACACCACGCTCAAAATTGCTTAAATCACCTTTCTTTCCCATTCTGACATTCAGTTTGGAGTTCAGGAGATTGTCTTGACCAGGACCACACCCTTAAATGCATTGAAGCAACTGCCATGTGATTGGTTGATTTGATAATTGCATCAATGAGAAATTGAACACGTGTTCCTAATAATCCTTTAGGTGAGTGTATATGCTGGGTACGATTAATGGTAAAAGTTTTTATCGTCATCTTATGCATCTATTTTGTAACTATTTTAAGTGTAACCATAACCAGATTTTGTCATTAAACCCTTTTCAATTACAAATGATGTGCTAACTAGTTTTGATTCGGTATTAACTTTAATGTGCTACTTATTGCAATACAATATCGTCACACTATAGCAGCGCTCTCCCACATATTTTGCTATCATAACTGCACTTATTTACGTCATTGGTATAAGTAACAGTGGGTGGTAATGTACAAGAAATGTACAGTTTTATACCATCTTGCTGATTATACCCTTACAGTCCTTTGCTTTTAAATGGCAAATGTATCACACATTTATTGACATTAGATTAGTGTTAAAAAAATAATTCTAATGAGACTAGTAAAAGTATAATTGTACTTTTTTTACTATCTTTTAAATCACTTTTTTTTTTTTTATATATAATAGTGGCACTCTAAAAAATGTTGTTGATTATTATTTGCCCTTGCTTTTTTAGAAGCAAAGTAATGAAGTGTCTGTATAAAAGTAATTTATAAAATATATCTTATAATTTTTCAGGATTGAGAGGCTGTGGAGAGACATGTGGTGTTCTGTAACTGTGATATACTATAGTGTGCTGCACTCACTTCTATATAACAACATGCTTTTCCTGCCCTGATTACAAGCTAGCCGGGACACATTTCCTGATGGTTGGGACATCACCCAATTAGAACCGAGGGGAACACGACACCCAATCAGCTCTGGGAGATGGGAAACATTCAGCATGCGGTGGCAGAGCCAGAGCTTGGAAATGCTGAGGTCATCAAACAAATGAGAATTCCCTATTTGAAGAAAAAGGCAAAAGGATCCTTTACAGATTTTATTTATACCTGGTATGTTTTATCACTCTGTGAGTGTTGCAACAAAAGGAAGTGTAAGCTTTCTTGAAGACAAAAATTTGACCTTGCTGACCCAGCTAATGTTAGTCAAATATTTAGTTAGCTCTGTTATATAAATTGCAGATATAACACATATAACTTTATCCATAAAGTAATTCAAAAATATTATTTATAAATAAAATAATACTGATTTATCAATTTTATCATTTGTTTTAGGAACTGTACCTTCAACAGCTTGACTGGGAAGATTGTGGCCTGCCTTATGATTCACAACATGGAGTCATTGTTCCCATAGTTCAGCTCAGAAGAGCTAGCAGGACTTCAAGTAGCCATTGATCCCATGGGACCCTCAAAGTCATACGGCACTGATATCTATCTGGCAACCACTCACTATATACAGCACATACTGGGCAAACAGTGAAGAACATCTTTTCTTTTCTACCTCTTTTGTCCATGTTGAAATTTGAGTAAACAAAAAGAAACTAATTTGACTGCATGTAAAAATACAAAACAAACAGTTACAGTATACGTTACAAGTTACAGTATATGCCCAGCTTGTACAGAACATACTGTGGCAACAGTGAAATACAGTTTGGTTTTTATTCTTTTCAGCTTCTCTAGTGCTTCCCCCCCCCAAATAAAAATAAAAAATAAAAATAAAATAGAATAAACCTATCTGTGATTGCATGTCAAGATAGAAAATTAAAAACTGAAATGATATCAAGTCCACCTCACTAACCATGCACTAGGATTGGATGGAATCAATTAGTTGGTTTATAAAACAATAAATGCTACTATAAAAAAACTAACTAATTACACCAGCCAAAATCCTGTATCCACAGCACTGATGCAGGCAAGTTCCTTTTTTAATGCTGTGAAGTCATGATAATGTGATGGAAGCCGGGTCTCAAAGCTTGGGTAGGTTGCATTGGGTTACCTCCAATTTGAGGGAAGTAGTGGGAACCTCCCAACCGACCCAGAACTTAATGAGGGCCTTCAGCTCAGGACTGGATGATGTGAAAAGGTAGATGCAAGTCAAAACTTGTGCTTATATATATATACATACATACATACACACACAGTCTAGTAAAATACTGTATTATATGGTTTCTGTTGTAATATATTTTAATGTTGAAGCAAAATATGCTTTTGACACACACACACACACACACACACACACACACACACACACACACACACACACACACACACACACACACACACACACACACACACACACACACACACACACACACACACACACACACACACACACTAAATTTGATTAAGTCTTACAGAAATTCCGAGTACTTGCTTTCAGGCAATCACTTGATTCTTCTTCTGCCTCCTAAACACATACGAAAAACCTGTCAGCTAAGGAATTTAAATGAATTAAATCAAAGCACATATTTTCCATAATAATAATAATAATAATAATAAAAACAAAAGCAATGCAAGTTTAACACAGTTTAATAGTTTATTTCAAACTTACCTGGTCACTGTCTGGCTTGCTACATGACTCTACATGCAAAGCCAGAGCTTGAAATGTCAAAGATTCACAACATGTCTTGCATTGTGATTTTGGCAACTCTGGGGCATCAAAAGGAATTGGTGCAGTATCCATTTCATCCTGAAGTGGAACAATGAAAAACATATGCATATGCCTTCCATTATTAGATGAACTCTTAAGTAGCTTTGCTGTGTATCCTTCAGATTCTGGTGGGATCACTGTCAATTTTCTCTGGCTACTTCCACCTTCAATAAATGAATAACATTTGGAATTATGTGCATTGTCTATGTTTATTAATACACTAAGCTAGTTTTAGTAGTACTGGCTAACTAAAATTATACAAACAATAGAGATATATTAAGAGACCTCAAGGACATAAAAGAGTTAAACAAGGGATAATGGCTTATAACTACTGACCTGACGCCTTGTATAAAAGCCATCCACCCACTAAGTTCTCCAATTTAGGATACTCAACTGTTAGAGAAGCTGTAATCTACAGAAACAAAAAGTTTCATTATTACACATTGTTCCTGCCTACAAATAATGTATTTAAAAACTCTCACCTCTGCATGGCTGCTGTTATCAGGTAAAGAGATATGGCGTTAACCTAACCCTGCCATTAAGTTCTTGAGATCCTTATGGGGTCCTATCTGTAGATGCTGGGAGTAGGCCACTGGGGCAGGGCTATTTACCAGATTGTGTTTTATTAACCCCTATACCTACCCCAACCCTAAACCTAGCCTATAAAATAACGCAAATACAGTAATCAAATGACGCAATACTGATGTGCGTATGCCCTGTGCCCATAGCTGTATTCCTTCTAGTTTTTACTGTGTGGGAAGTGGTGTGATGACATCACCGTTTCACAAAATATATGGATTGGCTGTACACACGAAAACGCAAGGGTGTCGTTTTCAGATTTATCCACTCTGGGACCCGGTTTCAAAAAATACCAGTTTCAGGCTCCTAAAACGCCGGATCTGTCTGGACAAAACGCTGATACGATAAAATTTTTTTTCATGTATACAGCTAAACGTGTCTCCGTGTGGACAGAACCTAGGAAAGGAAAGTATTCAAAAGATGGAGATGTAATATTTTTAGGATTTATAAATTGGCATTTGTATGCAAACACATCATTTACAGATGCCAGAGCATCCATTACCAGAGGAGATGGGGACGAACCATATGAGAACCATAGCAGGGAAGTGCGCTCGAAGCAAACAAATCCACTTCCACTCTGCCAAACCTCTGCCATACGAGACTCACCACCTGCGAGTGCAGTCTCCACTCTCCGGGTTCCAGGCCCTGCCTCAAAAGCAGGTCTGCCCCAGGTTCAAATGACCCAGAAAGTGAACTGCTCTGATAGACAAGAACTTGTTCTGTGTCCAAAAAAGGACCCGCATCGCCAGCCTGTAAAGGGGACGAGAACGCAGCCCTACTTGGCGATTCAGGTACGAGACCACCGTCATGTTGTCCGTCCTGACCAATATGTGGCACCCTTTCAGACAGAGTAAGAAACGTTTGAGTGCCAACTCAACAGACAACTCCAAACGATTTATGTGCCATCCACGATGCACCTCTTTCCAGGCTCCAAAGGTTGGGCCTTGGTAGACTGCCCCCCAGCCTGTGAGGGATGTGTCTGTCGCGATAGTCTTGCGACGACAACACGCCCCTAGCTGGACCCCTCTGTGAAAAAGCTGGAGCCTTTGTTTGCAAACACATCATTGTAATTTAAGAAATTATATGTAACCTTGTCATCTCTTGATGAACGCTGGGCTGTCTAAATCCTGGATTTTGCCTGCTAGACCCTGGGATTGACTCTGACCCTGAACCTGATCCTGACCAGCTGTTGCCGTTATGAGTGACAGCAAGTTTGCAGCAAGTGCTGCACTTTCAATGAGTGCATATTCTGGCTGTTAATCAAAAAGAAAAAGAAATGAAATAATAATGTTTTCATTATTTCAGGCATGTAATAATTCAGTATAACAACAGTATAATAACAACCACAATACTTTGAACAAATCCAAAATAGTTCAAATGGTATGTATTTTTTTAATTATTACTTAATTCCAACACCCTTAACACTGTTCAATAAAGTGCTAAATTTGATATTGCATCAGAGGTGAACTTAGGCTGGGCTTGGTCCTTCTCCCCCATGCACAGGGAAACGGTGACAAAAAAAAAAAAAAAAAAAAAATGTACATTACATAAAAGTAAATAATTTTTACACTACAGTAGATAAATGGTTTGGGGGATGGATAGATGCATTTTAATGAGAAGGAAAAAACTAGCCCTAGCTTAAATGTTTTCAGCCATGTTTGTCACTACTGATTTTGCACTGATCAGTCACAATGATATCTTTAAATATCGTGATTTTTATTTTAATTTTGTATTATTATATTGAAATAGGTTTGGCATAGTGAAAACATCAAAAAGATTAATAATAGATACAGTAAGACAGAAACTCACCTGTTCACAGCTAATTTTCATCAGCTGAAAATGTGTTTCAGGGCTTCTCGGGGCAGACTAGCTTAAATTGACCCAAAGCCCATCTGCTGTTTTTGGAAGAGGAAGTTGCTCAACTGCATTTGTGAGAAAATCTGTCTGAACTGCACTTGAGAGACAAGTATGCATTTGTATGGACTAGATTTGGTATTTATTCAAAGGTTACATGCAGTTTGTAGGATGGTTTGTATTTATTTGTGAAATATGATGTAGCTTATGCTCACTCATTTATTATTTGCAAAACACAATACATATATTTGTTACTCTGTGTTTTTGCTCAGACTGACCTTTGTATTTGCACATCGCTTTCTGTTTGTTTGCGGGTCGAGTTTTCCTTTGCAAAGCAGATCGTTTTTGTTTGCAAAAAGCTGGAATTTTTTAATTATGGCACAAAATTCACGTTCCAGTGTATTTGTGAGTTTGTAAAGTCGAAGCTGGAAATGAGGAGGCAATTTATTTTTCCAGAATGTTAAAATAAGCTTTTTGGCTGCTAAAAGTCTGTATCATTGTTGTGACTTTGACAAACAGAGCTCATGTCTTGAAACACCAAACACAAAAAAATAAAGGTTCTTTATTGATGAACCTTTTATTTCAAGGCTCGCTATAGTTGTAAAAAGTTCATTAAATGATTAAAATAATCTTCACACTAAGAAAAAAAATAGTTCTTTTAAGAGCTGTCCACAAAAAGATTTGGAACCCAAAATGCAGGGTTCCTCAAACTCAGTCCTGGAGGGCCACTTTCCTGCAAAGTTTAGCTCCAACCCTGATCAAACACACCTTCCTGTGATTTTCTAGTGATTCTGAATACCTTGATTAGCTTGCTCAGGTGTGTTTGATCAGGGTTGGAGCTAAACTATGCAGGACAGTGGCCCTCCAGGACCGAGTTTCAGGAACCCTGTTCTATGGCATCATGGTGAAACACTCTTTAAATTATATATATGTCATCGTATTTCAATATATAAAGTCACAGCGTGAGATATATAGAATCACATTTTGTGATGTAAAGTCACATTTTAAAATATAAAGCCACATTTGTAGATATAAAGTGTCAATAGGCAGATATACAGTCACAATCATGGTCACTCTGACAGAGCTTCAGCGCTTCTCTGTGGAGAGAGGAGAACCTTCCAGAAGAACAACCATCTCTGCAGCACTTAACCAATCAGGCCTGTATGGTAGAGTGGCCAGATGGCACATGACAGCCCGCCTGGAGTTTGCCAAAAGGCACCTGAAGGACCCTCAGACCATGAGAAACAAAATTCTGGTCTGATGAAAATAAGATTGAACTCTTTGGCCTGAAGGGCAAGCGTCATGTCTGGAAGAATCCAGGCACCGCTCATCACCTGGCCAATACCATCCCTACAGTGAAGCATGGTGGTGGCAGCATCATTCTGTGGGGGTTTTTCAGTGGTAGGAACTGGGAGACTAGTCAGGATCGAGGGAAAGATGAATGTAGTAATGTAAAGAGACATCCTTGATGAAAACCTGCTCCAGAGCACTCTGGACCTCAGACTGGGGCGAAGGTTCATCTTCCAACAGGACAACGACCCTAAGCACACAGTCAAGATAACAAAGGAGTGGTTACAGGACAACTCTGTGAATGTCCTTGAGTGGTCCAGCCGGAGCCCAGACTTGAACCGACTGAACATGTCTGGAGAGATCTGAAAATGGCTGTCCATCGACGCTTCCCATCCAACTTGATAGAGTTTGAGAGGTCCTGCAAAGAAGAATGGGAGAAACTGCCCAAAAATAGGTGTGCCAAGCTTGTAGCATCATACTCAAAAAGACTTGAGGCTGTAATTCGTGGCAAAGGTGCTTCAACAAAGTATTGAGCAAATGCTGTGAATACTTGTACATGTGATTTTTTTATTTTTATTTAAAATTTTTAATAAATTTGCAAAGATGTCAAACATTGTCATTATGGGGTATTGTTTGTAGAATTGAGAAAAAAAGAAAGAATGACTTTAATCCATTTTGGAATAAGGATGTAACATAACAAAATGTGAAAAAAGTGAAGCACTGAATACTTTCCGGATGCACTGTATATAAAGAAGTAATATACCTGGATTTATTTATAATATAAGAAGATGAATATTTTTTATTTTTTTATTTTAAATGACCATATCCAAAATTGCTTGAATAGCCATAAATCCTTAAAATCTTTGTGTGACAGGTGCTGAAAGGCAGTGATGCATTGAGCCATCAGTGGTCGCTAAGACGGATACTATAATAACAGTGGTGAGCAAGTTCTCCATAACTGTGTTGGGATCACGTTTCAGAATAAATAGCTAAAGCACCTGCTCTGGAACAATGGCTGCATGTCAGCAAGGTCATTAGTTTGCTTCTTCCCATTGTTTTCTTTCATTTGTGCTATTGCCATTACGAACCGGTGTGTTTGAAATGTCACAATAAAGCCTAATGGTTTCTCTACATTCACAGTGATGTACAGTCATGTGTTTGTTGGTAGAGTAGACAAAATTCTTGCTTGTTATATAAACAGACATCTGACCTCTAAGTTGATCATTTCCTGCTCAGGAAACTTTAGAAATATGCAGAACAGGCACCAGAGTATCACTGGTGCTGATCACTTAGCAAGTGAAAACAGGCAAAAGGTCGCCTTTTCTTTAAATTAATAATTTTTTTACTGCTTGAGACTAGGACAAAATACTGTATGTGCCATTGTTTTAATTGCCATTAATCTGGGATTTAATGAAACATCAGAAATACCATTTTATGGTATGTTCTATTTATTTTAATCAAAATGATGACAATTCTTACCTCAGCACCACCTGTTCAAAAACTCAGTATGTCATTTTGATTCAAATATAGGTAACACTTAATTTCGTTAGTCCACTTTAGACATTCTACCAACTATAAGTATCTTTGCAACTATGTCAACTACTAGTCATTAGAGAATTGGTGAACTGCTGGATTCATGTCTAATGCTAATACTCTAATGAAAGTTAGTTGACACATAGTTGCAAAGTTACTTTTATAGTTAGTAGAAGTAGAAGTTAGTAGCAGCTTTCATTTCTGCTCTGACACGCCGAATAAATACCGTCTGGTTGTGGATGTTCAAACGTATTCGACCACATGAGCATCTACACTACAAAAGCAATCAAATGTGTTTTTGACTACCTCTGGACAAGCTCAAAACTTTTAAGACCCCGTATACACCTGTGTTTAGCGTCGTACACTTGTGATCCGATCGACTTGTGATCCGATCGAAACACATCTTAATGCCAGGTGTTAACAGGGCCTTGGATGCAATGACCAAAACTAAAGCAAACATGTAGGTGTTTCTTGTATAACCAACATGAGTTGATATGAGGTTATTCCCTCCCCACACACTCTTATAATTTTATTTTATACCAAGACTGCACTGACTCAATCTGAAATTGCACTATTGTTACCATTGTTTGCACTATTTGCCATCGCCACTTTACCTCTATAATTCACTTTATCCATCTTTTTTTAATCTTTCTTCTGTTGTTGTTACTGTTAAACTTTTGTTGTTAGGCACCTAGGGTCTGAGAGTCATAGAATTTCAATTCTCTGTATGTATGTACTGTACGTATGGCAGAATTGACAATAAAGCTGACTTTGACTTTGACTTGACTTATTTATGAAATCAAAGTATTTTTGAGTACTGCCATTTCAGCCATCAAAAAGTACCATAGTGCCGAATGTCAAAAGGAAATACCCTGTTCTCTACCGATTTTGCTTCAGGTCCCAGAATCACACAGTATCAAATCAATTTTACAAAAGGAAAATATTACCATAAACTACATATAGGCAATAACAATTTTAAATACAAAACATTACCAAATGACAGATGGACTTGCATCAATGAGACTGATTCAGCGCACTGTCTTTTATAACAGCAATTTTATATGGGAAGGCAACAAATTGACAATATCCTTACTATTTACATTAATATAGTGTTACAGTTTATCATTTGCATTTAGCATTGTTTGCCCAAGAGAACAGACCTGCAATCCATTTTTGGGTCATGACCAATTAGGAATTATTTTAAGAGGGTAGATGTGGATGATAAATATCAATGTCGAGTCAATATTGTGTTTGTTTATGTGTGTTTATAAACTCAACTCAACTCCAAAGTCCAAAGAAACGTCATTGTGTATTCTTATGTATTGCTGTATTGTCACAGCTTCACGGTTGGTGATATTTCATTTCTAGAGCACTGCCAAGGCATTCCTGGCGACAGAAACTATATCTGCCAGCCAGTGGCGGCTGGGCTATAAAATCCCTTTGTCTCAACACCCTGTTGTTCTGCCTCCTGTCCGTGGCCATCAACCAGACACAACCCAGGTACAGCATCCATGCTTACTTTAAAGAATTGACTGTGTCTTGAGAATATTTTCAGTTTATTGTTTTCATTATTTTGTAAGTTTCTTCTGAAATTTCTTTGTTAGTAGTTCGGCAAGACATCACAATGGGCGAGTAAGTACAAGTCTTTTTTTTTTTTTTTTAAAGGTTATTTATTACTAATGATACACATTAGCATGTTAACGTTAAGAATTCCATTCTTTTCCATGTAAAGTATGTGATACTGGTGCTAGTTGTCACATTTAGTTTTTCATTTTAGTGAATATTTCAGAGTTGCTATTAAACTTTTCTACCAATATTGACCAGGAAAAAGATATACATTAATATATAGTGACCTCGCAACAAACCTTACACAAAATGATTATATTGAACAAGCCACTAAAAATGCATTATTTAGTGATTAATAAATGTTTTGAATAACTTTAGTCAAACTTGTTTGATTGCTCAAAATGCTTTTTATAAATGCCTCACTGATGATGGTTTCCTTTTTGTTTCTTAACAAACAATACTGACAGTCAGGTAAGCATTTGTTTTCCATATTTACATAACTAGATATTGCTTTTAGTATTTACATAAATATCATATTAATATGCTTGCTATTAAATTTAAAATATGGTGCTTAATTTATATTGTCTTTTGCCAGATACGAAGGCCTGGAAATCCAAAAATGGACATCAAAGTACGTCTTGATTGTTTGCAAAATCATGCCATGCTAATCAATATTTGATCAATATTCTACCAATACTTAATTTCCTTATCTGTTTTAACAGCCTAAGTCCAAGATTTCAGCATCACGGAAACTTTCTAAAGGTTATATTTATCTTCATAACTTATTTCCTACTTTGTTGTGAAATGTGTTATTAAAGCTCCTCTTCCATCTTCAATCAGATAATGCTTCTTAACAGAGCAATGGAGGATTTAGAGAAAGAGAAACAGGACAGGGATGAAGAGAAAAATCGCTACCTCACAGACAAACACCCTCCTTTGCAGCTTTCTGGACTCTCTCTGGAGGATTTACAGGTGATGCATTCAGTCAGACAGACAGTCAGTTGAAGACAAAACATGCTGTTTAGCTTCATTCAATATTTCTCAAGTCTTAGACCAGTTGTATTTACTAATGTTGTATATTCATCTTCAGAATCTGTGTAAGCAGCTCCATGCAAAAATCGATGTAGTAGATGAGGAGAGGTTCGAATATGAGGATAAAGTCATCAAGCACAACAAAGATGTAAGTCTAAACCAACAGATAAGATATATTCGGTATAGACTATATGAGGGGTGGGCAGCTCCCAGCCAACATTTCATGGTGAGGCCAATGTAGGCATGATTTTGGTTTGAGGTATGGGCCCCAAATGGGTTTGTCCACGGGTTCCATGCCAGCCTAGAATCTAACTGGGGCAAATTCAGATAGGATCAATCAAGCCCATATTGTGTCTACATTGGCACCACCATGAGATGTTGGCTGGACTGGTCCAGCCTGGTCTCATTGTTAATACGCAGGTATTAATACGTAACTTTCAAAGAGACAAAACTTACATTGTTGTATGTTTGGAGAAGTGCTAAAACGTAGAATATGGACATATTAGCAACATTTAAACATAGCAGTATTACGTTTTTACTGCTAAAAACGAAAGATATTTACAAATCCATAATTAAATCTTTTTTAAGAATACAAATCTTTATATGAGTAAAGATAAAAATGTTTTTGTTATATCATAAAGATATCTGTATAATTTCCCTTTTACCATTTTATGGATTAATGAAAGATCCCTTAACACTACCCCAAACCTAAACATACCAATTTTATACAGAATATAAAGAGAATAAAGCGTAATGGACAGAAATGTGTTGGAAAATGACAATTTTAGTAACAATATAGCATTAAAAAGATATTTTGAATGGCTAATCCTACACCTACCCATAACCATTTATTAAAACTAGGTACTGTTATAAATAAAAGCATAACAGACAGACCAGTGTAATCACAATAATTTATTTATTGTAAAAATGTCAAAAGCGGTACCAAAAGTAGTTCAAATGAAGATGTGTTGCAGTCGCAGTCCTCTCTGGTGGTATATAATAGTTTTGTATGAGTTGCAGAGCAGAATGTTATTAATCAATGAAAATATTAATCCGGCTTCACTCCGCCAATGAGCGTTCAATGCCACTGCTGTAAATCATGTCGTAATGCTTCACGAGGGCGCGATTTTTGAATTTGAAATTTGAATTAACCACAACGAGCACGGGATTTGACGTTTACGGTCGCTGCTGAGAATGGAGATGGAGATGAATTTGGATTTGTTCCTCGCAAACATATGGATTCTAAAGATTTATGTTGTGTTTTGGTGTATCTTATGATCGCCAGAATAAAACGCCTTTTTACGTCTTACGGCAAACAAGCTAAATACTACAAAATGGTTAAACGATTGCAGAAGTGTTATTCATCTTAAGATTTTAAAATGCAGTCTTCTTTAACATTATCTAATCATCTGAAATGAGTTTGCAGCAGAAGTCACAAACAGACCAAAATGTTATTTTATATTAAGTAGATTAACTTCGTAAAATGCATTTTATAAATGCAACTGAAAACATGTATTGATGTGACTATTAAATACAATAGAAACAAAACATTAATGCCACGATTTTAATATTCATACAAACGTAAGTAATTGTACGTGTGGTAGAATCACACTTTACGTAAAAATACACGCGTATTCTCATGAGATCACGTTGGGCATTCAAGGTTCGCTGTACTGCAGAGTTTAAATCCAATCCAGATCAAAAACACCTGAACCAGCTTAAGATAGTGGACCTTGAGGGCCAGAGTTACCCACACCCTGACTATTCTCTATAGTCTCAAAGGAGGTCCGCAGACCTGCACAGTTTAATCTTTAATTAACCAAACCTGAATACCTGAACCAGCTAATCAAAGTCTTCAAAAGCTATAAACTTCCAGGCTTGTGTATTAGCGCAATATTTCCCAACTCTGTTCCTGGAGACACATCTACTTTACACATTTTCAAACTCTTCTCAAGCACACCTGAAAAAAATCAACAGTCCATTAGCAGAGACCCCAAGACCTGAAATGGATGGGTCAGATAAGGGAGACATTCAAAATGTGTACTGTTGGGGTGCCTCCAGGAACAGGGTTTAGAAACACTGTATTAGAGTACTGTAAATTGGTGCTAAACACTGTAGGTCTGTGGTCCTCCAGTGAAATGGATTATAGAACACTGGTATATCAGTCTCCTAGAAAAAGCTTTTATTTTATTTAATGTAAGGCTGGTAATCCCCTCATGATGCCTGCTATTTTGAGATTAGCAGAATAATAATAATTTATTTTGCTAACCCCCTTATCAGTAAATCACTTTCAGTTTAACAAGTTTGTTTGTCCATATAATCTTAAAATATTTAGATTAATCTTATTTGGCTTACTGTCTACTGATGAGGGGCTCGATGAAGCAGCTTCAACTCGAGCGGTGATATACCACCACAGTGACTAAATGATTATGTAGGACAAGGTACCTAAGATAAAAGGTGGAGTTTGGGGAGGTGGTGGGATGCTGGAACATCTGAGACTGAGGAGAGGTAAGCAGCTGTTTATATACTCTGGCTGTTGATTGTAAGATTAGATGGGCTCGCTCCTCCCTAAATTACTTTTAGAACTTCCCTTCGTGTTTCTGTATCCATACGAAGTAGTGTCAGTATATAGTCAAAAAACACTTTTTTTTCTATCTAAAGAAGTTACTAAGTAAGCTATTACTTTATTACGCCTTTCAGGCTTATTTCATTAATTTTAACATCTTGGGGCCAGATTTACTAAACAGGGCAAATTAGCATGAGAGCGCAATTCCATAAAAGCAGCGATGGGAGTGGACAGTTTTGTGCGTGATCTACTGACAACACGCAAATTAATGAACACAGACGCAGCCGGATCATTTCCGTAATGACCAGCGCAATCTACCCGTTAGCGTCTGGTTTAAGACACACTTTTTCTGGGCAGTAAATAATGGCGCAAACATGAGCAAACAAGCGCAAACCTTTGTAAATCACCTCGCATGATTAATTTGAATACTCTCCTTCCATTTTGCACTTGAAAGGGAAACTCCTAAAAATGCATATGCAATAAGGCCAGCCACAAAAATAACCCTGTAAACACCTTTTCAGCGTTAATTTATCACTGCGTGTCTTTAGTAAATCCTGACAGTAGTTTTTTAACGCCAAAAGAGGGCTTACGCTGTTCTTAAATCTGGCCCTTGGTTCATTATGTTCCTAGAAGGCCACTAACCTGCAGTTTAGCTTCAACCATAATTATGGCATTTTCACATTGGGAGTTTATTTCGGAACGGAGCATGGTTCGCATGAAAAATTCCCTTTGTGGGGCATCCCTAACCTGGGATCTGACGGTGGTTCTCGAGGGGTTATCCCTTTTAACCAATGGAGTTGTTGTCATAAAAAAGTCTCACACTTAAGATGGATTTCCTACTGGCTATTACATCTCTCAAGAGGGTTGGGACCTTCAAGCCCTTTCTATCGTTCCTCCCTGTCTGGAATTTGCTCCTGGGAGGGTGAAAGCTATCTTGCATCCTAGACCAGGCCACATGCCAAAAGTGCCTACCAATGTGGCATGGTCTATTATCCTACAGGCCTTCCATCCTCCACCGCATGTGTCGGTGGAACAAGAGAGACTTCACTTACTCTGCCCTGTGCAGGCTTTAGAAATTTATTGTTCAGAGGTCTTCTCAATTGAGGAAGTTAGACCAGTTGTTAGTGTGCTTTGGGTTGCCCTTGCCCAGAAAGGTATCCCCGGCCTCCAAGCAAACAATCAATAATTGGATTGTCCAGGCAATCTCCTTGGCCTACCAGATGCACAGAATGCCTTCACCTCTGGCTGTAAGGGCTCATTCTACTAGAAGCATGGTGTCTTCTAAGGCCCTTCTCTCTGGGGTTACCCTTCAAGAAATTTGTGATGCTGTGGACTGGGCTACCCCACATATTTTCATGAGGTTCTACAGTCTGCATCTTCCTACTATGCTGGCTGCACAGGTGCTCTTGTCCTAAGATGTCCCTAGACAGTTTCACACTAGGACAGGCATTAGTCGGTGTGGCCTAGTAGGTATTTTGTTCTCCAAAGTGTCGTCATATGATGCAGCGCGAGTTCCCTAGAAAGCGAACGTCTCGGCTTATGACTGTAACCCTTGTTCCCTGAGAAGGGAACGAGATGCAGTGTCTCCTCGCCATACCTCCCTATGGCTGGGAGCAACTTGCTTCGACTTTATCAAAGATAAGTTGTGTGCCGGTGTCCTTTTATAACTTACGCATTCCGCCAGAGCATGCTACATCACATGCTACGTCATGACACAGCACCAATCAATATTGGACTAGTTTCACGTGTGCTTCAGATGCTTGCATGCTGAGGGCGTTTCCCAAAGTGTAGTAATACGACGCAGCGTCTCGTTTCCTTCTCAGGGTACAAGGGTTACCCGAGACATTCTAACGGATAGCTTTCTCTAGGTTTTATGCACCTCCTTAGTAATGGAAATTTTGTATTCCCTTGATTTTAGATCAATGAGCTTAAGTTGAAAGTTCAGGATCTAGGGGGGAAGTTCAAGAAACCCGCCCTGAGGAAGGTGCGTGTGTCTGCTGATGAGATGATGAGGGCTTTGCTGGGCTCCAAACACAAAGGCTCAATGGACCTCCGTGCAAATCTGAAGTCGGTCAAGAAGGAAGATATAAAGCAAGAAAAGGTAGGGGTAAACATAAAACGTATACCAAAATAGCTAATATGAATAACTGAAAACATAGAACTCCATTTGTAAGAGCATTTAACTTTTATAATGTCCAAACTATTTTTATTATTTAAATCTTTATTGTATTATTATTTAAATCTTTTTATTTTTTTGTAAAAAGTCTGTCACAAGAGATACTTAAATTCATCTCCACATTATGGCAATATTACATGCCATGAATTTCAAATTTTACCATTACAATCCAATGTTTCTTTTTGTCAAATAGGTCTTGACCAGTGAAGTAGGTGACTGGCGTAAGAATGTGGAAGCCATGTCTGGCATGGAGGGAAGAAAGAAGATGTTTGACGCTGCTGGAGGAGGCCAGTGAGCCCCTTCATGAAACCAACCTGACCTTTTGGATGGCCTTGGTCTTGACAGAGAAGATATAAAATGGATAGGACAAGACTGAAATGTTTTCTGGCTGAGCCCCAGTCTTTTATTTTTAGCAAATAAGTAATTGCTAGTCTTTTAAAGATATTAATTGACGCAAAATGTAAACCCTATTACGATTTTGTTAATAAAAGCCCAAATTATGGTCTTATTTCTGTATAATTTATAATTTAGAAGAATGCTAACATGGCCCTTTTCCATTCAATGACAGGGGCGAGCTTTTCCTTTAAAAATATGATTGACATCCTTTCTCCAAAGAGTTGATCAAATTGAAGAGTTGATCAAATATGTAGTTTCAAGTGTTTTTGAGACCTATATAGTCTCCATTTTATATTCTGCCCTCAGATGGTATAAGTTAGACTGGGATATATGTATGTTTTTGTTTGCTACATTGAAGTCTTAAGTTGGCATTAAAAGTTGCAGAATTAAGCGGAAATTAACTTGATTTTTTTCCTCTATTCTTTCAATATTCACAAATACAACTCATTTTGCTGAAGTGCCAAGAATGATGACATTTCTTTTTAAGGAGAATGAAAAAACAATTATACGTGTAATTGTTAGGTTCAACATTTTTAATAGCATTAAAATGCATGGAAATGCAAACACAAAATTATATAATGTGTAATGTAACTAATATTTGATCAGTAAAACAGCTTTCTTTACACTCTTAAATGTATTTCTCCACGATTAATGTTAAACAACTGGTGTTTAAATAAGATGAATGATTATTTGTTTTGTTCAGTCAGTTACAATATGATGATATGATTCATTATCCATTCTTACGTTCTGACTTAAATATGATATTTCACTAAGGTGAATCTGATAAAACCAGCTAAGCTTGCAGGTTAGGCGAGGGGCCATCTTCCATGGGTGACAGCAGTAAATAAAGAGGTTAAGCTGGCCATTGTTTCAGTTCATGCTGTATATTTAGTTCTGTTGTACCCCATATCTAATCTGACTCAACCTTGAAGAGATGAACATTAGAAAGTGCACACGTCATTGGGAACCTAAAGCATGCAGGACAAGAGAGCTTTCCTGTTGTCACCTACATGGGTTGTTCACACTATGAGATGCACAGCAACACTGGAAGTCCAGACGTGGTTGCCTGCGTAAACCGTGAGGTTTATGCTAAAGACAAACAATGACAAAAAATACTGATGTAGACTCCATGCAGACCACATTCTTGCAAATATCAACTGAAAAAGATTTTTTCTTTTTAGAATGGGGGAAAAAATCATATTGCCACTCAATAATTAGTTTTTATCATAGTCATAAATGATACCTGCGTTGATATTTAATGTCCATATATTCATTTCTGTCAAGTAGCCTTGTGCAGAATAATGTACAGTCAGACGGTTATATTTTCACTTGTTGAACATTCCTACCTAGTTTTCACGAGTTCACATTAACATATAATTAAATAGAGTACAGGTTATGTGTATTTGGCGTGCTGTCTGAGGGGAGGGCTCTGAGCTCAGAATTTGGCCCGAACCCAGAGTACTCCCCCCATCCCAGGCTGGGATAGGAATAGTTACAAGTGAGGAGATGGAGTGGTGGAGGGATGCTGGAAATCTGGAACAGAGATAAGTATATATAGTATTAATTGAGTTGATTAACTGAACGTGCTCCTCCTGAACTTTGTTAATAAAACATCATTAAAAGTTGTAAAAGTAACTTCTTTAACCCAACCCAGAATGTATAAAACAGTGATCAAAGATGCATATTTCATGTGTCAAAATGTGTCATGTGTCAATGAAAGATTCAGTTTAAGAATTTTTTTACAGTTTTGAATTAGACTTCACAGTAATCCTGTAATCACAGTCAGTGGCCTGGTTTCATAGAAAGGGCTTAGATTAAGCCAGGGTTGGGCCTTAGTTCAATTAGACCTTAGATCTTGAGTCAAAGCAATGGCACGGACATATTTTAAGACATTTCAGTGGAAGTTGCTTTCAGTTAAAACAGCCCAAACATGAATTTTAGTCTGGGAATAGATTTAAGCCTTGTATGTGAAACAGGGGGTATATATTTTAATGACACAATTACACTGTCTTTTTAGAGCTGCTTTACAGCAGAATTGAATTCGGTTTGCATTGATCATTATTTCCTATCATTGTAAAGCTGCTTTGAAGCATTCTGTATTGTATAAAGCGCTATATAAATAAAGGTGACAGCCACTCTTTATCTTTACAGGTGTGGTTTGTCTATGTTCACATGTTACACATTCCTATTAAGATGTGAACACATAATGCAGTTTTTTTTGCATAGCATGGAAATTAAATACTTATTTGTTTTTAACTAATGCTAGTACTAAAGTCACTAAATTGTGATTGGACACAAAGTCTTTGGTAGTAAATTGAGAGGGTAGCGACTAAAGTTGGCATCATCTAAAGTGGCTCACACTATATTTTTAGACTATTTGTTCGTTGCAACTAATCTCACTTAACCTTGAAGAACATTTGAGCACACTGTGAACTCAAAGGCACAAGAGACAAAGCAAGGCTATGTGGACCTACATTAAATATACACTATTATTCAACACAGTAAATTGCAAAAAGAATGGATTCAATTGAAAGTAAAGACATTTATAATGTTACAAAAGATTTCAAATGAATGTTTTTTAAACTGTCTATTCATTAAAGAATCCTGAAAATAATTACTAATCCATTAATAATAAGCAGAAATGTGCTTGAGCACCAAGTAATTATTGCATATAAAGTTTACACACCAAATGCAGAATCTGAGAAAATGTGAATCATTTTAACAAAATAAGAGGATCATACAAAATGCATTTTATTTTTTTATTTAGTACTGTCCTGAATAAGATATTTTACATAAAAGATGTTTACTTATAGTCCACAAGAATTTATAAAAAATGTTATGTTTAAATGTCAAAAGTTTATGAACCCTTGATTCTTAATACTGTGGATGTGCCTGGATGTTCCACAACTGTGTTTTTGTTTTGTTTGTCCTGAGCAGTTAAACTGCCCATCGTTCTTCAGAAAAATGGAAATTTGACATTTTTGAATTTGAAGGTAAATTGTACTTAATTTGTCTTCTGGGAAACATGTAAGTATCTTCTGTTGCTTCCAAAGGGCAGTGAATAAAAAAAAAAAAAAAAAAAAAAATATATATATATATATATATATATATATATATATATATATATATATATATATATATATATATATATATATATATATATATATATATATATAATTAAAATAAGAAAGATTCTTCATCCTTCATCAACTTTTGATCATCCTGTTCAAAAGTTTTCACCCCCAGCTCTTACTACATCGTTTTTCCTTCTGCAGCATCAGTGAATGTTTGAACCTTTTTTAATAGTTGTGTTTGAGTCCCTCAACTGACCGTTTGCAAAGACCTGTCCCCTTTAGTTACTGTTGCTATGTCCAACAAGCTATGGTGCTCTCACGCCACACATGATGTTCTCACGCAATAAAAAACACATCGTGGAGCAAAGAGGACACTGACAGGACAGAGCAGGTTACTTTTAATATGAAACAAAGTCTCACCTTTCTAAGTTTGTCATTTTGTAAGATATTTCAAATAAATACCGTTTTGTGGCTCTTTAATGTGTAGTGACAGATCGCTGTAGCGCCTCAGTTAAAGCTCCCCGTGAACCGATCATCTCTTCCTTCTAGTTACTAAATAGCATCAAATAAACGTGAAAGAACATCAGAAGGAATGTTTCTTCAACCGTGGAAAGACGGCAGTACACACCGTTTTTCAAGTTCAAGTCCACCAATGCTATGCCGCTCTCCAGGCAACCTGTAACCGTGTTTTTCCAACCTTCTACTTGTGAAAGTGCACTGGAACGGCAGTCAAACCCGTGACTTCCCAACCGTGAACTCGTACTAGATCGATGTACTCCCAGTTACGAGCTCTGATGTCACATAGCCCGCGAAACAACAATGGCAGTGTTTATGGAAGTCGTACACAGTATTTTACAAATAACGTAAAATACAAACCCGGTTCCAAAAAAGTTGGGACACTGTACAAATTGTGAATAAAAAAGGAATGCAATAATTTACAAATCTCATGAACTTATATTTTATTCACAATAGAATATAGATAACATATCAAATGTTGAAAGTGAGACATTTTGAAATGTCATGCCAAATATTGGCTCGTTTTGGATTTCATGAGAGCTACACATTCCAAAAAAGTCCGGACAGGTAGCAATAAGAGGCGGGGAAATTTGCAACTTATTAGGTCAATTGGCAACATGATTGGGTATAAAAAGAGCCTCTCAGAGTGGCAGTGTCTCTCAGAAGTCAAGATGGGCAGAGGATCACCAATTCCCCCAATGCTGCAGCCAAACATAATGGAGCAATATCAGTTGTTGGAACAATCTCTGTGCGTCAAGGCCGGAAAACCATACTTGATGCCCGTGCTCTTCGGGCCCTTAGACAGCACTGCATCACATACAGGAATGCTACTGTAATGGAATCAAAATCAAAATCAAAAATACTTCCAGAAAACATTGTCTGTGAACACAATCCACCGTGCCATTCGCCGTTGCCGGCTAAAACTCTATAGGTCAAAAAAGAAGCCATATCTAAACATGATCCAGAAGCGCAGGCGTTTTCTCTGGGCCAAGGCTCATTTAAAATGGACTGTGGCAAAGTGGAAAACTGTTCTGTGGTCAGACCAATCAAAATTTAAAGTTCTGTTTGGAAAACTGGGACGCCATGTCATCCGGACTAAAGAGGACAAGGACAACCCAAGTTGTTATCAGCGCTCAGTTCAGAAGCCTGCATCTCTGATGGTATGGGGTTCATGAGTGTGTGTGGCATGGGCAGCTTACACATCTGGAAAGGCGCCATCAATGCTGAAAGGTATATCCAAGTTCTAGAACAACATATGCTCCCATCCAGACGTCGTCTCTTTCAGGGAAGACCTTGCATTTTCCAACATGACAATGCCAGACCACATACTGCATCAATTACAACATCATGGCTGTGTAGAAGAAGGATCCGGGTACTGAAATGGCCAGCCTGCAGTCCAGATCTTTCACCCATAGAAAACATTTGGCGCATCATAAAGAGGAAGATGTGACAAAGAAGACCTAAGACAGTTGAGCAACTAGAAGCCTGTATTAGACAAGAATGGGACAACATTCCTATTCCTAAACTTGAGCAACTTGTCTCCTCAGTCCCCAGACGTTTGCAGACTGTTATAAAAAGAAGAGGGACGCCACACAGTGGGAAACATGGCCTTGTCCCAACCTTTTTAGAGATGTGTTGATGCCATGAAATTTAAAATCAACTTATTTTTCCCTTAAAATGATACATTTTCTCAGTTTAAACATTTGATATGTCATCTATGTTGTATTCTGAATAAAATATTGAAATCTGAAACTTCCACATCATTGCATTCTGTTTTTATTCACAATTTGTACAGTGTCCCAACTTTTTTGGAATCGGGTTTGTAAAAGGTATAGCAGCTTCTATTGCCTCTTGCATTTTTTTCTCTTCAGTTTCCCTCAAATAAGCAAGGAGTAAGCACCTTTGGCGATAGAAATGATTGTAAATGAGCATAAGCTCCGTACGGTCCGCCATGCTTTGTTTACATCTATCTACTCCAATTCCTTGGGCTCAGGCAGTTTGACGTGACTTTGCCTGGAACACTACAAAGTCGTGAGTTGTGGTTTTAAGTCGTAATTTATGTGCTCAAAAACCTGCCTGAAACGCAGCATTAATCTCGAACTCTCCTGACTGCTTTGTCAGACAAAATGGGGGATTATGATTTGTCAGATTGTCTGTCAATCAAACTCCCGGTGAAGGGTAAATTGTCCTCAGTGTGAAAAGATAGATTTCAAAATCATACAGTCACTGCTGGAAAGGGTTCAAAAATGCAAAAAAAAAAAAAAATGCTGGAAAACTGAAGAATTTGTAGGATTTGAAGGATTTTTCTGAAGAACATTGGGCGGTTTCACTGCTCAGGACAAACAAGGGACTCAAGAGCAACCATCACATACAAAAAAATAAATAAAATACCCAGCCCTGGATCATCCAGGTAATGACACACAGTATTAGAATCAAGGGAACATAAACTTTTAAACAGGGTAATATTTTTTTTTTTGTCTTGTGGACTATATGTAAACATCTTTAATTTATATTATCTTTTTCAGGACAGTAGCCTACGAAATAAAAAAATAAATAAAAAAACAATGCATTTTGTATGATCTCACACATTTTCTGCAAGGAGTGTGTAAACTTTTGAGCAAGACTGTATATTGAATAATCATGTGACACTGAAGAATGAAAATTCAGCTTCGCCATCACAGGAATAAATTATATTTTGAAAAATAATAAAATAGAAAGCAGTTATTTTAAGTTGTAATAATATTTCACAATATTACTGTTTTTATTGTATTTTCATTCAAAAAAATGCATGAAGATTTCCTTCAAAACTTGGCCAGTAGCTAAACATACAACAAAACCATTTTTGAGTGTTTTTTTGTTTGTTTTTACAGCCCAAGCTGAGTAAATAATAGATGATCTGTCTGCTAACAAGGGAAAAGATTAGCCTTCAGGTATCTGTAACGTTATTTTTCCCAGAGTATGAGTACTTACTTTTATTTGACTTTGTATGTGATGAAAGATCAAGAATTTGTTGAACTGAAACCTAGGGCCAGTTCACACAGAACCTATTTTTGCTGTTAAAAACACTATACACCGGTCTAGAGACACGCTTTACGCAACGGCTAAACACATCCGTCTAGGGAGTGTTTACATTGAAAAATAATGCAAACATAGCACTGTGCAGAGAAAATGTGTTTTGTGTGAACGGCCCCTTACAGTATATTAATGTCAGTAACTCTATTCATGTCATCATATGCTAAACAACTGATCAAATACAAAATACTTAAACCTACAGATGCAAATATATACACAAACCAAAACATTTTATCCCAAAAATATTTTGTACTAAGACATTATAAAACTGTATAAAACACTGAACTTGCATTGAGGTTGAATGAATGACAATCATGTAACAACATTCAAAAGGCTAATTCTGCTTGTAAAGGATGCCATCAGTGCTACTGTAGGTATGTGTGAATTTCCCCCCCAAAATGTCAATCACATTGCTCTTTGCCTACATAATGCGGAAACAAATACTAACCTCTAACCTTAAACTACAATTTTAGTATAGCATTGGTAGTACATCCTGATAGATAGCATTGCTTTCTGTCTTGACTGATCCCAGCAAGCAATAGCCATCATTTCACCGTCTTGGTTAACTATAGACCTGATATAGTCCGGCTATGAGCATCCCACTTCTAGCCAAAATAACCTTGAATTTGGTTGCATGTCGTTTTTGCCAAAATAACTTGCAAGATGTATGATATTCCATCATGTAAGCAAAGTCAACAATGATTACAAAGTGTTTGGTTTCAATTTTTTGACATGTTCATGTTCTAGATCAGTGGTTCTAGATGACTAGTCTATTATTGGGCTATGGTTAGACATCTATTAAATTTTCACTGACAGCCCAAATTTGGCCTTGTTTTATCCTAGAAGTCAGGGCTGTGTTTGGATGAATTTTAAATGCAAAAATGCTTTTTTTTTTTCTCCTTCAGCTGAGTTGAATCCATGAAGTCTGAACTTTTCTTGACAGGTGACTGCATGATTGAGTTGACCACTGAAATCAAGGTTTGCGCTTAACTGGCTTTGGAAAAAAAGAGAATCATTCACATTTAGCCTGGATTGTTGTTTACCCACATTCCACGTTTGGAGTGAAAATGGTGGAAAAAATTTCTCAGGTGGAGTCGTTCCACCTCTAATCCACTACCTAAGATTCTAAAAGAGAAAAATAAGAGGTTTAAAGAGATATTTGAAGATAATAATAAATAAAAATAAAGTAAGGTGCACTCAGTAAATTTTGTTGACATTTTTTTTTTGTTTTGTTGCAGTGACACCTATGCCATATATGGATGTTTATTGCCTGTTTAGTTTTTATTTTGCCAGTTCACAGTGAAGCTTTTTGTTGTTGTTTTTGTTGTGCTTCTCGTCATCTGTTTTCCAGTATACACATCAGTCTTACAGTCTTATACTACAAACATTAGTTTTTGCATGTTATTGGCATCTGTTGTGTATTTATGTGTATTGTTATACTCTTGTTTGCTTGTTTTTTCAGTAGTTTTGTTTGTTTCTTTTGTAAAGTGCCTTGAGCACTGTTTAAAAGTGTATATAAAGTAAACATCTTATTATTATTATTATTAGAAGTAGTACACTGTAAAAAGTGATCAGTTGACGTAACTTAAAAAGTGAGGAAACCCGTTGACTTAAAATGATTAAGAAATAAACCTCATGCATAATTGAAAAAAAAATTTTTTTTTTTTTTTTTTTTTTCTCAATTATGCATGACTTTTTTACTTAATTTTAAATGGTTAGTTAACGCCGTCTCAGCATTGGCCACGTGTTCACATGAATAGTGTCGGCCAATAGTGAGCCGGCGTTCTGACGTAGAACCCGGAAGCGCTGCACTGTGTTTACTACATGATCAGTGTAGGAGACTGACATGGAAGAGAAGAAATTGTTGAATAAAGTCATTGTTTTGTTTTGGGTTTTTTTCCCACACAAAAAGTATTCTCGTCGCTTTATTAAATTTAGGTTGAATCACTGGAGTCACATGGACTATTTTATTGACGTCTTTCCTACCTTTCTGGGCCCTGAAAGTGGTAATAACGTTGCAGTCAGTGAGGGGTCAGAAAGCTATCGGATTTCATCAGAAATAAAAATGTTGTGTTCCGAAGATGAACAAAGGTCTTACGGGTTTGGAATGACATGAGGGTGAGCAATTAATGACAGAATTTCCAGTTTCCAGCTAACCCTTTAAGGCAATGGGTTTCCTTACTTTTCTTTAAGTCAACTGATCACTATTTACATTCACTATGTAATAGTAGTTGTTTTAGTAGTAGTACTAACAAGCAATTGTATGATATGGTTAGTCATGAGATTTAAAAAAGGTGGTGACCCACTCCTTGTAGAATAAAACAGCTTTTCCTGGAAGACTGATTATTGATTTAATGTGGTTGTACATCACTGATATGATATCTCTCAAAAGTACTATAATTTCTTTAACTGAAAAACTCTTTCAATTAGTGAAAAATTACTGAGTGCACAGGTGTAATCAATGACACAACAGGCTTTCGTTACCTGTCTACTAACTCCCAGTCTTCACCCCCCCATTTGTCTTTGAATTCTCTGGTGTTCATGCCACCAATACGGTCCATGTCAGACTTGTAGATTCCCATCAAACCATAACCAGCAACCTCCCAAAAACCTATGGAAGAGCATAGATATTTGAGCTTGCTCAACCTATGCCATATTGAAAAACAAATAAAGAGCACATTAGCATGAACTAGATTTGCATTTCCTGAAGGAGGTGCCTGCAAAGCAGGATGTTAGTGTTAATAGTGTTAATGTTTAAGGTAATATTTAAACTTGGAGGCCAGTACCGTTTGGGGCTCTTGGTGAAGCATCACAATCCAGCCTCATCACAACTGGAGCATAGGCCATCTTGCCCTCAACACAGTGTTTTCGTATACTGTTTATTATGTTAACAGGATAGTAGAGGTGCAGGTCACACAGAAACAAAATACTGTGCTCATCCTGAGGAGGAAGGACCAAAATTAAAACATTCCATTCATTCATCCAAAAAAGTAGTTTGACAGAAGTAAGAAATCAGAAACATGAAGGTCTTTGATTGTTAAAATGAGGTTACCTACTTCAACAAGATCTATTCCAGCTTGAAGGCCACCTGTTCTTTGAAAATTACCCTCCATCTTCTTAAGCTTGTAACTGTATATTTGCAGTGTGAATGTTGACACAATTAGCCATTGATATTGCGCACTGACAAACACACTCATATGTACAAAAACGTTTAAAACAAAGTGTTTTACCTGGGTAATTTAGCCTTTTTGAGTCTTTTCTCAATATCAATGTCCGAGCTGTTGTAGTCTATAATTATCACATTAAAGTTTTTGTCCCCAGTTTCTCTGTACACTTTTTCCATTTCCCTGATAAACTGTATGATCCACCTGGCCTGATCTTTCACTGTTTGGAGACAAATGAAGATTACATTCAGAATTCAAACAGATGCATGGAAAATATCTGATGTAGAATCAAAAATCAAAGTATTGTTGCATTCAGTTTAGAAATGGTGCATTCACTGTTGGCATAATTTTTGAATTTTGGTAACACTATTTCGATATTAGACATTCTACTAACTTTAGCCCCTTTCACAGAGATTCTGGAAAATACACTGATCATGTGTCCCAGGATTTGTCCAGGGATTGTTTGATTTTTTTTGAGTTCATTCACACTGCAAGCGATTTTCAAAAAGCCAAACATGTTTTGATCGCCCCCAGGTGGCTGGATACAGTATAGCTCATAAACCCCACACCCTCTCCATATAATCGAATGGCACATGAGAGAAACTAAACAATCAAATTACACTTCAAATAAATGTTTTCCAAAGATGGTTTCTGTCATTTTAGGTAGTTTTTATCATGCTGATGTAAGTTTAAAAAAATAAATAAAATAAGTTTAGTTTTAGTTAGTTATTTGATGCTGTTGATTGACGGCTTCTCTGAGCAAAGTAGTCACTGAGGCACCAACAGACTTTTTTGGGAGGAGATTGGAGCTTCAACTTTCATTTCTACAATTCCATAAATGGTTATTTCACACCAACATAATGAGTTGTTCTAGCCTGGATGCCAGCCGAATTTAACCCGCCCACAACATTTGATTTCGGGAAATTCGGTCTGGACTTGATCCGTTATCAGCATGATATTCAAATGGTAAGCAAGTGCTGCTTTGTTTACGGTTTGTATATCTGCAGTCCTAGTTTCGGTTTCCCTCTTTGACAAATATAGACTATTTATACCTGTTGAGACAGATATTCAGACAGATATTCACATATACACAGGCGCAGAACGCACGTGCTAGTTGACAGTCGACTTTAGTCGTGTGTTCAAGCACAGCTTTTTGGCCAAGACGCAGCTGACGAGAGGCGACAACACAGTCAACTTTCATTGCCGCTAGTTCTTTGATGTCGGTTTGGAAATTACACAGTATTACACCGTGTTGTAATTACACAGTAATTATAAGCTAATTAGAAGACTTTTGACCATCAAGGCATCATACAAAACCAACTGAAATGGCAACTGCTTTTGTCAATGGTTGTTTTGTCAAAAATTAAAATAAATGATGCAAATCCACTGAGACGGAGCCTCACAAGTACATAGAGGACAAACACAAGAGTTCATGAGTGTTGTTCCATCATGTGACCAAATATTAAATATTTCAACTTTTGGTGCATCACACTTCTGCTGACGAATGAGAATTTCCGTGATGTGTTTTTGGAAACAAAATTTCACATATTTGTTTCACTTGATTTCAGCCTGAAAAGGATCTTTCCAAATAGCAAATGGCATGCAAACACTCAGTTTTCTCAACACTCTTAGAAAGATTTGTACCTTTATGGGCAACACGTTCTCACTCACAACTCGTCAGATATTGACGCTTGGTCAGGAGCCCTCGGCGTCACTTTTTTCGATGTGCAGGGTGCTCCATTGATTTCAATGAGAAACCTTTGGCGTCATACACTGACGCGTTGGGCATGGGAATCTTATTGTTGTGATGAAATTATATATTGGGTTATGATTTTGCCATTATGACATGTGTCAGGAGTGCGATTTTTTTATTTTTTATTTACTATTTAACCCTATTTAATTTAATATTTAGACACATTTGAACATGTAACCCAACCCCATCCCATCCCTAAACCTACCCATTTGTGTATTAAAGGATATAAAACAGGATATAACAGGCAGATACGACTGTAGGCACAATTTATTCAAAAAGTACAAATATTCCAAGTGTTCCGAAGCCGAACGATTGATTTGTGTGAAGAAAATCTCCAAAAGCGATCAGCGTCTCCATCCGCCAAAGATCATGCACACATTAAAAAATTGCCGCCCGAAGAAACGTTACGTCAGCTTTCATTGTAAAACGTCATTGGCTCTCGTATGTCTTGTGATCAATTGCATCATTACGTCAGCTTTCATTGTAAAACGCCATTGGCTCTTGTGTGTCTCGTGACTGATCGCGTCCTGCTAAAGAGTCTTTTGAATGAGAGTGCGTGTGTGCGTTCACGGATCGACGGAATCATCATTTCAGCGATTAAAACATTAAGATCAACTCTGTTCTTTACATGAAGATATCTTATGACTTCAGAAGACTTGGAATGCAATGAGTTAATACTTTTGTACTGTTTTTGGTCAGTTATATACCTGTGACTGTACTTTCATTTGCCTGTTATGTGTTTTATATTGTTGAGAAGTGGGTAGGTTTAGTGTAGGTGTGGGGTTAGTTGCTCCAAAATATAAAAGTAGCCTATAAATATTCATAAAATCATGTGTACTATTACAAATGCAGAGAATGAAATGCGTCTTGATCTGACAATATGTCCGTCAATATGTGACGAGTTGGGAGTGAGAACGTGTTGTTATTGGTAACAGCTTGTCACTGGGGAGTTACCCTGAAAAAAACAGCCATATATCTGTTTACTCCTGCTTATTAGTGTCTTAAGAAATAAATATTAATAAGTAATATGCACCCTTCGGGGGTGAAGATATAACAAGCTAAATATACAATTTTCAGTTTGTATTGTTTTCATTCATATTGGATCTCTAGCTATTTGACTGCTTGATATAGCATAATCTTTTTTGGATCTGTTTTGGTGTGTTGCGCATTTGTACTCTAAAGACATGAATAGCTCCTAGTTGAATATCGAATTTGTAGTTTGTAATTACTGTAATTCCAACAAGACAGATATTGATAAATCTGATTAGTTTCACCTGCCACAATTATATGAACAGTAGCAGATGGTTTCCAGTTGAATGCTTTTGGACTGCAAAGAGACATTTGTTTTGATGAATCCTCAGCTTGTGCATAAATGTAACGTGAAACAAGAACTTTCTGACCCTGTGGGCCCACAAGTTCCAGTTCCACTAGATAACGACTGCCCACATCCTTGTCTTCACGCCTTACAACATTCACCACACGCAACAGGGAGTAGCCACTGTGGAGATGGAAAAACATAGTAAATAGTATAATGCCAAAAGTATATGTACACACCACACCTGCTTTGTAAATTGTCATGTTTAAACAAAAAAAAGGGCCTCATACTTTTTTTTCTATGTAGCCAGGACATTGTAAAGGACCCTTTAAAGACTTTTCTTGAGTGAGACAGGTTAAAAGAGGCAAACACTGGACAAACTTACCGTGTCTCTTCTCTTGAATGCAGTGCTTTCAAAAAGTCTCTAACGATGCGCATGGCATGACTTTGGGACATCACAATGTTTCCAGCTGTTCTGCAGGAATCTACCACATTGGCAGTTTGCTTTGAAGCAGCATTGAGGGGTTTCACATCATAGACACGCTGCCAAAAAGGACCTTCACCTGGATTTTATAAGAATACTAAATTCAGTAATTATTGCATTTTCTCCATAGTATATAATTGGAGACCAACAATTGTAAAAATAATGGTTCTTTGAATCACTCTATGTTGAGAAAAAGAACTGTCTAGTTTACAAAGGACTGTCTTCATAATAAAAACATTTTTTTAATACTGTAGGGTAGCTTTAGTGATATAGATTTAAACCAAATGTCTCAAATGTAAGGTGCACAAAAAGGTTTAAATGTATTTCCAATGCTATCTCACAACCAAGGTGGCTAATTCGTAAGACCTCGTAATTCGTACGATTTGTCTATACTGCAGTGATGGGTAGGTTTAGGAGCGGGGTTTGAGGTTAGGTCATTTGTATGAAATCATATGAATTGACCAACTCAAATTATTCGTAAAGTATTTCCTCTCTTTTTCACTTTTGTCTATTTGTACACTGGGATACAGCTTGTGGGCAGAAAAATTCTTCCTGCTTTCAGTATGTTTATACTATGAGGTTGAATGCTTGATTGGTTGACGAACGTTCTAAGGTGTGTACTTATTTTCAGGGAAATACACAGGTAAATAATAATTAGTTCCAGGCAGATCTTGATGGCATTTCAGTTCCATATCACTTCGCTAAATGATTTCAGTTATTTCAAAAGGTCCTTACAGCCTACAACAGCAAAACAACCAAAACCCACAACGACACTGAAAATGCAAATAAATATAGTAAACAATAGGATAAAATCAACAAATTATTTCCATATTTTTTGCCACTAAATTTAGTTTTATTAGGCTATGTACGGTTTTGTCCTGCTCTGCCTCACACTCAAACGCACACACATACAGTACGGACACACTTGCAGAGAAATGTGTTGTCAGCGCTGCTCTCACTCATCAACTTAAAAACTACATGACATTTCTCAGCACTGTTCTTGAGTAGATAAACGTACAGATTCGCTATTAGTAGAGATGCTGGTTGGTAACACTGAGATGCACAGACATAATACACACACACACACACACACACACACACACACACACACACACACACACACACACACACACACACACACACACACACACACACACACACACACACACACACACACACACACTTATCTCTCTCTCTCTCTCTCTCTCTCTCTCTCGCTCTCTGCATTAATAACTACATTAGTCTGCAATCAGTGGCTGAAGCCTCCGTTACTAGCTCTAAAATAATGTATTGGAATTAGCAACGGAGGCTTGGGATGAGATGAGTAAGAAATTAGTCCTACACACAAGAGCCTGACAAATGTCTTGAAATAAATCATCTGAACAATGCTTTAAGGTGTGGTAACCGTAGTATAAGCAGACTAATTGACTCTGGGCCTTTGAATTATTAGAAAAAATAATGAACACCCGAGGTGTAATGGCCACTCCGCAAAGATGTGCATTATTTTTTTATAATAATTCAACAGCCTTTTGATTGTGATTGACTAGTCATGGGATTGATTAGTTGTTATTTAGATAAAAAAAAAAAAAAATTAATCGTGATTAATCGCATCCAAAATAAAAGTTTGTGTTTACATAATATAGACTATGTGTATGTACTGTGTATAATTATAATTATATATATATATATATATATATATATATATATATATATATATATATATATATATATATATATATATATATATACACACACTCACCTAAAGGATTATTAGGAACACCATACTAATACTGTGTTTGACCCCCTTTCACCTTCAGAACTGCCTTAATTCTACGTGGCATTGATTCAACAAGGTGCTGAAAGCATTCTTTAGAAATGTTGGCCCATATTGATAGGATAGCATCTTGCAGTTGATGGAGATTTGTGGGATGCACATCCAGGGCACAGAGCTCCCGTTCCACCACATCCCAAAGATGCTCTATTGGGTTGAGATCTGGTGACTGTGGGGGCCATTTTAGTACAGTGAACTCATTGACATGTTCAAGAAACCAATTTGAAATGATTCGAGCTTTGTGACATGGTGCATTATCCTGCTGGAAGTAGCCATCAGAGAATGGGTACATGGTGGTCATAAAGGGATGGACATGGTCAGAAACAATGCTCAGGTAGGCCGTGGCATTTAAACGATGCCCAATTGGCACTAAGAGACCTAAAGTGTGCCAAGAAAACATCCCCCACACCATTACACCACCACCACCAGCCTGCACAGCGGTAACAAGGCATGATGGATCCATGTTCTCATTTTGTTTATGCCAAATTCTGACTCTACCATCTGAATGTCTCAACAGAAATTGAGACTCATCAGACCAGGCAACATTTTTCCAGTCTTCAACTGTCCAATTTTGGTGAGCTTGTGCAAATTGTAGCCTCTTTTTCCTATTTGTAGTGGAGATGAGTGGTACCCGGTGGGGTCTTCTGCTGTTGTAGCCCATCCGCCTCAAGGTTGTGCGTGTTGTGGCTTCACAAATACTTTGCTGCATACCTCGGTTGTAATGAGTGGTTATTTCAGTCAAAGTTGCTCTTCTATCAGCTTGAATCAGTCGGCCCATTCTCCTCTGACCTCTAGCATCAACAAGGTATTTTCGCCTACAGGACTGCCGCATACTGGATGTTTTTCCCTTTTCACACCATTCTTTGTAAACCCTAGAAATGGTTGTGAGTGAAAATCCCAGTAACTGAGCAGATTGTGAAATACTCAGACCGGCCCGTCTGGTACCAACAACCATGCCACGCTCAAAATTGCTTAAATCACCTTTCCCATTCTGACATTCAGTTTGGAGTTCAGGAGATTGTCTTGACCAGGACCACACCCCTAAATGCATTGAAGCAATTGCCATGTGATTGGTTGATTAGATAATTGCATTAATGAGAAATTGAACAGGTGTTCCTAATAATCCTTTAGGTGAGTGTATAGTCAGGCATAACATTATGACCTATTATTTTGTTGGTCCCCCCTTTTCTGCCAAAACAGCCCTGACCCGTCGAGACATGGACTCCACTAGACCTCTGAAGGTGTGCTGTGGTATCTGGCACCAAGATGTGTCACAGTTGTGTTCTGTTTTATTCAATGGACTTCCTGTTTTCATTTGTCACGTGAATCTTTGTTCTGTTTCCCGCCACACATCAATTTCCATGGTAACCTTCATTATGAGTTCTTTCTGTGTCAGCTGTGTCTTGTCAATTAACTTGTTTCTGTTTGCTATTTAGTTCTCTTGTTTTCTTCAGTCTTTGTCCGGTCTCGCCAGTGTATAAAGTGTGTTGCTATTCTGCCTGTATTACACACCTGAGTATCCTTGTTCATTAAACCTTCATTTGAGAATTGTATTTACCTGTCTTTGCCTTCCTGCCTACACACACCTGTGACAGTTAGCAGCAGATTCAAGTCCTGTAAGTTGCGTGGTGGGGCCTCCATGAATCAGACTTGTTTGTTCAGCACGTCCCACAGATGCTCGATTGGATTGAGATCTGGGGAATTTGGAGGCCAAGTCAACACACTCGTTGTGCTCCTCAAACCATTCCTGAACCATTTTTTTGCTTGGATAGCAGGACCCAAGTTTTCCCAGCAGAACATTGTCCAAAGGATCACACTGCCTCCGCCGGCTTGCCTTCTTACCATAGTGCATCCTGGTGCCATGTGTTCCTCATGTGTTGGTGCTTTTGCAGGTGGACAAGGGTCAGCATGGACATCCTGACTGGTCTGCAGCTATGCAGCCCCATAAACAAAAAAAACAACAAACTGCGATGCACGGTGTATTCTGACACCTTTCTATCAGAACTAGCATTAACTTCTTGAGCAATTTGAGCTACAGTAGCTCATCTGTTTAATCGGACCACACGGGCCAGCCTTCTCTGACAGAGCTCCAGCGTTTCTCTGTGGAGAGAGGAGAAACTTCCAGAAGAACAACCATCTCTGCAGCACTCGACCAATCAGGCCTGTATGGTAGAGTGGCCAGATGGCACATGACAGCCTGCCAAAAGGCGCCTGAAGGACCCTCAGACCATGAGAAACAAAATTCTGGTCTGATGAAAATAAGATTGAACTCTTTGGCCTGAAGGGCAAGCGTCATGTCTGGAGGAAACCAGGCACCGCTCATCACCTGGCCAATACCATCCCTACAGTGAAGCATGGTGGTGGCAGCATCATGCTGTGGGGGTTTTTCAGTGGTAGGAACTGGGAGACTAGTCAGGATCGAGGGAAAGATGTAGTAATGTAAAGAGACATCCTTGATGAAAACCTGCTCTGGACCTCAGGCTGGGGCGAAGATTCATCTTCCAACAGGACCACGGCCCTAAGCACACAGCTAAGATAACAAAGGAGTGGCTACGGGACAACTCTGTGAATCAGACTTGAACCCGATTAAACATCTCTGGAGAGATCTGAAAATGGCTGTCCATTGACGCTTCCCATCCAACTTGATAGAGTTTGAGAGGTCCTGCAAAGAAGAATGGGAGAAACTGCCCAAAAATAGGTGTGCCAAGCTTGTAGCATCATACTCAAAAAGACTTGAGGCTGTAATTCGTGCCAAAGGTGCTTCAACAAAGTATTGAGCAAATGCTGTGAAAACTTATGTTTTTTTTTTTTTTAATACATTTGCAAAGATTTCAAACAAACTTCTTCCATGTTGTAATTTTGGGGTATTGTTTGTAGAATTTTGAAGAAAATAATGCATGGAATCCATTTTGGAATAAGGCTGTAACAGCAAAATGTGGAAAAAGTGAAGCGCTGTGAACATTTTCCAGATACACTGTATACTATATTTACTGGGTTTCAACTTTATTTTATTAACTGGGAATTGATTGTATGATAAAACAAGTTATATTACATTAATTACAATCCACCATTATCTATTAATATTGCTGCGTCACCTACAACAGTAGCCTAATACATTGGCTAAATAGCAATTTTGCTATTAACATATACATGACCTAGGTGACATCAACCAAAAAGGAAATTTCATGAGCAGAATCTTTCACAATAAATCAGGGATTTAATTTAAAATTTGTAAAACTCTTTCTGGAACCTTTATTTGCAGGATTTACATCAGAAAAAGAGTTTCACCTGTATCTGTCTTTTGTACATCAAGATCTTCAACCTCGGTCAGGTAAGCAGCAAGTCCTATACTAAAAAAGGTGAAGCATGTACAAAACATATACAAGTAGCATATTAGTTACAAACAAGAAATGCAGGTGAAACTTGTCAACTAATGTGAAGACTACAGAATAATGCAATACTGTATGCTTAATACTTTTCCTGAAATGATGGATCTTGTTTGTAAAAACACATCTCATCATTGTGATTATTAGTTTGCCTTGTGTAGTCATTTGGGTACACTGAAGAAAACTGAATCTATAAAAACAAGAAACAGGGCCAAATATATTAATTAGCCTGAGTGTTTACAGGATATGTATCTTTAGTTGTTACAATATATACAATTTATCAATTTAATTACAACAATTAGACAATAGAGTAATTTGGTCTTTCGGTAACACTTTACAGATAAATTATTTTATTGTTTATTAATCTAGGTCAAAGTTCAGTTTTAAATATATTGCTCTTTGTTAAATCATGTTATCATGTCTATACTTTATACTTCTATTGTTACAGGCAGGCTGTTTGTAATCCAAATTATGCAAAACAGAATGAACAATTAGAATATATTTAACAAAGAAAGAAGAAAAGCTCGAACACAGGCAACAATCCACACAAAGTTTACACAAGACAATGAACTAAACGAACAGATGACTTAAATACACAGGGCTAATTAATGAGACAAGAAACAGGTGTGTAATCTGCTTCTTAATTTATTATATATATATATATATATATATATATATATATATATATATATATATATATATATATATAAATTGTAATAATTTCACAGTATTACTGTTTTTATTGTGTTTTTATCAACTAAATGAATTAAGAGAATCAAATTTTGATTGGTACTGTTATATGAGATCAATCACATAATAGTTCTCGGAATTGAGGAATACTATATATATTGCAATAGGAATCACTAACATTAGCACATCAGCATGCTAACATTAGCTATAAATATTGGTTAACAAATGTTTATATTTCACCTATAGAGGTGTAGTTAAAAAAAAAAAAAAACACTATTGGCGTTAATTTTTGCTGATATTTGATACATAGTTGTCGATTATCAGCAAAACAATCTGTGGTTATAAAAGAAACTGAGACGTTTTTGTCAGAATCAGAGTTGAGTTTATGCAGAGATTAATATATGGTCTAACTTACCATATATACACCTTGATATCGTCCAATCTCTCCGTCGAGTATGTAACTTGGTTTGTAATGGCATTCGGGAAATAAGTCTTTCAGGTAGGATTCATCTAGCATTTTGTCTGGTTAACAGAAAGAGAACAATTAAAATGTCAGTCAGGCAATTGTAATCTCCAAATTTCCATGTAAATTGTAAATGGGCTAATGCTGACGTTTATAGATGTGATCCCGTGGGTCTTCCCTGATCATGTCTCCTACAGGATGTGGTGACAAGGGAATCGGCTCAAGGAGTCTATCGTAACTTGCTTTTGTTTGAGGTATGTGCTCAATATCTCCCATTTGTAGAGTAGATTCATCTGACAAAGAAATGAGTGTACATGTTATCATGATTTTCAAAATAAATATAGGTATTAAAGGTTAGTTCAACCAAAAATGAAAATTTTGTCATTAATTACTCACCAGTTCTAAACCCGTAAGACATTTGTTTATCTTTAGAACGCAAAATAAGGTCTTTTTAAAGGGGACACATTATGCAAAATTCACTTTTATAAAGTGTTTGAACACAGATGTGTGTCCACAGTGTGTATAATGGTCATAATTTACCCAATCCTTTTTTTTTTAAATCCCCATCAATCATTATCAATCTCTCATAACAAGCTGTTTTAGATTTCCCCCTACACCTGACCTACGTAAGAGTAGGGAAACCCAGTCCATGACTGTTGATGAGCTGCTATTTTAGCATAGACACACCCCTGAGTGAGAAGCACAGAGACCGCCATTTCTGTTTACTCGCTGTATCAGCTAGCTAGAGTATACAGTATACAATATACTGGTATTGGCAATAACCGTGATATTCAAAGCACGAAATATCAACATCGTGTTAATTTAAGATGTGGCAATATACCGGTATTGGCACAATATTTAAAATGAATAGGACTCTTATGATAACATGACACGTAAATACTCCAGTGTCCCGAGTCCAACTGGAGCCCGTGTTTTATTTAGTTTTTTCTCCTCCCTATTACACATTGTTGCAGCCATAAAAATAGTTCAGCTTTGTTTTTAATGTCAAAGTAGTTATATTTCGTTTAATTTCTTTATTAAGTTAATTTAGAAAAAATGTTTTGGTGCAATTATTAATAATAATTTGTTATAATATATTTGTTTGTTAAATTAAATTTTTGTTTTTAAAGTAATGACCAAGTGGCCTCTCAAATCAACACTTGACTTGTCTTGCCTAATAATAAAAATCCATAGATAGAAAACGCTTCAAGCTTCACAATGGTAGTTTTAATGTTTACTATCACCGCCACAGTACAAAAGGCATTTTTGACAAACTCAGGCAGGCTCGCAACGGCGTTCGCAAACGAAACGGGCTAAACAATCTAAACTAATAAACAAAATAAAAAAACCATGCAGGTTCTCTTCCTGTAGACCTCGCCGCAAAATGAATATAAATCTGATCGTCAATTCCCGTGCTATATGCACATTTAACGGAGATCACGTCAAGGAAAGCAACAGATGAGCTGCATCTCATCTTCAGCTCATTTCAAGATCAAAGACTGCAATATGAGAAAGAGCGACCTAAGCACTGGTAAGATAATTTAGTCTCATTAGTTTTAATGAAGATGATTGTGTTTTTGAGCATCTGAGACTTAAGGCCGTTACATACTCCGCAAGAACAGAGAAAATAGCTCTCGCTCCCAGGTCTGTGAGAACATAATTACGTAATTTTGTTCTCGCAGCCCTGGTTTGGGAGTTCTCGACACATCATCTGAACAGAACTTTTTTCTTGTGGGTGTCCGAGAACTATTATGTGATTGGTCAGAAATGTAAAGTAGGCGGGGTTAATGAGGAGAAACAGACATGTTCGGCACCTGCTTTTCTTGTGAAGTATAGAATGTCCTGACCAGAACGAACTTTGCTCTTGTTCTTGTTCTTGCCACCTCTAGAAAATGAAAACATTTCTTTGTTCTTGTGGAGAATCTACCAACCTACTGGCGGCCATTTGCGCCTTGGGTTAATGCTTCAGTGATAGGCTACTCATTTGCAGTGACACGTGTTGCATAGCGCTGTCATATCTGACTCTGTCATATAGCCTATAACACGCTCTCACACATTTATTTTTAATAATTTGCCAGGAGTAAAATGTATATATGCGCAACGATAGGTTAAAGAGCTTAAAATATGGGGACACAAATTAACAGGTTAAAGTATCAGTTTTGATGTTAATATTTATTCATCATACTGTTGAACTTGACAGTATTTTCTCTCTTGTTATTTCATAGGAAGCGTCAAAGAAGATGCATGTGCCCTGTGTTTATCAGTATCCAATTATGTTAGTTGGGTAAAAAAGAAAAACTAAAATAATTTGATAACTTTTTCCCCCAAGGTTCTATAGATATCGCGATATATCGATATTGTGAATTCTTTTGGCCACAATAACCATGGTGTGAAAAATCTAATATCGTGACAGCCCTAGTCTGCGCCAAATAACAATACAAATGTTAGGTTGTTGGATGTACCAACGAACATACAGGTCTCTATAGACATCCCGGCATCCGAGCCACTGAGGACACCGTGGTTGAATTTCATTTTTGAAGGATTTAAAAAGCTTAATCTCATTCATTTATATTTTTACTATCATAGAATGTCAACAACAACTAATCTGGGAGACATTTGGTGAACTATGCCTTTATTGTAGGTGTGCGGTTGTCATAGGAGTAGTTTAAACTTAACTGTGTTCAACGTTATTACCTGTTTGAAATAATCCATAAAACAAAACACAATCTGAGGTGCTCAAGCTAATAATTGTGTTGCTTTAGCTCATTTTAATTAAACAATTTGAACAAGCAGTACAAATAATTATTTTCAGTGTAGACTGAGATTTCTTTTAAAAAGATCTTAATTTGTGTTCTCAAGATGAACGAACGTGTTATAGGCTTAGAATGAGGGTGAGTAAATATTGACAGAACTTTCATTTTGCCTGATCAAGCCTGATTATCCTTTCTGTTGCAAAGTACACATAACAGTTATATTTAATCTTGACAGATACCTTACAGATGCCTTCATAACATTCACACATTCGCAAAATTTTGCAAACTTTTACTATTTCTCTCATCAGGCTCATAATTTTGTCATTTTGTGACAGACATACCTTCATATAATGATAAAAACTCAGAGGTTATCACAGAAAAAGTGCCATTGTCATGGTTTAAACTCCACTGCCGAAGAAAAAGAGAATCTGAGATCAACAAAATGTACCATGTTAAGATCATTGTACAAGCTAAACTGTCTTTATAAAACACACAAACAGTACATACCGCTATTTCCAGATGATCAATTCCGGAATTCTGTTTTAAAAGGACTTCAAAAAATATTTCATGTCTTTCACTAACCTAGGAAAGAAAAAGAGACTGGCATCAGTTCGGTTCTATAGTCTTTTTCAAGTATGTTTTTATAAATAATCCAAAAAGAAATATCCCATACAAGACAGGTTTGGATATCTGGGATGCAAATTTCCAGTACTCGCCTGGAGCAGTCCATTCGCATCCTGTCTGATTTGTGAACAGAAACATGCCACAATGATAATCTAAGAGATTGGATGTTTCCTTTATCAAGCCATTGAAAAAGTGTTAAACACTCAAGTCACATTTTATATCTGTACAGTGGTGGCCAAAATTATTAGAACACCTGACATATCTGAAAAAATGACCTTTTTTTGCCTCCAAAACACGATTTAATTTCATAATGTTCATGAAACATGCAGATGGTTGCTCTGACCATCAAATATCAGATGAAGTCATACTGTTTTTATCCACTTTTAACTTTAATATTTGGTTTGTCCACCTTTTGCAGCAATTACAGCAGCACATCTCTCTTTGATATTCTGCGCACAACATCAACACTAATGTTATTCCATGCCTTCTGCAACTGAAGCCAAAGGCTTTCCTTTGAATATACAATAGATCTGTCCAGTTTATTTTCCAGCTCCCCCCAAATGTGCTCGATGGGGTTGAGGTCCGGACTTTGAAGGAGCCAGTCCATCATTTTCAATGTTCCGGCACATTCCTTCTGCCGCAGGTAGTTCCCGCAATAGTTAGACGAATGTTTCGGGTCATTATCCTCTTGGAAAATAAATCCAGGCCCAATAAAATGACTCCCAGATGCCAAGTGTTCTAATAATTTTGCCCACCACTGTATATAATTGTATATGCCAAAATTTGAAACCAAGTTGCATCTGCAAACACATTATGCAATAGCTTTTTCTATATATTTAATAATATATAGCAGTATGTTTATATTTAATAATAACATCATTATTAATAGAAATGACACGTGGATTTGTATATATGGTAGAGCCAGTTATTAAACAATGAAATGAATAAGGATAGTTCACCCCAAAAAATTTTTAAAATAAAAATCTGTCATTATTTACTCACACTCATGTTGATTCAAACCTTTATGACTTTCTTTTTCTGTGGAACACGAAAGAAGATATTTTCACAAATCATACATTTTTGTCCATTTTTTTGTCAAATAAAAGTAAATTGACATCAAATCTGCAAGCCAACATTCTTCAAAATATCTTCTTTTGTGCTCTGCAGAAGAAAGAAATAAACAGAGGTATTTGAAAAATTATGACATGTTTAGTCATGCACAGTAAGTCATTTAAGTTGCATCTGAAAAATCACTAGTGTGGACGGAGAGTGTTTTAAAACCAAAACTGAATATGTCTACTTTTATTCTATATAGTAGCCAAGAAACAGTATGCAAAATGAGTTTCATGCGAAAATCGTAGTATTCATGCAGGCGAAAAGTACCCATGTGACCTGCTTCTGGCAAGATTCTGAAGTGCGCATCTGGGGCTGTATACACAAAACATCTTAAGGAGAAATTTAGGAGAAACTCTTAAAAGTAATGGCCGTGTCAAGCCTAATTTTAGGCCTCCTAATTTTTTTCTCTAAGAGTATTTCACAAAGCATTTTAGTGCTAAAACCAGCTCCTAAATCTGTGAGTAGACGAGAGGACTCTTCCAAATCACAAACAATCCTAAAATGGCTGTTGCAGTCAATCTGCCCAAAGACACTAAACACCCTTGAGGCAATAAGCGGTCCTGAGCCTTCTCCCCTTATAAATGCAATAAATATTTTCATTTATAGATTTGAACACATAAATCAAATCAAATCAAATCACCTTTATTTATATAGCGCTTTTAACAAGTCCAATTGTTTCAAAGCAGCTTCACATTGTTAACAGGAAAATAATGCAACAGAATTTGATTCGGCTGTACAGGCGCTCTGGTGAAAACGGTGATGTTATCCAGCTAATTTCAAGTATCATATAGTGTCAATGCGGGCAGATCGGTAATATAGATGAAATGTATGTGTCCCCAACTGAGCAAGCCAAAAGCCAAAGGCAACGGTGGCAAGGAACCAAAGCTCCTTCAGGGTCAGAATGGAGAAAAAAACCTTGGGAGAAACCAGGCTCAGTCGGGGTGGCAGTTCTCCTCTGGCCGACGAACAAACAGTGTATGATTATAATTCTGGCAACATAGCAGGTCTTAATTCATATTAGGTAAATAGATATTCGTAAGATTATTCGAAAGACTGGAGTCGTCACGCCGAAGACGGGTTTAATGAGGATGTCGTGTCGATGCAGCATTTACGGGGGGAGTTTTTTGACACGCTCTCTGCAGACATTTCAGGGATGCTTTGGCGCTGGTCCACCATCTGATCTGGATACGGCCCGGATCCGGCTGACTGCAGTAAACCTCGGGATAAACAGAGAGACTAACATTAGCGTAGATGCCATTCTTCTTGATGTAATGAGTACATCAGGTGTTATGGGAAGTGTTCCCGGTTCCGGCTGACCTAGTTAATGCAGCCTAACAATCATTTACTGATTTGAATAATAGAAATTGATAATGTTTTATGTGTAAGCCATAGTAAAGAGATGCATTTTTAGTCTAGATTTAAACTGACAGAGTGTGTCTGCTTCCCGAACAATGCTAGGAAGACTGTTCCAGAGTTTAGGCGCTAAATAGGAAAAGGATCGACCGCCTGCAGTTGATTTTGATATTCTAGGTATTATCAACTGGCCAGAGTTTTGAGACCGCAATAGACGTGATAAATAGAACAAAGATTATACAGGCAATATGCATTGAATGATGGAGAATAAAACATTCCGTCAGGTTGAACATAAAGTCCCATCATTGGCGCCAATGGGAAGCTTGGGTGAGCCGAGTTCGAGTTCCGGCTCGTGGACCTTTCACGTACCCCCTTTCTCTCTCCCACTTCGCTTCCTGTCTACTCACTGTCCTATCACAATAAAAAGGCCTAAAAGTAAATAATGTCCTTTTTACCTGTGGCAGTTGTTGCACAAATTCACACTTACAAATGATCGAATAGGGTAAACGAGTAAAACAAGCATATTTAGCTGCTGTCCGAGGGGAGGCTCCAAGCTCGGAATTTAGCCCAAATACAGAGTACTCCCCTGTATCCCTGTCTGGGCCGAGAGAGGAGTCGGGGTGGCAGAAGGATGCAGAAAACTGGCAATGTAACTATGAAAAAAAACCCAGAGTGAAACGTAAATTAAGGGTAAGCAACTGTTGTTATACGGGTAGAAAAGGAATGAAGACTCAATTGCAAAGGAACAAAAGATTTATTAAATGAACAGAACTACAAAACAAATGCCCTCAAGAGGGAAAGTCAACATAATAAAGACACACACCGGGGTCAGGAACAATGGGCAGGGAAACCAGAGCCATCAGGACGAGACACCAACATGAACGAAGACAACAAACCAGCACAAGACTGAAACCGCAAGGAGGTTAAATAGGGGACAAACAAGGCAGGTAATTAGGGAACAACAGGTGGGAAAAAATGAATCCAATAATAAGATAACAAGACGGGTGGGGTCAAGACTGAGGACAAGAATGCACGTAGCACAGAAATAAATCAAAACACCACATGTGCTAGACAAGACAGGACAGTCATGTGACAACTGTAAATTAATTTACGGAAAAGTACTGTAAAGAAAAAACAGCAATTTACTGTAAACCAAAGTTGTCAGTAGATTAGGCAAGGCAAGGCAAGTTTATTTATATAGCACATTTCATACACAATGGCAATTCAAAGTGCTTTACATAGAAACTAATTAAAATAGTGATAACTAAAACAGCTATAAAAAGAATAATAAAAAGATGATGCATAGATAAGATGAGGTGCAATCAGTCGGACATACAGTGGCACAGTGCTCATTCAGTAAATGCACAGCTAAACAGATGTGTTTTGAGTCTGGATTTGAATGTGGCTACTGTTGAAGCACTGATCTGTTCAGGAAGCTGGTTCCAACTGCGGCTGGCATAATAGCTAAAAGCAGACTCTCCTTGCTTTGAGAGAACCCTTGGTATTTCTAACTGACTTGATCCTGATGATCTGAGTGATCTGTTTGGTTTGTATTTAATCAGCATGTCTGCATTGTATTGAGGTCCTAGGTCATTGAGTGATTTATAAACAAGTAATAGTACTTTAAAATAGATCCTAAATGTAACTGGAAGCCAGTGTAAAGACCTGAGGACTGGTATGATATGTTCATATTTTCTGGTTCTGCTCAGAATCCTGGTGAGAAGACCATTACAATAGTCCACCCTGCTGGTGATGAAAGCATTTTCTTGCCTGGAAACAAAGCATCTAATTCTTGCGAATTCTAAATTCTTTGTTTTTAGACCTTTAGCCTCAAGATATCCGTTCACCTTGAGAATTTCATCTTTGTTTCCAAATGTAGTAATTTCAGTTTTGTCTTTGTTGAACTGAAGATAGTTTTGGCACATCCAGTTGTTAACTTCATCAATGCATTTGCACAGAGAGTCAATGGGGCTATAGTCATTAGGTGATAGTGCTAAGTAGATCTGGGTGTCGTCAGCATAGCTGTGGTAAGCAATTTTGTTCTTTCTCATTATTTGGCTCAGTGGCTTATGGTATTATTTTTATCTTTTACACCTTTAATACAAAAAAAATCATCAAAACCATTCAACAGTAAAAACTTAATTGATGTCCAACAAATAAACAACAGATATAATACAAATGATAAAGCTCGGGTTGCTGAATATTCGATCCCTTTCCCCAAAAGTGCTTATTGTTAATGATATGATTACAGATAATAATCTAGATGTGCTGTGTTTGACAGAAACCTGGCTAAAACCTGACGACTACATTACTTTAAATTAGTCCACCCCACAAGATTATTGTTATAAACGAGCCGCGTCTGAAATGTAAAGGGGGAGAGGTTGCTGTAATTTATAATAATATCTTCAGTATTACTCAGAAGTATAGTTTCAAATATAATTCTTTTGAAGTTTTGGTGCTTTATGTAGCATTATGTAGTGTAATTGATAAATCCCGTTTGACATTTGTGTTGGCTACTGTATACAGGCCACCAGGGCACAATACAGACTTTATCAAAGAATTTGCTGACTTTCTATCAGAGTACTGGCTGCAGATAAAGTACTAATTGTTGGTGATTTTAATATCCATGTAAACAATGAAAAAGACGCATTGGGATTGGCATTTAGAGACATTCTAAACTCTACTGGAGTTAGGCAACACGTGTCAGGACCCACTCATCGCCGTAATCATACTTTAGACCTAATACTGTCACATGGTATAAATGCTGATACCGTTGAAATTCTGCAGCAGTGTGATGACATCTCAGATCATTACCTAGTATCTTGTATACTTAATTTAGCTAAGGCTGCAAAGCCATCCCCTCGCTTCAAATATGGCAGGACTATCACTTTCGCCAATAAAGATGGCTTTGTAAATAATCTTCCTCATCAGTTTCATCTCCTCAGCATCCCAGATAGCTTAGAAGAACTCGATGTTGCAACAGAAACTATTGACTCTCTTTTTTCCAGAACTTTAGACACAGTTGCTCCCCGCGCTTAAAGAAGATCAAGGAAAATAGTCCAATGCCATGGTACAACGAGCACACTCGGGCCCTCAAAACAGCAGCCAGAAAAATGGAGCGCAGCTGGAAGAAAACAAAACTAGAGGTTTTTCACAATTCGTGGAAAGAGAGCATGATTGCATACAGAAATGCCGCAAAAGCTGCTAGATCCGCTTATTTCTCGACTCTCTTAGAAGAAAACAAACACAATCCTAGGTATTTATTCGATACAGTGGCTAAATTAACCAAAAATAAAGCTTTTGATGTTTGTAAACAGCACAGCAGTAATGACTTTATGAACTTCTTTACTTGTAAGGTTGATAATATTAGGAAGAAAATTATAACCATGCAACAGTCTACTACAGTATCACATCAGACAGAGCTTTGTCAATGACTGCAGTTATCTGATTGTAAATTACGGTGCATGCTTTTAATGACAAATGCAGAACAGTTAATTCATGCGTTCATGACCTCAAGGCTAGATTATTGTAATGCTCTACTGGGTGGTTGTCCTGCTCGCTTAATAAACAAACTCCAGCTGGTCCAAAATGCAGCGGCTCGAGTTCTTACTAGAACCAGGAAGTATGACCATATTAGCCCGGTTCTGTCAACACTGCACTGGCTCCCTATTAAACATTGCATACATTTTAAAATCGTGCTTATTACTTACAAAGCACTAAATGGTTTAGCTCCCCAGTTCTTGAGCGAGCTCTTAACGCATTATACTCCATCACGTCTATTGCGGTCTCAAAACTCTGGCCAGTTGATAATACCTAGAATATCAAAATCAACTGCAGGCGGTCGATCCTTTTCCTATTTAGTCTTCCTAGCATTGTTCGGGAAGCAGACACACTCTGTCAGTTTAAATCTAGACTAAAAACGCATCTCTTTACTATGGCTTACACATAAAACATTATCAATTTCTACTATTCAAATCAGTAAATGATTGTTAGGCTGCATTAACTAGGTCAGCCGGAACCGGGAACACTTTCCATAACACCTGATGTACTCATTACATCAAGAAGAATGGCATCTACGCTAATGTTAGTCTCTCTGTTTATCCGAGGTTTACTGCAGTCAGCCGGATCCGGGCCGTATCCAGATCAGATGGTGGACCTGCGCCTGGACATGACCAATGCATCCCTGAAGTGTCAATTAAACTCCCCCCGTAAATGCCGCATCGACACGACATCCTCATTAAACCCGTCTCCGGCATGACGACTCCAATCTTTCGAACAATCTTATGAATATCTATTTACCTAATATGAATTAAGACCTGCTATGTTGCCAGAATTATAATCATACACTGTTTGTTCGTTGCCCAGAGGAGAACTGCCACCCGACTGAGCCTGGTTTCTCCCAAGGTTTTTTTCTCCATTCTGACCCTGAAGGAGTTTTGGTTCCTTGCCACTGTTGCCTTTGGCTTTTGGCTTGCTCAGTTGGGGACACCTAAATTTCAACTATATTACCGGTCTACCCGCATTGACACTATATGATAATTGAAATTAGCTGGATAACATCACCGTTTTCACCAGAGCGGCTGTACAGCCGAATCAAATTCTGTTGCATTATTTTCCTGTTAACACTGTGAAGCTGCTTTGAAACAATTGGACTTGTAAAAAGCGCTATATAAATAAAGGTGATTTGATTTGATTTTGATTTATTATTATGGTAACATACTGTAAAAAAGGAGAACTGTCAATGAACAGTAGAGGGCTGTAAATTAACAGTACATTGCTGGCAACTACAGCTGCCAGTAGATTTCCGTTATTTTACAGCACAATTTTTTACAGTGTAGGTGAGTTGACTGTGTGTGCCTCGATCCTCTTGAGCTGATTGGACAGATCATTTGAAGGTACTCCTCCCGAACTTTGATTTTAAAACATTATTTGCCACTTGAATTCTGCAATCTCTTGAGATGCAGACATGTAAGAGGTTGACAACTGAACATATACTTGTTTAATTAGTGACACTTAGCCTACATTTTAAAATCTTTATCTGAATATGGCGACATTTTTTATTTTAAAACCTTTATTTAAATAAAGGTTTAAATACATATTGTGATATGATTACTTCACTGACAGAGACCCCTCCTCCATCAGCCAATCACTGTGGGTATAGTTAGTAAGCGTGTTGACATCATCCATAGCAACAAGGTCAGCCCCTGCCTTTTCTCATAGCTAAAGACTTCTCTCTGTTCCTTAGTAAAAGTTGATCTCAGCAGCTTTGTGAATAGGTTTTAAGAGGAAACTTGTACCTAAGAACTTTTAAGAGAACTCTTAGTGGTAAAATAAAATGTTTTGTGAATATGGCCCCTGATTGACACTTTACTATCCTATGAGGCCATTGAGATGAGTTGTGAATGGCAGTGAAGCGACACAATTAATACAGAAGGCCAAACGACAAAACCAAAGAAGTTGGTCTGTAGTACTTCCAGATTTAATTCATACTACAAACATTTATACTATATAGAACATTGTTTTTTAATGGTCACAAAAATCGTTCCTCATCAAATATAGTTCCTTCTCAGACAGTATGCAATTTCGGACACACCTGCTACTACATTGAGTAGTACAGTGAGATGAATATCTTCCACAGCTGGACCTCATTGTTTGCAGTCAGTAATGTTTATTTAATTTATTTAGTTAATTCAGTCCTTTGTCACTCCTTTGTGCACTCTTGTGTGTTGCCAAACTGGTTCTGACTTTCTTTGTGATTAATTCCCCTTTTTTAAATTATTAAAGGAATATTTCATATATGTACTCATCTAAAGGATTATTAGGAACACCATACTAATACTGTGTTTGACCCCCTTTCACCTTCAGAACTGCCTTAATTCTACATGGCATTGATTCAACAAGGTGCTGAAAGCATTAGAAATGTTGGCCCATATTGATAGGATAGCATCTTGCAGTTGATGGAAATTTGTGGGATGCACATCCAGGGCACGAAGCTCCCGTTCCACCACATCCCAAAGATGCTCTATTGGGTTGAGATCTGGTGACTGTGGGGGCCATTTTAGTACAGTGAACTCATTGTCATGTTCAAGAAACCAATTTGAAATGATTCGAGCTTTGTGACATGGTGCATTATCCTGCTGGAAGTAGCCATCAGAGAATGGGTACATGGTGGTCATAAAGGGATGGGCATGGTCAGAAACAATGCTCAGGTAGGCCGTGGCATTTAAATTGGCAATAAGGGGCCTAAAGTGTGCCAAGAAAACATCCCCCACACCATTACACCACCACCACCAGCCTGCACAGTGGTAACAAGACATGATGGATCCATGTTCTCATTCTGTTTACGCCAAATTCTGACTCTATCATCTGAATGTCTCAACAGAAATCATTAATGAGAAATTGAACAGGTGTTCCTAATAATCCTTTAGGTGAGGTATATATATATATATATATATATATATATATATATATATATATATATATATATATATATATATATATATATATATATATTTTTTTTTTTTTTTTTTTTTTTTTTTTTGCATATAACACAAAAATCTTCACATTGATAGCTTCCATACAATGTAAGTTCATAGTGGCCATAAGGACAAAGAAGAATTTAAGATATAATATAAAAAAAAAAAAAAAAAAAAATCTGTGACTTGTTTGCTATATATTCCTTGTCAGTGTCATTTTATTTAAGATGATCAGTTAAATGTTGGTAAGAAATGTTGGTTAAGCTTGCATATAGCTGTAAAAATCTGATTCAGTTGCTGCCTTAAAATTTTAAGTATAAACAAATTGCTTGTACAAGTTATTTCAACTAACTTTTTACAATCATATCATTTTCTACAACAGGGGCCAGATTTACAAAAATCTTCTGTATCTGAAGTCTGTAAGAACATTCCTTAGTGCATCTTGCAGTTATCTGATTGTAAGATGGTTCTTGCCAAAGACACCTCAAAGGCTGTCTTTTTGCTCACTATTTTTGTCTGGCTTGACAGGAGTTTAGCACTCTGTGTCACTTTTTAATACACTGTGTACTTTAAATAGTTTTTATTTTTTTATTTAAAACCACTTAAATGTGGTCCGGTGTCTGAAGCATGTGTGGGAAATGCCAATCTTGACTGGCCAACAGCGTGGTCAGGTGACGTAACATCAGTGAATGTTAAATAGAAATGCACATCATGAGTTTCTTTGTTTTCAGGATGCCCTTTCTTTGCGTGTGTGTGGAAAGTCTTGTGTGTTTGTGGGGAGCAGACATCCTATTGAGGCAGGGTCTGAGGCCAGGTGATTGGAGACTCCACCCGGAGTCTGAGTTGATTTGGTACGGCAGAGCGGAAGTGGACCTGTTCACGTCAGCAGAGTCAATTCATTATTCACTCACATCTCCAGCAGCTCCAATTAGGCTGGATGCCATGGTACATACGTGGCTGCATCTGTATGCCTTTTTCCCTGATCAGTCTGCTCCATGGAGTCCTAGTGAGGCTTTGTCTCCTAGAAGACTCTCCTTTGGAGATTTCTGACAAGGATGGAGCTTCTGTCCCAGGCAAGGGGGTCGATTATCCACCCCCAGCACGAGATTTGATTAATAGATTCCGGTCTCTCAGGTGAGGTTGTTGAGACCAAATTAAATGCTAGAGCTCCCTCTATGAGGAAACTTTATGCCCTGAGGTGGCATCTCTTGCATCATGGTGTACTCAGCACTACATTGATTCAGTACACTGCCCGGCTGGTTCATTGCTGGAATTCTTGCAGAAGCATCTTCTGGCAGGACTATCACCAACTTAGTTTATTTGCTCATTCAGCTTGCCAAGTTCCCTTTTGATGGAGCCTTTTTGGGGAGGTATCCCCCTGTGTCTTATCCTTCCTGGGATCTTTCCATAGTCCTGGAAGGATTATCAGAGGCTCTGTTTGAACCTTTGGAGTGAGCCTCAGAGAAGTTTCTGACTCAAGGTAGCTCTGTTACTAGCGTTAACTCTGCTTAAGAGAGTAGGAGACTTGCAGACTCTTTCAGTTCAAGTTGGGTTCCTCAAAAAAAGTTCCTTTTCAGGCCTTTTGATATGCTTTTATATGTTTGTGCTGTGGCAGGCTGGCGCTTTTCACACGCATTGGATGTTTATTGTTGAATTGGGCTGCAACCAGGCTTTGACTTCTTTTGGGTTAATCCGTTCCTTAGACCAAAGGGTTTGTGATTGTGCATACTTCAAAACCTTGTTGGTCAGGCTTTTTATTTTCTCAGTATGGCGACGTAGTATACACGACACAGTATTGAGTTCCACGTGCTGATGCTACGTCACCTGACCACGCTGTTGGCCAATCAAGTTTGGCGTTTTCCACACATGCTTCAAACACCAGCTCACACAGAAGCGTTCCTATAGCTTCAACGCCATGAAGCAGCATCACTTTTCCTCTCTGGAAACTGGGTTACATATGTAACCTGAGACGTTTTTTTGTTTGTCCTGTTTGGAGCTTAAAAAAGCACATGATCACTACAAAGCTGTGTGAAGATTCAGAATTCAGAAAAAAATTCAGAAAGTCTCATATTCTGTTCCACTGTTCCAAAACAGCATATGGGTTTGGAATGACATCATATGATATAACATAATAATAAATACGGAAAACTTTTTTATGCATCACTAGCCTGGCAGGAATAACCAGATTTCACCAAGTGCACATGCAACAAGAGATAAATTGCATAATTTTATTTTAACTTCCATAGTAAATCTCTCCCATTTGAATCTCAAACAAACACACCCACATTCACACCAAATATTACCTCACCAACATGAGCGAGAAGTTGAAGGTTTTCTGGACTTTCGTTTAAACTGAGCCAGAACTCTGAGTTATCATCAGAGGCAACAGCAAAAATATATTCCTCTATAAACAGAAAAATATCATTGTATGTGTAATTGCCCCTATTAATTCCATATACAATAATAATAATAAAAATAAAATAAAAACGTTTATTTTCATGCTGGACCTACCAGTTTCTGAAGGATGAAGGTAACCAAAGATTCTCAGACCATAATTGCTCCATTGAGGGGACACAGCAAGTCTGCTCACTGTGGTACGCACCTTTATAAATAACAATGACATTATATTATACACTGAGACTGTCGTTGTATATAGTATACAACTAAATGTGTGTAGAACTAACATTGGGAAATAGCGGATAGAGCAGGTTATTCCTAAGTAGATCAAGGGATCCGCCACAGCAGTCTTCAAAAACGTGCATGTTCACTCGACCCTGAGGATAAAAATGCTCCATAAAAAAGCAATCAAACTGTTGTCATGAATAGGCACTAATAGAATGCAATAGTTGCACATTTGTATCAGTGTCCCTTTCTTGAACAGCAGCAGTCACTCTTAAAAATAAAGGATCAAAGTGGTTCTCAGTCTTTTTGACTCAGTGATCCCCATAGTCACACACAATGTAAGATAATTTACAAACCCGATTCCAAAACAGTTGGGACACTGTACAAATTGTGAATAAAAACAGAATGCAATGATGTGGAAATTTCAAATTTCAATATTTTATTCAGAATACAACATAGATGACATATCAAATATTTAACCTGAGAAATGTATCATTTTAAGGGAAAAATAAGTTGATTTTAAATTTACAAAAGTTGGGACAAGGCCATGTTTCCCACTGTGTGGCATCCCCTCTTCTTTTTATAATAGTCTGCAAACGTCTGGGGACTGAGGAGACAAGTTGCTCAAGTTTAGGAATAGGAATGTTGTCCCATTCTTGTCTAATACAGGCTTCTAGTTGCTCAACTGTCTTAGGTCTTCTTTGTCGCATCTTCCTCTTTATGATGAGCCAAATGTTTTCTATGGGTGAAAGATCTGGACTGCAGGCTGGCCATTTCAGTACCCGGATCCTTCTTCTACACAGCCATGATGTTGTAATTGATGCAGTATGTGGTCTGGCATTGTCATGTTGGAAAATGCAAGATCTTCCCTAAAAGAGACGACGTCTGGATGGGAGCATATGTTGTTCTAGAACTTGGATATACCTTTCAGCATTGATGGCGCCTTTCCAGATGTGTAAGCTGCCCATGCCACACACACTCATGAACCCCATACCATCAGAGATGCAGGCTTCTGAACTGAGCGCTGATAACAACTTGGGTTGTCCTTGTCCTCTTTAGTCCGGATGACATGGTGTCCCAGTTTTCCAAAAAGAACTTCAAATTTTGATTGGTCTGACCACAGAAAAGTTTTCCACTTTGCCACAGTCCATTTTAAATGAGCCTTGGCCCAGAGAAAACGCCTGCGCTTCTGGATCATGTTTAGATATGGCTTCTTTTTTGACCTATAGAGTTTTATCCGGCAACGGTGAATGGCACGGTGGATTGTGTTCACTGACAATGCTTTCTGGAAGTATTCCTGAGCCCATGTTGTGATTTCCATTACAGTAGCATTCCTGTATGTGATGCAGTGCCGTCTAGTATGGTTTTCTTGACCCTTACGCACAGAGATTGTTCCAGATTCTCTGAATCTTTGGATGATATTATGCACTGTAGATGATAATAACTTCAAACTCTTTGCAATTTTTCTCTGAGAAACTCCTTTCTGATATTGCTCCATTATGTTTGGCCGCAGCATTGGGGGAATTGGTGATCCTCTGCCCATCTTGACTTCTGAGAGACACTGCCACTCTGAGAGGCTCTTTTTATACCCAATCATGTTGCCAATTGACCTAATAAGTTGCAAATTGGTCCTCCAGCTGTTCCTTATATGTACATTTAACTTTTCCGGCCTCTTATTGCTACCTGTCCCAACTTTTTTGGAATGTGTAGCTCTCATGAAATCCAAAATGAGCCAATATTTGGCATGACATTTCAAAATGTCTCACTTTCAACATTTGATATGTTATCTATATTCTATTGTGAATAAAATATAAGTTTATGAGATTTGTAAATTATTGAATTGGGTTTGTAAATTAAATGCAATTAATGTTGGATTCAGATATAACAACTGATGGTTTTGTACAAAATGATATTGGGAGTTTTATACGAATAGTTGTTTTTGTTTAAGAAAGTGTGTCACCATTTTGTGGTTGCTTACTTTGTCAAGAAAAAGTTTTATACAGACCTGGTGTGTTTTGATTGGCTGTTGATCATCAGCAATCTTTTTTTATAGGAAAGAAAATATTTATTTTAAATCAGGAAAACACTCGTTCAGATATTGTACTTAAGTCATGATGATGACAAACAAGTCAACAATCTTACCTGGATCTGTTCAGGAGGTTCATTTTCTAAATGTGATTTCCTCAGTTTGATATCTTTGTTTACATTTGTTTTTTCAGGCCCTTTTGGAAGCAAAAATTTACAAAGCAAAATTATGCAAATGCATCAACATTTAAATGGTTCACATACTATTTTCTCAGGTTTGACTGTGGCATTTAGGGATGAGCGGGGCACAACCTAACGTTTAAAACTTTCCACACATGCCAGGATGACAAAACTTAGTGTATTTAGTTGCCTATATATATACACTATATAGAGAAAAAAATTGTGCCAAAATTAAAAAATCTTCAGAAGATATCACTGAACATTTATTTAACCATAGCAAAAGTCAATTTACTTTAATCTACTTTATCTACTAAATCATCTCTGTTTTTTTGTTTTTTTGTTTTTTTTATCATTAGACAAATCTGGCATTTTTTAAATCTTATATCTGTTTTTTAGCCATTTAAACAGTTGTTTAATGCTGATCTAGCCAGCAGAAGACGAGCTGGGTTTAAATCCCAGTTGCAGGTGGGGCATGTTCACAGTAAAAAAATAAATAAAAAGTAAGTTACCTGGTTGCAAATTTTGAGTTCATTGAAATTAAAAATTTGAGTTAATACAATGAACATTTTTGAGAATTGACATCACCCTTTATTCAAATAGTATTAAAAGATTTTGTAAGCATATTGCGTAATTGTGTTTTATTTGTTATAATGCAGTGAAACATACCAAATTGTGCTATTTTCATGATTTATCACAATTTTTAATTTTTTTATTTATGTGGTTCAGATACAATAATATTTTGAGTTTCTATTTATTAAACCCATTTCCTTCCTTGTATTAACTCAATTTTTTAATTTCAATGAACTCAACATTTTAAGGCAACCAGGTTACTTACTAAGTTAAACCAACAATATTTTTTTTACAGTGTTATAACACTGCGTTACATTGTGCCCCTATTAGAACTACGCTATTCTATTCTATACGTTTATGAATTCTATTGGGAAACCATGAGAAAAAGGTGAATAAAGTCAATGTTCAGAAATGATTTATTATTATTATGTTTTAAACTATGCTGTGTAGTTGTGTTTTGCAGCGTTTGTTGTCAAAATCCAAAATGTGTTTATTTTTAATTATTAAAAATGTCATTATTTTATTTGATAAAGTTAATAATTGTATTTTAATGACAACAATATTTGAGTTTGTCTTGGATATTTTTTTGATTGTATCAGATAACATTTTAAGCTGTCATATGGCCATGTAATGTACCCCACCTATGGGGCATGTTGTCACATTTCACTTCCATTCTTTCAGGGTAAATCAAGCAAAAAGTACACACTGAATTAATGAAACAAAACAACATATTTGTACTAGACGTGTGAAATGAATGTGGGAAAAAATAAATACTCTGAACCCCAAGTGGATTTACACAAACTGAGAAAGTCAAAAAGCGTTAGGTTGTGCCCCGCTCTCCCCTACTCTAACATTTAATTTTTGAGCAATGAAAACATATCCATGGAAATACTTTTGACTGCTAGTGTACCTTAAAATTATGTGAATTAAATGTTATACAATTATAAATTACACTTACAGTACATATATACATATGTATGCACATAGCCTGTCAGTCCAAATCCTATTTTTATGCAAATCTGATTTGTATCTGATCTAATGTTTGAATGTCCAAACTGTTCAGATCTGATCTGAGTTCATGCAGCTCTTTCGTTTTCCAGAATAGCTGCATTGTATCTATGGCAACAACATTGCATTTGTAGGCATAAACCAAAAACAGCAACAACAAACACAACATGGAGGGGTTTGCAATACAGATGTTGTCCTATTTACAACATGACATTGTGTAGCTGCCCCACGCAGGACTACTGCGTCTTCTAAGGCAGCTGCAGAACCGCAAGGCTGGTATGTGTGGCTTTATTCTAAGCTGTCGTTGCCGGCGGTTTCGAAGCATGTCTCCATTATATCGTCATTTTCTGCTCTACCTTGTTTCTGAAGTGACTTTCAGCATTGTTTCTTTCAGTACGTTTTAGGCTATGCAGCTTGAGAAAGTCACATAAACCACGCAAAATCTAATCAGACTGAAACGGATTTCCAGAAATACAATTTGAATAAGATTTAATTTGTCTGGCTATCACCAGACCAAGCTCAATCTTTTAAGATTGAACATTGGTCTGGGGAGTCTGCTCTGTATTTTCTACTGCACAAGAGGTGTGATCAACGGGCATAGTTCAAATGACTCTGTACGCAATTGGATAGTGCTTCAACCAATCAGACCACAAGAGGTGTGATCAACGGGCATGGCTCAAATGACACTGTATGAAATTGGATAGTCCTTCAACCAATCAGACCACAAGAGGCGTGATCAACCGGGCATAGTTCAAATGACTCTGTACACAATTGGATAGTCCTTCAACCAATCAGACCAATCAGAACAGGTGCATCGCTTCTCTATCCATCATTGTGTTAAACCCACAATAGTGTGCCAGGTGGATAATCCGGTTTGTGATTGGTCTCTGCAAATTTGTAACAGGATAGAAATATGTACAGGTTTCCAGCCTGAGCTGCAGGGCGAAATCAAATCGTTGGCAGATCGGGCTGAGTTTACCCAGTCTAGGATTTCATATGACTGTAGCTCAAATTTCATGTGATTTTTGGCTGTTCAGACTTACTAAATCTGATCGGATTTCAATCGGATATGCACAAAAATCGGATTTGGACTGACAGTCTGAACGAGGCTTATGTGTGTACTCTGGGTGGGGGTGATACCCAGAGGGGTAAGATTGCCACCCTTCATGATTTTCAAATGTATGCAATAACTAAATTTGCAAATGTTTTTTTTTCTTTTTTTTCTTTAATAATATTTTGGATGGTACATCATCATTCAGTACACGCTAAAGCCATCCTTAAATATGTTTTATGAGTTCTGCAGTAAACATACTCTGCAGTAACCGGGCATATTCCCTAACCTGCTATAAACCAGTACATCACTGTAAAAATTATTGTGATTTTAACGGTAAAAGGTTGTAAAAATGCTATGGTTAAAAACAGTTAATTGGTTATCAGAAAGTTTCCGTACTATATACGTGAAAAACTGTAATAGATCTAAACTTATGACCGTGAAATTTATTGAAAAACAATGTAAAATTCCTACAGAAAAGTATTGTAAACCCAAAAACATATATTTTTTGTTTAAATCACAGTGAACTTTTGTAAACTGTTAAACAGAATGTTTTGTTATATTTACAACAACAATATGTGATTATAATCAAATTTATTCAAATACAAATATAAAATATTGGTATCAAAAACAGAGAAATACTGTAGAAACAATTTGACATGCAAATATTGTAAAAACTAAAGTTTTAGTCAGTTGTTCTTAAAAATACAAATAAAGTATGTAAGTTACTTTACAAGTTTATGCACAAAAAAATCATGTCTAAACATAAATACATTTGGATTACATAATTTTAACATAAACAAATTAATAAACTTAATGAAATTCTTAAACAGGTAAGATTTATGTAATTATATTAATAAACTGAATGTGATACATATATGCCAGTTATACGTAAATGAAACAGTTAAGATTTATGTATTAGTACACAGAAAAAATGCCCATGTTAAATTAACACTTCCTAGTGTTCATGTGTGTGCTCACTACTGAGTTAAAGTAACATTGAAGCAGTGTTGACGTTAATAAGATAATTAAGTGATGATTGAGCATTAATGATGAACACCTGATGATAATGAGCAGAATCACTGAAGGACAGAGACACAAGAACTACAACTGACTTCAGCCACAGCCTTAGATGAAATCAACTGAAGATAAAAGAAGACATAAAATTTCTGAAGATCTCATCAGAGGAGGATTAAACAACTCCACAAACAGCATTACCAGCTTCACACGTTACATGATGATTATGTCATCATCAATTAATAGCCAAATCACCTGATAACATTTTCTCTTGGCTTCCCTTGCTATAACAAAAGTGCTTTATAAACACACAGTTAAAGCAACCAGAGAAAAACTAATGTTAAAGAGTCAAGGGTCAAGAGCCCAACTAAAGCAAATAGTTCTCACCATCATGGTGACTTCAAATTAAATTATTATTATCATTAAAACAGAAATGACAGAAATAAAGTCAGTCTGGTTAGTAATGTGTGAAGCTGGTAATGCTGTGTGTGGAGTTGTTTAATCCTCCTCTGATGAGATCTTCAGAGATTTAATGTCTTCTTTTATCTTCAGTTGATTTAATCTAAGGCTGTGGCTGAAGTCAGTCATAGTTATTGTGTTTCTTTTCTGCTCTTTATCATCAGGTGTTCATCATTAATGCTCAATCATCACTTAATTATCTCATTAACGTCAACACTGCTTCAATGTTACTTTAACTCAGTAGTGTGCACACACATGAACACTAGAAAGTGTTAATTTAACATGGGCATTTTTGCTGTGTACTAATACATAAATCTTACCTGTTTCATTTACGTATAACTGGCATATATGAATCACATTCAGTTAATTAATACAATTACATACATCTTACCTGTTTCATTTATGTATGACTTACAAATATGAATCACATTAAGTTGATTAATTTGTTTATGTTAAAATTATGTAATCCAAATGCATGAAAAATGTATATGCAATTCAAATACATAAATCTTATGCTATATGTTTCTTTTAGTCTTTAAATTTTAATGTAATACTCATCACAGGCTAAACAACCTAACAGTGCCTCCTCTAACCACAGACTTGTACTTGTCCTCTCTCGGTCTGCCTAATTTTGAATTTCAACAGTTTTTTTGTTTTGTTTTTTACAGTGTACACTGTAAAAAATTCCCCATAAAATTTACGTTAAAAACCAGCAGCTGTGGTTGCCAGAACTTTACCATAAAAAATACAGCAGTAACGTTTTAGGTTTTACAGTTCAAAACCGTATAATTTAAAGGTTTATACATTTAATTTAATTTTACAGTAAAATACCGTTAAATTAAAAAAAAAAAAATCAGTGAAAAAGAACAAGTGATTGTGTAATTTACAGTGAAAAAACGTAAATTGACATTCCCAGAATTCCCTGTGTGACACTTCGCATCTGATGTATTGATTGTTTGAAATAACTGTTTCTTCTTAGTTTTTTCTAATGAGTTATGTACATTAAGGTTTTATGTTACATCTAATGTTGTTAAATTAATGTTTATTGCATTTTTAAAATTTCATGTGTGTTACCATGATGGTGTTTGGTCTTTAGTGCTTGTGTGAGTGACTATATATTAATGTTGTCCTTCTAGAAGCTGCTTGTGATGAATCATGTGATTCTCATCACCACTGTGATTGGTGGTTGTCAGTATATGTCAAAGGTACATAACAGAAATTAATATTTCAATAAGGTGGTAACTTAACATTATTTCAGTTAATTAAATTATTATTTTTTTACTGTAATTGTTTTATAGTGTATTGTGTACACATAATTATTACAATATAAACTTTCAAATATACGGTTTTGAACTGTAAAATAAACAGTTTTTAACCGTAATTATCACACTATAAACCTTTAAATTATATGGTGCTGTCCTGTAAAACCTAAAACATTAATGCCGTATTTTTTATGGTAAAGTTCTGGCAACCACAGCTGCTGTTTTTTTTACCATAAATTTGACGCGGATTTTTTTACAGTGTAGGTGAAATGTCCCCTGGGTGCCAGGCTAGTTTTCTGTATTTATTATTATATTATATAGCAACATACACATTTTCACCATTCTGTTTAGTTTTGTTCATGGACTTTCAGTTTGTTTCTTTGTTCTGACTCCCGCCACTTGTTTGTCCATTAGTAGGGGAGAGTGTGGCTTGTTGGGTCAAGGGTTGGTTAAATTCCAGTACATTAGAGGCAGTGTTGTATACTCGAGACTCTGTCTTTGACTCGGTCTTGAGACCATATTTTAATGGTGTTGGTCTTGTCATGGACTCTTGTGCATTTTGACTTGGTATTGACTCGTACTCGAACATATTAGGAATTGGACTTATTCCCGAGTCCACTCGAGTCCCATTCAAAATATTTCATGATTATTACTGTATGTTAATAATTCTTTAAATTGATGTTTGATCTTTAAAAAGGCAGCGATTTTTCTGCAGTCACTCTGTGTATGCCCGCAGTAACTAAAAAGTTAATCAAATTCAGTTCTAATGTTGTTTGTGGATTTTCTCTGGTCACAGTGTCGACTCGGACTCAAACTTCTCTGAACTCGGACTCAAATAAGTTTATAAATATAATTATGCTTTACAATTTTTCGGGATTGTATGTTAAATTATCGCGAAACTTATGTATGAAATAATTTTCTTTTAGAAGTCAAAATGGTCAGAAAATATTTAAGAACAATAAACAGAGGAAAGACAACAGCACAGATTATGCTAGAGACAGCCAGACAGGTGAAGACTCAAAACAGAAATATTAGGAGCACAGTAAAGGACATCAAAATACCATTCAGCACACTAAGCAGATACTTTGCAATGTTTGAATTAAATGCTCAAGTTCTTTATATCTGTCACGTCATTCTTTGTAACTATAGCATCTGTGCCAACCAACCCCAATGCATGTGCCAACTAACCTACTGCACAACATGACTTTCATGATAAAAAAAAAAAAAGGAATAATATGTGAACATTAAATGTATCTGTTGATTAGCTGAGATCTTAACCTTTCAGTTGTTACTGGTAAGACTATTTTAACATATAGCATGACTGAGAAATATGACAAAGAGTGAAAAGTGTGCCGACCAACCCCGCTCTACCTAGTTCATATGTGTCAGCTGTGTGTCATCTTTTTCCCTCGTTAGTGTTGCTACTGAAGTTGTTCCTTTCCCTGCACTCCTTGTCCGGTCACCGTTATGTTTAGATGTGTTGTGCTGGTGCCCGCCTGCCTGCCTTGAGCTTGTTTGTGATTAAACTACGTTTTGAACTTGATTCATCTGCATTCATCTTCCTGCCTGCATGCACCCGTGACACACATCATCAACAACAACAAAACAAACAAACAAAAAAACGAATTAGGATAATTGACAAAAGTAAACAGGCTGTTCTTTTTCATACTTGATCACTACATATTCTGAAACTAATTAAATGATAACCTGCAACCTTCCCTCTAAGTCAAAGTGCTTTTAGACGCACATAGTGGATATTTCACACGGGATCTCTGAAACTGGAAAGACAGCTAAATAGGGTGTAAATGGAGTAGCAGAAAACAGCAAACCTAATGAAACATCACACCACATCCCTCCTAGTTTCTTGCTTTCAAACTGTTTACAATTTATCTGGCGTCCTGATATGGATCTTAGGACTTGAACTCCATTACGTTAATAAGTCACTGACTTAAATTATGAGAAAATTAACCTCTATAAAAGTCTAGAAAGCAGAAAAAAAAAAGGAAAAATTCTAGAAATAAACTAATCCAGCCTAAATAATAAAATAAAGGTGACTCACCAGCAGGCAATTTTTTTTCTCTTGCGTCAACATGATATGCTCCCAAGTATATGAAAACATAAAATGCAATGCATATAACGAGTAGATAAAATGAATACAGCATCACCTTGCGATGGTTAAAAACTCTCACAACTAACATTTTGCTAGAGACTGAGCCTGGTATGATGCACAGGATGTTATAGGCTACCCCACTGTCACAGAAAAACCGGCTGAACAAGATAGGAGTAACTTTGTGTGACTGGGTGTTAAATGTTATTATCCTGTTAGTTAAATGTCCTGTTGCCTCTAGAATAACAATCTCTTGGTTTGCACTAGATATACACTGTAAAAAAAAAATCATTCTTTGGATAGCCTATGTATCACTGTCACATCCAACTGCATTTCATTTAAGTGGATAATAGCTTGTTTTTCTCAGTTTTCCTTATTAAAGCTGATTCCTGAATGCTGCTGGATGTTTTGCCACCTAGTTTAGCTGAGGGGGCGTGTCACGGCGGGAAAATGACATCAATGCATAGGCCTACCCTCTATAATAGAAAAGGATATAGGCAGGTAGATGAAACATTAATACATTTATTCTGTTCATGTGACGTGGTTCTTTTTCTTCTCTCTTTATTATTATTATTATTATTATACTTTATTATCTATTCTTTCTCTTTCTCTTGGAGTAGTTTGCCTATACTCAAATTTGTGCAAATGTGTTCTTCATTTAAAAGAAAACCAAACTGACTTATGAATTTTGGAGTGCTAAGGGCCTCAAAATAGTTGTCGCAGGTCCTTCACATATATGACCCAGTATCAGATTTACTATAGAATAGTTCATTATACAGTGTTAATTATACGCAACTGATTTCCCAATTTTTCCCAAGTCCTTATTGGCCAAGAAATAAGATACGGTTCAATGAACTCGATCACCTTTTGTGACAAAAATGGGACAGTGTTGTCATACTATCCGAGGGAAGTGGTCACAAAGGGAAATCTCATTAAACAGGCTTTGAAGGCCCTTTAAACAGTGAACTAGGTCACAAGCAAGGTAACAGTAATTTAAATGGGAATGCAGTGAATTCATCTTTCCGTCATTCCCATTCAAATTCCATTTCTAAATCTCAACTCAACTCAGCTCAACTGAAAAACAGTTCATTAAATACCGCATTTCTGAATTGTTAAGAAAAAGTTCAGATAACACATAAAAAGTACATTATAATAGTAAAGGTACAAATAAGTTAATGTTTACTGAATTTGTAACTGTTTACTTTTAATTTGTTTGTAAAGACTAATTTGTTTAGTCACACTGTAAAAATGATCATTTCATATGACAACATATGTTTATACTGCTTTAACTCAACGAAATAAGTTAAGCCATTTTCAACAAGTTATACAAGATTCAACTAATGTTTTAAAGTCAGTTTAATGTAATTTAAGTTGAAATTACTTAAACAGCCAAGTTGATTGTACTTAACTTAAGGTAGCAACTTAAAAAAAAAAAAAAAAAAATTGTATTTATTTTTTAACAGTGAATCATGATAAGAATTCTCAATTTTATTTTATTTTATAATTTTTTCTACTGTATAATTCTGTCTTTACTAGTTCTGTCAAAATGACTGGGTTTTTACATGTGATCATTTTTTCAGTTTAACGCGTTAAAAATATTTAACACAATTAATGCAGCATCCGATTTTTCATATGCTTTTAAACAATTCAAAAGAGAATGTGAACGTCCCGACACACACACAAATCACAGAAAGATGCGTGCCAGTGTCGCACTCAGACAGCGCACCAGAATCTAAATCTTTTTCCTGCTTGAACAAACAATAACACACAGAATTATGCCGAAATGCCTGTTTTGTCAAGTATTCTCATAAGAGCAGTCTTAAATAATGTCTTAAATGAACTTAAAGAGTTGTGAGAAAATGAGATGCGTGCGGCATCAGATCCGCGTCATGTTCGGCAGATCTTAAAGTGACAGCAGCCTCACAAACCAGTTGCTGTGATGTCGAATGTAAATCAAAGAATACAAGTAACAGAGAAAATTGTAGCTTTAATTTAGGATTAATCTATATTTAAGTGCAGACTGTTTGATAACTTATTAAATGTCTGTATATTTCCTACCTGTTACAAGTAGGAAGGCCACAGGTAAATATGACATTTATTATAATGGACTTATGTGAAGAGTTTTAAGTTCACTTAAATTAAAAGTAATTTTTAAAGCTATTTTTAAAGCCTAATAGGGGAGCGCGGGGATCAACCTAACGCGGGGTTAGCTGTAACACACATGGTTTAACACTTTCCACACATGCCAGAATGACAAAACTTTGTGTATTTACTAGTTGCCTTATCAACATTATTTAGAGAAAAAATTGCGCCAAAATTAAAAAAAATGTGTTTGTTGTCAAACTCAATTTTTTTTTTTTAATTATTAAAAATGCCATTATTTTATTTAAAAAAAAATGAATAATTGTATTTTATTGACAAAATATTTTAGTGATTATATCAGGCAAAATTTTAAGCTGTCATTTGGTGATGTTACAATGTGCCCCACCTATGGGGCATGTTGTCACATTTCACTTCCATTCTTTCAGGGTAATTCAAGAAAAAAGTACACACTGAATTAATGAAACAAAACCACATATTTGTACTAGACGTGTGAAATGAATGTGGGAAAAAATAAATACTCTGAACCCCAAGTGGATTTACACAAACTGAGAAAGTCAAAAAGCGTTCCCCTACATCTTGAAACTGATATAGCCTTCAATCGACATAGCCTTCAATATAGCCTTCGATTGACAGCTATAGTCTTTATACGTGTAAATGTAGAGCTTGCTGTATATTTTAGAGGTCTTTTGTAAGGAGATTATCATATTGTGTTTTGATAAGATATACAACACTACTTTATTTATATAAACCCCTGTATTGTAGATGCTGGTTAGATTTGCAACTGGGCCCATCTAGGGGCCAAAAAACTTTACTACAGTTCACTACAGTATATATTCAGAATCTGAGAAGCAAGGTTAACCTGCTTATTCCATGAACAATATCCTTTTTATTGTCATTGTATTGTTGTTTATCATCAGATAAATTCATTTTTTATGTAGTTGTTAGCTAATTGAAGCGCTAAAGGCAAGAAACACGTCTTTTTTGTGTGTTTTTGTCTTGAGAGATATTGCCAGCTCACAGATCTTATTCAACACTTCTCATGATTCCTATCTAATCATTGTTTTCTTTTTCCTCCAATCACACTGCTACACAAAAGGATGTTGCCATTCGCCAAGCTATCTCCTTGGAAACAAGAGAGATGGTTTGGGAAAGCCTGCTAATGAAGATTCTTTTCATTTTTATGATCTGGAGCCTCTTTCCAAATGATAATAAAAATAATAATAATAATGAAAGTATCTGTAACCTACACAACACTTCAGAGGAGCTGCCAGATAAGACCCAGTCATTTTTCTTCGGTGTTCCTGAGACAGCCTGGAAAACGTGAATTTCATCTGAGGTCTACTGGGGGAGGAAGATTTGACAGTAAACAATTACCAGCATCTCTTCGTGTGGCTTCAGTTCATTTCAACCTTGAAGTCCAGCATGTAATGAAAAATGAGAGGTTTACTCAGCAGGATGACAGCCACATCATCGTTCTTTTGTGTGTGCCTGGGTTTGGGCATGTAGGGAGACTGTCGTTCAATAAAGACTGTCATGGAATGACAAGGAGAATCTGGGCTCTCAGAATAATATAAGAGTATAACAGAGAGATGTCAACTTCTTTTAAATTGTATTTTTCCCCTCATTGTCTGGTGTTGTCTGTGCTTGTGCACACTTTTACTTTGACTCAACTGTTGTTTTATTAAAATACTTACTGTGGAAAGCAGGGAACTGGGAACTTGCTGAGCGGTTGCCGCCCACCAGGCGGGCGGAGGAGTCAGAGGGCCGTCCACCGAGGGCTATCCAGCGCCACCACCAGGCATCACGGAGGAGTTCACCAGGCTGTTGGAGGGCCGGATGGCAGTGCGTTTTAGGAACTGGACCAATTTTTTTTCGCCCTCTCTCTCCTCTCTCGTCTCTGTCTCTCCTTATCCTTTCGTCTCCTTTTCTCTCGCCTAGTCTGTCCTTACCCCCATGGGGGTGGGGAGTAGAGCACAGTCTCTAGGATCCCCGGTCTGCGAGAGGTGATGGGGTATGTGGCAAGCTGGGCAGGGCTGAGAGCCATGGGAACAGTAGGAGGCTGGTGGCACGAGTGTCAATGTGTGTCACCTGTGCGCCAAACCAATCTTGAGTCCCACAGTGGAGCTCCAGAAGGATAAAAGGAGGCGCGACGAAAGTGAAGGACGAGAGAGGACCAGGCCTGGAACATTTATGTTGTGTTTTTATTATGTTTATATTCAGCTGTCATCCATAAGGGGCTACTTTACTTTCGTTTTGTTGTTTGTTTATTTTGGGAATTGAAGTTTCGTTGAACGTTCACCGGTCATTCTTCCCTGAATTATTATACCTTGTTACACTTATCTATTTTGAACTACTGCTACTCTCTTTGTCTTCTGCTTGGACTACCCGTGACAAAATTACTACTACTACATCTACGTCTAATAATAATCAGTGCATTCGTATAATAGGCTAATTCATTCTTTGATACCTAAGTCAAATTTACTTAGAACTCAGGAACTCAATTTGAATGTGAAAGGCATTCTCAATTCACTTCAGAATGGCGCACAACTCTGTTACAAATAAAATATTTTTAATGAAAGCTATTGTATTTTTTAAGCTGAAGCCCTACAACAGCCTAGTGTTATACACTAACAAAGGTAAAAGTGTTGCAATTCACTAAAAAAGCGACATGTAACTGTATATCCGCCTTGTCCCAGCACCCTATCTTTTTATGTCGGACAGGAGGGTTAGGCGAGACAGTTGTTCTTCCACAGCCATCGTTCAGAAGCTCCTGTGATGTTCCGGCGAGAACGAGGTTGTGTCTGAGTTTTCTTTGAAGTGAAGCAGCATTAGAGGTGGCAGAGGAATGCCTGTGTGTGTGGGTTGAGGTTCTCATTAAGACGGATAGATTCACAGGAAGCTGCTGAGCCTTGATTATAGGATTGGGGGAGTCATGTCATTTGGGTGCTTAGTACTTCCCTTGCATCTCCAGGCAGCCGCCACACTTCAAATACAAATTCTTGTGTGTTATCATCACCCACGTACCAGGCTTTCTTAGGACTCTGTGTGCTAATCAAACCAGTAACAGAATCGGATATTATATGATGAAATGGGAAAAGAGATGGGAAAAGAGATATGATTGGTACTGTATAACGATAGAGTGATCACATTCTTATTCGTAGGTACAGTATTTGTGCGTCAAAGATACAAAGTAAACACAATGTCATTGCATCTGTTTTATAATTTGTTGAATTGGTGGCTAATGAAATTGTACAATCTAATCTGTTTACGCCCAACATATCCTTTTAGGATTTCAAATACGGCTTCTACAACTCCGTGCACTTCTTTCACAAGTTGTCAAAGTATAGCAGCATAAAGGATCCAAAAAAATTATAAACATGAAACAGCTTCTTTTAAAATGTTACAAAACAATGCTCTATTATCATGACAAGCATATCCTATTTCTTCTTTCTTTTCAAATTCAAAGCAAACCAAACTGGCTTGTGTTGGGTGTGGGATTAATCACAAATGTATTATCTTGCACAGCAAACAAAACAGTAAAACATATCTTTAGAGTGGAGGTTTGTTTATATGTCATGTTTAAAATGGATATGGTAAAGGTAGATGGGTGTGGCTTTAGTAATTGTTGAGAAAAGGGATGTGAAAGAAGCTTTGTTCCAGTACGTGAGCTGCCTAAAATGGCGCATATGATTTGTGATAAATTCATATTTGAATAATGTGAGGGAAATTGCTGAATATAAATATACCTTTTTTTCAGCATTGAAAAATATCCATAAAACTAATTTAACAAATTTACAGTTATATTGTAATATTGTGAAATATTATTGCAGTTTGCTGTAATAATATATTGTAAGATGTAATTTATTCATATGATAGCAATGCTGAATTTTCAGCAGCCATTACTCCAGTCTTTACATGATCCTGTCACACTTTTGGGTCCAGTTCTCACTATTAACTAACTATTAACTATGCTTTTGCCTCAATAAACTCCTAATTACTGCTTATTAATAGTTAGTTAGGTAGTTGTTAAATATTGGATATGATTAAGGGATGTAGAATACGATCATACAGAATAAGGCATTAATATGTGCTTAAAAAGTACTAATAAACAGCCAATATCCTAGTAATATGCATGCTAATAAGCAACTAGTTGGACCCTAAACTAAAGTGTTACCCTTAATCCTTCAGAAATCATTCTAATATTCACGATTCTTTGATGAATAGAAAGTTCAACATAACATCATTCATTTGAAATGGAAATGATTTGTACAGTTATGTCTTTACATCTTTATGCATCCTTGATTAACAAAAATATAATTTTTTTAGCAGGTGACAGCCACATTATAAACAAACTGCTCGACTGAAGTGAGATGCACGCATTGTAAAAAGAAAAGAATGATCAAGATGCTCTTCTAAGCTCGTGCTTGCTGGAGATCTGAGCTTAGAGACAGCCACCAGTCAATATTTCCAAATGTCTTTGTTGCTCATAGGACTTTTTACAGATGGCTATGATCTCAGGACCACAACGGGGCAGCATTGACTCATCTACCTTACTTTGTAGACTCTGAGCTTGTAGAATCTAAGCTTGTCATGCAGATGGATATTAATGATGTAAATTGATGAGTTGGCGAGGACAAGGAAGAATCCTTTATCTCAAATTTCATTCATTCATTCATTCATTCATTCATTCATTCATTCATTCATTCATTCATTCATTCATTCATTCATTCATTCATTCATTCATTCATTCATTCACTCACACACATAATTATAATCTGTAAATATTTAACATTATAAGTGCAGTTTTTTAAATGTCCTTAAGTGTGTTAAGAAATATACATTCTCTTTAAGTACACTTAAAGCAACACTAGGTAACTTTTGGCGCTATAGCGGTTAACAAACAGAACTGCATAGTCTTGCGGAAGAACATTGTAGCCGCGGAGCCACTTCTCTCTGTTTATGTCTATGGCAAGTCACGCAGGTGCTGGGCTACTCTGCAGCAGTGCCGACCCGAACCGGACTAAAATAGTCCGAATATAAACACTTATTATAAGTGTACCGTAGTGATTCAGGATAAGACAAAAACATGGTTTGGAAAATGGACTCATGATGTACTCACTCATTATATACATTTTGTAAATTTTGAGTACAAAAAAGTTACATAGGGTTGCTTTAAGTGGCCTTTTAATTCAATAATTCAATTATATCACCTCCAAGTACAGATTTTTGGTTTTTGTTTTGTTTTGTAAATATACTGTACTTTTAAGTTTTGAAGTATACTACAAGTGCACATTTAACACAAATAAGTGCACTTCTTTTTTCAAGGGTAGACAACTCTGAGATTATATATTTTTATATTTTATAGAACAGTGATTAAAACAATAAGTCACAAGACCTTGGTCATATGAACAATTATAGTGTTAACAAAATGATTGTGTTATTCTGTTAATATGGGAAAATAAGATCATCCAAAGTGACCGTATGAAATATGATTGCTGATTTGTCGTATTCCTGGGGGCGTATAACAGAAAGATCTTCATTTTAGAATCCTATCTTATCTGTTTGGTAACCATGGCAATTTCAGTTAGGACCTCATTTACAAAAGCTATTACAGAATTACTTTTCTTAAGTGCATAATCTTATCTTAACTATGGATAGGAAACGGGTATTACAGAAGCATCCTAACTCAACAAAAAAATCCTAAAAGCTGTCTTAACCCCACTGGTGTCCTAACTTTAAACCTTTTTGAAATCTAACAGTAAAAATCACAGTACAAAAGCCTTTTTCGAGAATGCCGTTACATTTATTAATTACATAAGATGAAGAGCAGCAACGTTTGATGGTTGAGATACTTTTGAAGGACCCAGAGGATGTGCTGTGCTTTGATGATAAAATGCTTGTAAATAATTACAGACTCCCACGACACATGATTTTGCAGTTAACGTTAGTTGACAAATTGCGACCAACATTAAAGAGGCCAATGAGCCACCACGGAGCAGTACCGGTAATTCTTCAAGTGACTAATGCCTTACTTTATTTTTTTATTTTTATTTTCAAAGTGAGGTCGCTTCTATAGCAAAAATGTAACAACCTGGCATATCTAAAAATCTTACAGAAGTGGCCAGGGCAATCAGTGCCTACCTACAATCGGTTTCCAAGGGGAGAGGAGCTGTCGACCATCAAAACTGTTGAATAAAACAGGCTTTACCTTTTCAACGGAGCTTATCAAAATTTCAATCTCTGCCGCACTGAAATTAAAAACATGCTGTTGTTTCTCCATTTTGATTTTAGGTTCACCTCAGAAGCAGTTTGCGTGTTGTTAGTTGCTTGGTAACAGACCTGACAGTTGATTACAGAACTCGATGATTTCGGTAGATTTCCTAACTACAGATAAAATGAGATTTTGCAAGATAGGACAAGAATCCTAAATCAGGTTAAGATTTGCTTCTGTAATACGAATTAGTGGAAAATACAAAATGAACTCATAGTTTCTGTGATACGCCCCCTGATCTCTAATGTTATTTCATGCTGAATCCTCCCCTACTATTTGTTGAAAATTATACTTGTCACATGTCTGTCTATTGAACTCACTCCCAGCCACCAGAGGGCACTGTCTACTGAACAGTGATCTCGGGTCCACTTCCTGGTGCCAATGACTTTAAATCACTACATAAGGTTTAAATCAAAGTTTGTTATATTAAATAGTATAGCAGGACCAGTGGCAGTATTCGGCTGCCCTGCACAGATCTATGCTCTACTTCTCTAAACATTCCATATTCTAGTGACACAAACTAAAAAGCAACAAACATGCTAATAAGTTGTAAGACATGTGCACAAAGTATTTCTGATGAAAATGCCTCTTATCCACTAACCACTCATAGCCCGGTTTAACCAAGTGCTCTAAATTAGCATTGCGCTAAGTCATTAGTATTCTTTTCAGTAGTTTACTCTTGGCTCATAGTGTTTTCTTTAAGCAACATCAGTGACTGAAGCCAAAGTGTATTTTAAATGGTCATTGCCTGAGTGGACATAACTTAATCACAACTCAATTTCGATCAAATTTGTCATGTCTAGTTAGATGCCCTATTCTCCAATGGCACTGCAAAAAGCATTTTTGGCCCAACATGCTCTAAAATGATAGCCTTTTGGCTGGACAACTCTGTAATTTCTCTTTATGAGTCTGCAGCGATGTTCACATGGAGAAACAGGCTCGGCTAGTCTTTCATTTGCTGGGTTTCAAGGTCGGTGAGCATCTGTGATTCAACTCTTTTGGATGTCAGTCACTGTTTGCCATTATTTCTAGAGATCTGACATTAAAAACAAAACCAAGTGTCCTATTAAAAGAGGAAATTTCAAGGCATTCATAAGTATTTGTATTATTCCATAGGACACATAAAAGAGTATAAGGCACATTCAATGAGAAAAGAGGGGCTTATCCTTCATAAAATGTTGATTATCCGCTTTGGGAGATCAATCTATATATATGAGCTGTTTTAGTGTCCTTGTGGTTTGCAGTTTTTGCAATCCTGTTACCAAAATTTGGAACATTAAATGAGCATACAGTCTCTTTCTTGTCATATCAACATAAGAAGAGTTATAGTAGAAGTTAGCTAACTGGCTGTATTACAATTCAGCATAGTTGCTGTGACTGCCGACAGAAAGTATTCATTTTAATATTATCATTTAATAGATGGCTAGCAGCTCAAGAGTTCCCGGTGAAAGCAAAATGAAAACATCAGTCAGAAAAACATCAAATTTGTGAGTAACAATAGAAAATAATAGAATTTTCAATAGAAAAATAAGCAAATTAATTAATATACACAGATCAGCGCGAGTTTGACAAGGGCCAAATTGTGATGGCTAGACGACAGGTCAGAGCATCTCCAAAACTTTAGCTCTTATGGGGTGTTCCCGGTCTGCAGCGGGCAGTACCTATCAAAAGTGGTCCAAGGAAGGAACAGTGGTGAATCGTCGACAGGATCATGGGCGGCCAAGGCTCATTGATGCACGTGGGGAGCGAAGGCTGGCCCGTGTGGTCCGGATAAACAGATGAGCTACTGTAGCTCATATTGCTCAAGAAGTTAATGCTGGTTCTGATAGAAAGGTGTCAGAATACACAGTGCATCGCAGTTTGTTGCGTATGGGGCTGCATAGCCTCAGACCAGTCAGGGTGCCCATGCTGACCCGTCCACCGCTGAAAGCGCCAACAGTGGGCACATAAGCATCAGAACTGGACCACAGAGCAATGGAAGAAGGTGGCCTGGTCTGATGAATCACATTTTCTTTTAAATCACGTGGATGGCCGGGTGCATGTGCGTTGCTTATCTAGGGAACATATGGCACCAGGATGCACTATGGGAAGAAGGCAGGCTGGTGGAGGCAGTGTGACGATTTGGGCAATGTTCTGCTGGGAAACCTTGGAAACCATGTGGATGTTATTTTAACACGTACCACCTACCTAAGCATTGTTGCAGACCATGTACACCCTTTCATGGAAACGGTATTCCCTGGTGTGGCTGTGGGCTTTTTCAGCAGGATAATGCGCCCTGCCACAAAGCACAAATGGTTTAGGATTGGTTTGAGGAACACAACAACGAGTTTGAGGTGTTGACTTTTTTTAAAAAAGTCTTTACCTATGTCTTGTTGCTCCATCGATATCCAATAAAAGTAAATCTTTTTTTTTTTTTTTTTTTTTTTTTAGCATATTTTTATGGGATTTGAAAATATATCACATATTTCTTTGAGGGCTTTTACTCCAGTTGCTACATTGAACACTTTGTTTCAAAAGTTTGAGGGAAATTTGTTAATATAATTATAGCGATGTAATTGACAAGCATTGAAAAAAATTGGTTAAGTGAATTTCTGAAGAAATTTGACATCAAAGAGCGTGTTTTTTAAAAACATTACTGTGCTGCAGTAGTTTTAAAACTGTTAGGATGCACCATCATTATTAATCTACATTTAATTTATAAATTCTAAATTTAAATACACTTGGCCAAAAATATAACTTTTTTTCTGTATTAAAAAAAAAAAAACAAACAAGAAAAAGTAACATAAAAGTAACATAACGAATTACTTTTCTGAAAATGTAACTAAGTAACACAATTAGTTACTTTTTAAGGGAGTAATGCAATATTGTAATGCATTACTTTTCAAAGTAACTTTCCCTAACACTGTCGGGGTGCTTGGACTCAGGTGGACTCAGGTGGACTTATACTCGAACTTGACATGGACTTGGATAACAACATAACATTAAGATGACAAGACATTAATAAATGTCTCTCACTCAACTGGTTAATGACTTGGATTCGACAAGGTCATTGACAAGGTTGGATTCGACAAGGATTCGACCCAACATGATGATTGTAAACAGCTTAAATATATTAAGTGTCGAGTCAGGCTGTCAGCCACATTTCTGTTTTCTTCCAGAGCTTAGATGTGAGTCACTGACTCTACCAGTTGCTGTTTGATTATGAGGTCCAGCATTATGAATCATCTTATTATCAGTGTGAATGACATTGCACACATTATTACTGTAACATATGTCTTTATATTACACGACACTGAATACATCATTCTGATTGGCCAGTTGTAGCAGTTGCACTTAATCCCGATTTCTCTCACCATGGGGACAGGAGAGATGTCAGTCAATAAATGGGAAAACAAAGTAACTTGCATTACTTATTTGAAAGAGTAACAGATATTTTGTTGTAAATTTAAAAGTAATGCATTACTTAGTTACTTGAAAAAAGTAATCTGATTACGTAACTCAAGTTACTTGTAATACATTATCCCCAACACTGCATCCCAATTAAAATAAAATAGGTAACATAAAAATTAGAAAAACAATAAATCATTTTTTTATCAATGTATTTTTACCCTAGTAAAAAAAGAAGTGTGCTTACACACTTATATACACTGTATACTCACATGTAGTGTACTTGAATCTTAAAAGTATACATACTTGCAGATAATATATTAATGAAATAAAAGGCCACTTAATTGTGCTTATTGAGTATACGTTCAAGACTTTTAAAAATGCACATTGTAATAATGTAAAATTAAAATGTTTACTTTAAAGTACATTTTAAATTATTGTGTTTTAAAAATATTTTGCCATGCATTAAAAACAACACTTATTTTGATGATTAAAATAACATGGGCCTACTACATCACATGTAAAGTACTTGATTAGCTATATTTTAACTGTAGAGTGTTATTTAATATTACATTTAAAGTTAATATATTTTAAATGTACTGAAATACGACATCATTACAAATATGTAATTGTAAATATATTTAAATACATGGCACACAGGTTTCAATAGAAATTACATTAAAGTACCATGAAAAAAAAAAACACAACAACAACAAAAACGTTTAAATATGCCATTTTGTTGATCAAAGATGCGTTTTAAGGGATCAAATTATTGACTACAGGGGGACTTTAAGCTAATTGCATTTAATATATTTATTTATTTAATATTTAAAACAATACATTTTCAGTAAATTTAAAATAATATGCAATTAAAGGTCCGAAAATATTACAAGTATATTATTTTATTATTTCCATAGTCTTTAAAAAGTATATGTTACTTCTTATTCACAAGGGTATATTAAGGTTAATATAAATGGGACATTAACATGCACTGCATAAGAGGCACGGCCCATGTGTAAAACTTTTAATGTGGAAAAACTTTCTTAGTGCACCTTTAAATTGGTGTCAGTATCGGAAAATGTGTACTGCATGCAAACACGCATTTCTGTGATTGGCCACAGCGTTGACCTCATCATCCTCCGCAGCTCCTCCCCCAGTCTCCCCTGCTTCAGGACCATCACTCGCATCTTTAGACCGTCAGCACGCCACAGCACATTCTGTATATCCAGAAGACTCCAGCTCCATCCTGATACAGCAGGCTTGAAGCTTCGAGATTACAGTAATGGAGAGCTTGCTGGATAACCCAATGAAAGCCGTGCTTTATCTCAAAGAACTGACCACTATTGTACAAAACCAGCAGAGTCTGATTCAAACCCAGCGGCAGCGGATCGACGAGCTGGAGAGGAAGGTTGAGGATCTGATCGGCGAGAATCGTCAGCTGAGAGATCCGCATCAATACCACCACCATCATCCGCACCACCACCACCACCACCCACCCCCGCGGACCAGCAGCCCTCAGCCGGCCGCTCACCCGCACCAGCATTCGGCGACTCACGGTCAAGCCCAGCCGCAGCAACCGCAGCAGCAGCAGCAGCAGCAGCAGCAGCAGCATCCGTCCAAACAACCGCAGCATCCTCCGGCAGCTCCCATCCATCACCCGCAGCATCTGCAGCTGGTACCTACCTCCCCTCCGACTCTAAAAGCGACCCAGTCCAGCCCGGAGTCCGCGGAGGACGAGAAGAGAAGCCCGTCCTGCAAATCTCTGGTTCCGCAGACACCTTCGACACTCTGCCGGTCCGTTGGACTCGCCAGGAAACCGGAGTGAGTAAAAATCACACGCGCAGTACATCACACAATCTATTACCCTGTGATCATGCGGCATTTGTATGCTTTCAGAAATCCGTACATTAGTGTCTATGCCAAAATGATATCCCTTTTAAAGGTATATCCTATATAGGCTAAACAAATTCACAATGACTTATAATTAATAATACACATTAATATTACAACTATTATATACCTATAGCCACAGGTTCATGGATACATGCTAGAAAATAATACATAATAATAATTGAATTTCACCTTTCAAACATCAAATGCAACTCAAAATGCTTCAAATATAAAACAAATAAAATGTGCTTCAATAAAAAAACACTAATTATAAACAATCAAAGTGCTACATGCAATGCTAGAGTATTAAGAATAACACGATAAATACCTTTATAAAAGCATTACAGACTTGGAAATAAAGGTCAGTGACATTCAGGCATGCAGTTGTCAGTTTAAGGATCTATTTTTATCTGATCTGTCTTTTTGTTGATGTAACCTATAATCAGGATGATTCAGTCATATTAATTCAATATCCAGTATATTTAGATATTACCATATAAAGCATTAGCATCAGCTATATCGGCTTAAAACATTTGTAGAGTGTAGAAATGCTACAAAAGTGTAATAGGAATCCACACATCACAATTATGATGAATTTGGGATTCAAGCTTCAACATAACGCAAGGCAAAAACTGGATATAATATGACAATTATGATCACCAACAGGATTAAATATTCCAGTAGAACATCAAATGAAATTTTAATCTTAAATGATTAAATCTTAATTTTAAAACTTCCATCCAAAACATGCCAGTGATTTCCAAGTTTCTAGCGTTTTAGAACGGGTTTTAAAGATTACTCCTAAATTCCTACAGGATTGATATAGATGACATAACACTAGCAATGTGCCATTAAAGCACTTCTACAAAACAATCACATTTTAAATACATTGTGCTCATTATTATTCAGTGCTTATATGTGCAATTGCAACGTCAGAGGGACACTTTTATGAACCCTATAACAACGACCTAGAAATCTTTTATTTTATTCGATTGCTTTATACACAAGCTTCTGCAGAATGATGAATATTAATGATACACTGACAATCAACTGGACGTGAGTGTACTCTATTTTCTGGATCTTTTAACACACTGACTGGCTGTCATCAACCCAGCTCACAGAAAACCAACTCATGCTGATTGCCTCAGCAAATCCTCTTTAATATCAAAGGTTTATTTTAGGGCTCCTTCTATGAAATCTGCTGAACAAATAATATCCGGCTTTATCCTGCTGTGATGTTGTGGAGTAACTGGACTTATGACACTTACAATCTGAAAGTGAGACAGTAAAATAATTGTCTTGCGATATTAGCGTGCAACCTGATTAAGATAAAATCTAGGACGAAATACTGCAGAAACCAAATCAGTTGAGTAATTGAAGACATTAAAGGAATATTCCGAGTTTAGTATGAGCTGACAGCACTTGTTGCTCTTTTTCTTTAAAAAAAAATCTGGCTTACATTGAGGCACTTGCTGAATGAGGCCAGTCCATAAACTGTAAAATACTTACTGTTTCAATAGTATAGCCACAAGATGTAAACAATATGCATTGCAACATGCAACAAAATGACTTGTTGCTGTTTTTTTTTTCTATGTGAAGTTATAGCCAGTACAACTTTGTTGCCATGAAAACATAATACTAAAATGATTAAAAAAATAAATAAATAAGAAAATGATGACATACTACGGAGCCCCACACATGAAAAAATATGTATATCGTGGCCATGAATTAACAATTACTCATGGCTTACTAATATGTGAGCAAATTTTATTAATTTGTCCCCTCGTTATAAGTAATCGTGTGCACGAAAAAATGTGTTCCCTCGATTTCCTAAATCGGGGTCACATTGTACTAATTCATTCCCATGGTTTAGTTAAATCAAAACAAAACGATGGAACAAATTAGTTCAACATGATGTACTCCACGATGTACTAAAACGGGGGAACGAATGAATAAATGTTGGGATTTCGGAATTTATTGGAAATAAATCAGAAACCCTCCACCTTCCCCAGCTCCACCTGTATAGATCTGCTACGGTTAATTAATGTACGCTATATTGAACAGCAGCAGCATGTCTTACTTAAAGGCCCACTGAAGTGCCTTGAAATACGTAGCATTATTCAATGTGTTGATGTAATTTCCCATGAAACAGGAAGACGGGGTGGGACATATCAAGCAGCTCCTCCCCTTTTTTTATAACAGCCAATAGCGTTTTGTTTATATCTGTCACATTTCACCAGTGTGAGTGCCCATGATTACCACCAAAGGGCACTCCACCCCGGACTGTCACTCCATCAATGACTACGTTTCCCATAATCCTTTCCCCGGACTCATCAGCACTCATTGTTTACACCTGTGTCTCATTTACCTAATTTCCTCAGCCTGTATAAACCATGTTCACTCTGTCATTCACTGCAAAGTCTTGTTTAGTGTTACACTGCATTTCTGAGCGGTTTCCCCGGTTTCATGTTGTTTGGTTCGTTGGATTTCTTGGCTGTTTCCCGGATTACCCTTTTGCTTCTGTCCCCTGCTTTGTTTGTTTGTTTGGACTGCCTACCTGTGTTTTGACCTTGCCTGTACTGTTGACTACGACTGTGGATTACCCTTTTATTAAAGCTGCATTTGGATTCTCAACCTTTGTGTCTCGGAGCGGTATACATAACAGAAGACTTTGCCACTATGAATCCAGCAGCACAGATCATGCGTCTCTGACAGGGTGACTGCCCGATTGAGGAATATGTGAAGGACTTTATTGATCTGGCATATAAGACATGGGGTGTAGTACCAAATGTTGGGCCCCAGTCACAGAACCAAGGGGTAATTTTGTAATTTTAATATTATGGATTATCAATATATATTTGTGCCCCTAAGAGGTGGTCTCACTGTCAACAATACTCCCTGTTACAGTGATGGCTATTTTGTGTCTTTGGGCCACATACTGCTCTCCTGCCCAGAGTCCAGAGAGGACTTTGTCTCCTGCCCAGAGTCCAGAGACGACTCCGCCTCCAGGCCCCGAAGGGTCTGTGCCCAGCATGGTATGGTTCCATGAACTGCCTGAGCCGCTATGGCTTCCTGAACTGCCTGAGCTGCCATGGCTCCCTGAACTACCCGAGCCGTCATGGGCCCCTGAGCTGCCCGAGCCACCGTGGTCCATTGAACTACTTGCACTGCTGTGGTGGTTGTCTGCTCTGTCGTGGGGGGCTTCAAGCCCATCTGCAGGCCCGTCTGTTCAGCCTGCACTACCTGCGCCACCCTGGTCATCTGTCCAGTCTGTGCCACCCGGGTCATCTGTCCGGTCTGTACCACCCTGGTCATCTGTCCAGACTGCACCATCCTGGTCATCTGCCGGGCCTGCGCCACCCTGGTCATCTGCCCAGCCTGCTCCGTCCTGGCCTCATGTTCTGCCTCAGTCTCCAGGCTCCCTTCCACTCCACGTGCCTGGCCCTACATCCCGCCCCCAGGTCCGCCTCCACTCCACCTCGAAAAATATCGAAACTCTTTGGTCATTTTTGAGCGAGATGCTAACGGTCTAATTAGAATCAATTAATTATGCTAAGCTATGCTAAAAGTTCTACCGCCAGACCCAGAGATTGACTGAATGGATTCGAAAACGGTAAAACTCAACTGTTTAACTCTAGGGGAGTTGGAAAATTACCCTATTTTCAAAAAAGTGGAGTGTTCCTTTAAAGCTAACATATTCATACTAAAAGCTAAAAAGCTTACATTTTGATTTCAGAGGGCCATTAAATGACATGGTTGCTTCAACAAATGCTTTTATCTTCACGTTTGCTTAGTTCACCCAAAAATTTTAATTATGTAATTTACTCACCCTCCTGTCGTTCCAAACTCATAGTTTCTTACATCTTCAGAAAACAAATGGAGTTATTTGTGATGAAATATGAGAGCTTTCTGCACCTTCATTGAGTAGCTGCTACTCAACTGAAACTTTGATGCTTCAAAAAGTTCATAAAGAGATCATAAAACTATTCCATATGAATTGAGTGGTTTAGTCCAATTTTTCCTTATATGATGAATAGATTGAATTTAGGTTTTTATACACATAAACATTCAAGTGCCTCACCATTGGCCTTGGTTTTTACCCTTTTTTGAAAAGAATATTCCTCTAAGATGATTTGCATTTGTGTCATGTCTTTTGGAATATTGATTATTTATGACTTCTGATGCAGTCTATGGTGACAAACATAATTTTGCTCCTTCAGAAGCACTGAAAATGCAACACATACTTGCATTGCATTATGATTTGCATTCTGACTGACACGTTTGAGTTTATTTGAGTAAGGTTCTATCTCTGATTTGATGCTTTATCTCCTTAAAACCATCCACTTAAGAAGGATATGGAATACATTTGCATATACCAGATGACACAGTGAGTCACCACAGCTGGGATCTGAAAGGGCACAGGTCAGATGAACCTGCATGCTGTGGAATTAATGTGCAGGCTAAGATTAATGGCAGTCATAAATCACACTTGAAGGTTAAAATGGAAGGATTAAATAAATAAGTCACCAGAATGTTGGTTAGAATGTTGGTTTACAGGGAATTTTACTTTTGCATAACCTGTTTATACGTACAGTACAACTTCATTTTACAGTTTCACTTATGGAAAGCACTACTATATGGAATTATTGATATAAATTGTTAAAACTGTCAACAATAATATCTCTATAAAATATTTTTTTATACAATAGAATTTTTATGACATGCAAGGCATAGTTAGTTCAGGTAATTTTGTGCAACTTATCAAAAACATAATGGTATTTATGAATTAATCATTTAAATTTCCTTTAAATACTTTTTCTGCGTACCCTCACATGTACTTTCCTTGTCTTTATCCCAACACTCAGATTTACTTGCATTTTGGCATCCAGCATCGACATGAAATCATTTGAATGAGATGGCCAAGCTAGTTCTCAATTTCTACCATCATCTTTGGCATCACCAGCTTTTCCATGACAAGTTAGATCTATTGAAGGCCAAAACTGTTTAAGATCTTAGTGAGAGTCTGGCTGGGCACGTGATTTTAAAGCACTACATTGTAAATGACAGATGGCATACTTTAGAAAGATGTGATATTTCTGAATACATGTCCAAAAAAATTTTTTTTACATCTCTTGACCATATACCTTTTTATATGGCAGTATTCTTTTTATTTATTTTTGTATCATATTGATTGTAATAGAGGTGTTTAGAGCACTTGGATTAGATGAATACTTAATTTGAATAATGCATATGCTAATTGTTGAAAAAAACAATTTGAGGCCTACATATCTGCAGGCCAATATTTTCAGCTCAGCAGCTTAATATATTTCTCAGTTGATGTCACAGACCTCGAAGCACACACGCGCTCAGGTTTGAACGCCATCTGTTGTATTTGGCATCTGTGCTCGCTGAAATATCCAGAAAAAAAACACAGAATGATTGGAATGCTAAGGATATGCTGCTAGATTTTTGCCATTGAATAACTACAATTTGAATCTACAATCAGTAACCGTTCTTAACGGACAAGTTCTGTGGCTATGACGCATTTTATTGAAACATCTGTTGTCCTAAATAAGGATCACAAATGCATTATTTATATTTTTGCTATGCAACTGGAGAAGACACTGTAAATGCCTGTTATTAAACTAGTGATGTGAGAATGCTGTTTCTAACCCACATGACTTTCTTTCTTCTGCAGAATAGAAAATATGTGACCCTTGTGAAAAAGAGGTATTCATAGTACTTATTACAGTAATACTTTCATTTAAAAGAATATACACTCACCTAAAGGATTATTAGGAACACCTGTTCAATTTCTCATTAATGCAATTATCTAATCAACCAATCACATGGCAGTTGCTTCAATGCATTTAGGGGTGTGGTCCTGGTCAAGACAATCTCCTGAACTCCAAACTGAATGTCAGAATGAGAAAGAAAAGTGATTTAAGCAATTTTGAGCGTGGCATGGTTGTTGGTGCCAGACGGGCCGGTCTGAGTATTTCACAATCTGCTCAGTTACTGGGATTTTCACGCACAACCATTTCTAGGGTTTACAAAGAATGGTGTGAAAAGGAAAAACATCCAGTATGCGGCAGTCCTGTGGGCGAAAATGCCTTGTTGATGCTAGAGGTCAGAGGAGAATGGGCCGACTGATTCAAGCTGATAGAAGAGCAACTTTGACTGAAATAACCACTCGTTACAACCGAGGTATGCAGCAAAGCATTTGTGAAGCCACAACACACACAACCTTGAGGCGGATGGGCTACAACAGCATAAGACCCCACCGGGTACCACTCATCTCCACTACAAATAGGAAAAAGAAGCTACAGTTTGCACAAGCTCACCAAAATTGGACAGTTGAAGACTGGAAAAATGTTGCCTGATCTGATGAGTTTCGATTTCTGTTGAGACATTCAGATGGTAGAGTCAGAATTTGGTGTAAACAGAATGAGAGCATGGATCCATCATGCCTTGTTACTACTGTGCAGGCTGGTGGTGGTGGTGGTGGTGTAATGGTGTGGGGGATGTTTTCTTGGCACACTTTAGGCCTCTTAGTGCCAATTGGGCATCGTTTAAATGCCACGGCCTACCTGAGCATTGTTTCTGACCATGTCCATCCCTTTATGACCACCATGTACCCATTCTCTGATGGCTACTTCCAGCAGGATAATGCACCATGTCACTCCATGTTTCTTGAACATGACAATGAGTTCACTGTACTAAAATGGCCCCCACAGTCACCAGATCTCAACCCAATAGAGCATCTTTGGGATGCAGTGGAACGGGAGCTTCATGCCCTGGATGTGCATCCCACAAATCTCCATCAACTGCAAGATGCTATCCTATCAATATGGGCCAACATTTCTAAAGAATGCTTTCAGCACCTTGTTGAATCAATGCCACGTAGAATTAAGGCAGTTCTGAAGGCGAAAGGGGGTCAAACACAATATTAGTATGGTGTTCCTAATAATCCTTTAGATGAGTGTATGCAAGTGTGAACTGAATGTAATGTTTTCAGACACTTACTTGCATGTTAATTGTAATTAAATACATTTACATTTATGCATCTGGCAGACGCTTTTATCCAAAGCGACTTACATTGCATTCAAGGTACACAAATTAATGTATTATAGTCTTAAATTGATATTAAAAGCAATTAGCTTAGCTTTTCCATTTTTTTATACTTTTTTTATTATTTTTTTTTTTTTTATCAGTAGGACCTAAGGACAGCTTCATGTTATTGTTTGTTATTTCATAATTACTTCTATTGTCTTTAATATGGTACTGATGCATGTACTGACAAACATTTATGGTAAACTGAAATACACTTTAATGTCATTTCTATTGAAACTTGTATGACATGTATTTAATATTTTGTATTCACACATTTGTAACATTTAGCACATTTAAAACATATTAACCTTAAACTGAATATCACACTACAGTTAAGATTATACTCAAGGTTTGACATGAACTTTTTTGCTCACTAGCCGCTGTGGACTACTAGCCACTCAGCATTTTTACTGGCCACAATTTTGATATCGATACCATAGGGGAAAACGATATAAACAATATTTTTTATCTCATACTTTGGCAGCAGGTATATTAGGCTGCTGTCATTTTAAGACCTGACGCATGGATCCATTATACTGTTACACATGCGTTTTCTTTCTCAACTGTTTACATTCACTTAAAACACAACTGGCTGTGTTAATGTGAATACTCACCAATACAGGCATTCTGACATTATTTAGTGTGTATTTGACTGTTTAAGCGCAATAAGCAGAGAAAAAGAACTCAATTTAGATGCGCGTACTTTGGGTGTGAGCACAAAATCTGCGAGAATCAGTAAAATGATGCACAATACACTCAATCCCACGGCAAAATTCAAGCCCTGTAACACAAACAATAGTCATTCGGAGCAAATTAAATGAGTGAGGGGAGGCTAGTATGAGTGACTGCATGGAAAAACAACATATCTGCCAGTTCATAACATTCAGAAAACCTTTTTGTCATTCTTTATCTCATAGTTATAGCCTTTATTTTTGCTATTTTGTTTGGTGTCACTAGTGGTGCAGAAATTACACTCTTCACCTAAAAGTTTATACAGGTAAAAAAAAAAAAAAAAAAAAAAAAAAAAAGCACAGTCAGTTCCAGATTCTCCTTACTGAATATTTAAAGATGTCCTCGACGTTTGTTCTCTTCTCTTTACGAGAGGGTACAAGGTCTGAAAGCTACATTTAAATCAACTCCAGACAGGTTCTTGTCTTCACTTTCTGCCAGGGACACGGGGTCACAAGTCTTTTGAGTTAGTCTCAAAGAAGCACAAGTTGTTCATCTAATTTGGCTGTACTGCTCAGAACACATGTCCCTGCAGGGAGGGAGGAAAGGTTTCTACTTGAAATGTGAGTGATGTGATGGAAAGTTATAAGGGCATAAGGGAAGGTTTGCAGAAATGTTCCTGAACAGTGATGACAGACAGGAGATGAAAGTTTGTACTAATTTGACTTAGTTTGTGGTAATTAGATTTTATGGGACTCATTTCATTTGTACCCCATTTTTTTGGCATGTACAATATAGTAAAGAAAGAAATGTGAAATTATTGGGAAAAAAGAACATGGTCTGGGTTGGGATCAAACCTTCATCGTCTACATGTTTTTAAACAAATATTGGTAACACTTTACAATTAGTTAACTATACAGTAGTTAACATGAACTAACAATGAAAAAAAAATCTACAGCATTTATTAATCTTAGTTAATGTTAATTTCAGCCATTATAATGCATAATTCAAATCTGTTAAGTAAGGGATAATATACATCCAGTCAGTTGTTATAAGCCGAATAAACCCCAACAGAGTGGTCAGGAAATAATAGGACACAAAATATTAATATTTGTGAAATAAATGTATTAGTTCACTAAACGTAAAGCTTCTGTGAATTAAACAGTTGCTAGCAAGTTTTTAGACAAGATGACTGAACAAGTTCAAACTAGACGAACATGTAAGTACAGTTATCACACGGCTTTTCACAGCATGATCATGGGGATAAGAGATCGATTTGAGATGAAACTGTTGCAATCTTACCTTATATTCCCTTACAGTGTACAAAACAAGTGGCAACCTCCCCCAGTTTCTCTTGAAGCCAATATGGAAGTGACTTAAACTGCAATGCATTGACTGGCCACTAGGGACAGGTTCCAGAAGGGAGCAGAATCTCATTGAGCCCCATGTTAAAATGCCAAACTTTACAGCAGAAAAAAACATGTTTACAGTCTGGTACAAAATGTGGTTTTGGTCTATACGGCTAATTTTGCCCTTCATGACAACTGTGAGGGGGGTGAATTTTTTTTTTATAACTCATTTGTTTACATTATATTAAGCCTTAAAGTTCTGCATGATTAAGGGCGTGGCCACTTTGAGTGACAGTTGTTTGTCCGCTGTCTGTTACTCATCGTGTCACCTCAGCTGCACTCATGTCCCGCCTTTTTGCCCATTTTCTGTTATCCGGGAGAGACGCACAATGACGCGCTGCCAAGATGGCAACGGCCAGCTTGTCTCTACTTTACGCTTCAAAACTGCTCTTCAGAATCCTATGGGTGACGTCACGGACACTACGTCCATATTTTTTTTACAGTCTATGGTACAAAACAATTACCCTGGAATGAAAATGATATTATGAAGTCCTCCGATTTAATTTTCAAATCAGTTGATAAATATAACTGGATGGGCGGAATTATGTTCAACATCACAATTGACAATGTTATCAGAGAATAACACACCTAGTAATGTGGTGTCTGCCCAATCACAATCAAGTATTCCAGAGAGCTGTGTAATAAAATGATTTCATGTACCTGAGCCAACATGAACCGTTATATGACAGTGAACAGCTATATTTTTAATGGTCACACTTGAGTTTAGGGTCAAATTCTTGCTGTTAACTACCTATTAACTACAACTTTTGCCTCAAACTCCTAATTACTGCTTATTAATAGTTAGTAAGGTGGTTGTCAAGATTAAGTATTTTTAGGATTAAGGGATGTAGAGTACAATCATGCAGAATAAGGCATTAATATGTTCTTTATTAGTACTAATAAACAGTCCATATCCTAGTAATATGCATGCTAATAAGCAAGTAGTTAAAAGGATAATTGTCATAGTTTCTCAAGTTGTTCAAAACTTTTATGAATTTATTTCTTCTGCTGAACACAGTATAATATATTTTAAAGAATATGGGTAACTAAACAGTTGATTGACCCCACTGACTTCCATAGTAGTAAAAAAAAAAAAAAGAACTATGTCAATGTGGCCCATCAACTGTTTGGTTACCGACATTCTTCAAAATGTCTTCTTTTGTGTTCAGCAGAAGAAATACATTCATAAAGGTTTGTAACAACTTGAGGGTGAGTAAATTATGACAGGTTGGATTGGATTTTTGGGTGAACTATCCCTTTAATAGTGAGAATTGGGCCCTAAACTAAAGTGTTACAATTTTTTATAAATATATGATTTATATTGCATTTTTAGTATGATATAATATACTATATATTAGCAAAGCAAAACATCTTAATAATCCTAAAAATAAAATTAAGTTTCTTTTTACAAAATAACAATATAATTCCTTTTGTGGTCAAATATTAACTTGCCCAGTTCTGGACAGTCTATGTGAAAATAGACTTGGGCCATCCCATTTTGTAGATGTACATTTGTAGATTTGTCAATTTTGTAAATTTAGTTTGACCTCATTGACAGTAGCAATTTGTGACTTTACCCTCCATTTCTGTCACTGCTTCCCATTCTAATTACCGTTTAATTGTGTGTGTGTGTTTGTGTGTGTGTGTGTGTGTATGTATATGTGTGTGTATAGAGTGGGCTCTTGAGAGACAGGTTGCTTTTGGGCGTCCCTCTGGCTCTGAGGTGAGAGTTGGCGATGTTGTGGGCCGCACCTGAGGCAGCACTTCAATTAGAACACACAGGTGTTCTGACATACACTTATGAGCACACACATTGACCTCTACTGCAAACATGAACGCACACACACTCACACATTCTGCCTGGCATACACAAACTCCCTGTTTGCTCCTTGGCTCCTATGTGGCTCCCTGTTTCTCTCCATATTTGTCTGCAGCTGAGGAGCTACAGGATAGCAGTGTGTGCCGAGGCCTGTGAGGCTAGATGGAAATGTAAGGAAAGGTGTAGCTGAGTGATTCAGATTCAACTTAACAATTCCAGTAACAAAGTACTTTTGAAGAAGCGCCAGATAATGAATCCTAACTATATTATACCATGTATGCACCATATTAAATGAATGTTCATTATAATCAATAATACTAACATGAATATTTTATACATTATTATAGATTTATTAAATATTGTATATATTATTACATAGTGATTTTACTGGAAGCACTTATTTTAGTAAAACATCAGATAATTGTTCCTAACTATATTATACAATGTACTATATTAAAATGTATTACTATACAAAAAAACTATTATTTTTCTACATAAATATTTACATTAAATGTTTTTACATTATTTATTACATACTTTTGATGGAGCACTTCTTTTAGTACTTCTTACCAGACAATTGATTTAATGCACTGTATTTAACATGTTTATTATAAGCAGGGATACTAAACCAAAGAACTATTATTTTTATATAATTTAAATATTTACATTATTAAATATTTTAGACATTCAACATAGTTACACTTTATTTTAAGGTGTCCTTTTTACAGTGCAATTATAAATTTAAGTGCTGAATAACATTAATTAACTACATGTACTTAATACATGGTTTGGGTTTTGTTTAGGGTTAGTTGCATGTAATTATACATCATTTATAGTAACAAAGACACTGTAAAAAAGTGTTACCTTAAATATTTATTAAATATTGTATACATCATTTATTTCATTATGAAATATGTATTTAAAAATATTTTACATTATTACACTAAAACGTCATATAAACTATGTAAACAACCAGTCGGTTATTAAATCTCGCACACATTCTTATGGTTCTTTCTTTATTTTGAGTGACATAAGACTTGAGGTTCACTGAGTGAGTCACATGTTAATTCAGTAACTGCTCAGACTGATTCAGTGAGTGAGCTAATTTGTGATTCATATTGACTGGTTTGTTTGCGACACATTGCAATAAGAAGATGCCATGTCATTTTTTTTTTTATTATTATTTCATGACACCCAGTCTTTCTCTCTCATGTGCAATTCAGACCGCAAGTTCACTAAGCTAAAGCATGATTTATTTTGCCGCGGTGATGAACGTAGATTCAGTAGTGGAGTAGAAAAGACTGTCAGAGTGTTTTAGTATAGTGTTGTGTTCACACCAGCGAAAAAAAAAAAAATGCAGACTCTCAAGAACCAAATGTCATGAAAATTGTTCGGTTTCAGTATTTTTACCTCACAATGAAACTGGTTCTGAATAGGAATCGCTTCTCGATTGTCAACCCTAGTGCTGGTGCTAGAATTTTCTCAGTGTGAATGCTAGGCACGTCTGTGTGATTATGACAGGGTGACTGGCTCTGGCTTTTTGCATGGCAGAAACCCAAATCATGAATATCACATTTTCTATTGAGAGCTTTTAGATTGCTTCATTTTTCTTTTTCCTTTTTTTTTGTGTGTCTGTGCAGTCAGCATCGGCAGCATCTGAAAAAGCCTTGCACATCATTAGTCAGGGCCGTACGTGCTCAGAGACGGGAATGTGGGGGGAAGGGTGTGAAAAGGTGACTATGCAAAGGTGACTTTCAAACATTTGCAGCACTCCCTGCTGCACGCACTGGACAGAGAGAGATGGCGATTGGGAAAGGTCGCACAGCAGTGGAATTCTAAAAGGCAGTGCGGCCAAATGTTTGTACATAGTGACCACACTCTCTCACTCACAGATAAGAAGGGTCATGTTACATTGTGTGCTGTTTCCAGTTGAAAATGATTGGGGGAAAAAAAACATCAAATAATCCCATGTTAAACCTACCACACAATATTAATAATTTATATAGCATTTACTTTTGGCTGTTATTTTCTGTTGTCAGTGGTCTTACAGCAATGTCTGACAGTAACGCTATACTGACAGCTACACCACTGACAACATCATGAGGTTTCACTTTATTTTGATGGTCCCTTTAACACATTCTGTTGACTATAAGTAACGAGAATAAGTAACTCTCGTAAGAGTGTTAGTAGAGTATTAGTAGACTGGTAGGGTTAGAATAAGTTGATGTACTTGCAAAGTTACTTATTGTCACAGTTAGGTTCAGTTTAGTTCATTTTTTGTCATGTCTATATTAGTTCTAGTTTGTTTCTATGGTTTCTGATTAGTTCATCTTCATCCAGCCATTCCTGTTTAGTTTCCTTATTTACTATGTGTATATACTGCCTGCCTGTTCTGTTCAATCCTTTGTCGGTTATACCGTGTCCTAACTACACGCGACGCAATAAGAATCCAGCAACAAGCAACTTGCAACGCGACTGTGAGATGCAACAAATCAATCAAAACCCACAGTCAATCAGAACAGCGTGTGGGCGGGCTTTCGCGGCAAGTGTACGGCACCGGAGATTGATCTTGACGGCACTCGCAAGGAAATGGATAAGTACATAACCAAATTCACAAATATTACACCATTTAAACATTACTAAAAATACATACTGAGTTACTAAAACAATCTTTGTCATAGAATATACCTGTTTGTTCACAGTTTGAACGTTCTTGTTTCAATTTGTTTAATTTCAAGATCCGAGGTGAATTATCCTTTGTTGCTTTTAGTACGACTAACAAAGCTGGGAGCACTAAATGATATTCAAAGTCACGTTACACGCTTTTAACATTTAATAAAGCACATAAACACTACCTGAGATTATCATTGCCATGTTTTGTGTTGTTCCAGCTGCGACGTCGCAGAAATAGAAACCGTTTCTAAAATTGATTCATCGTGTGTCGCCGTCGCGGCTGGTTAGGACAAAAAGTCTAATTAACATGGAAAAGATACCTTTTATGTTTTATTGCATGTCACGGCATATTCTTCAGTGGCGTTGTTAGGACACGGTGTTATTGTTTATGTGAACATGATCCTTCTTGTGAGCTTTTTTATTATATTAAAGACTGTGTATCTCGTACAATCTTCTTTGTTGTGAGCTTTCTAATGCCACCAAAGCTTTACAGAATAAATGACCACTCAAAAATGAGTAAGAAAGAACTATGGACTCACCCGCACTACGTCTCCTTCTCCTCCCCGAGAACCGAAAGTGGTTGGGGTATTTGGCCTGGATCGTCCGAAACGGTGGCCTCTCCCTCACCACCAGCGAGCCTGAGGCACCGAGACTGTTCCAGAACCATAGTTGGAGGACCTCAAAGCCCATCAATGTATGCGGAGCTCAGTAATTCATTGGTAATTCTTTATAATTTGGCCTAGTTAGTTGGTAGTAATTAATGAGTCTAATCTCATTCAGTACTTATTGATTACCTAGTAAGAAACTATCTTAGCCCTAAATTTGATATTACTTTCTGATTACTTTTTGTTTCCATATTAGTTAATGATAGTAGCTGAAGTGTTAATGTAGTACTACTCATTTGTCCTGCATTAGTTCCTGCATAGTTACCTATTAATGACAGACCATTATTCTAAAGTGCTACTGTTACTTATAGTCAACAGAATTTTCAAAAGGGACTGTCAAAATAAAGTGTTACCCAATATGACGGAAAAAAATGGCAGAAAGAAATGTTGTTGATGATATGCGTGAAGACACTCCTCATTGCACAATGTTTTTATTCGTGTGTGTGACGCAGGAAACAAGTAATCCTGTGAGTAATCTAGAGCAAGTAACACGCAATGCAAATATTCGCTTCGCTTTACAGTAACGCTACTGACAGCTGCACCACTGACACTGGTGAAACTGAAACCAATGCCATTGGTGGCAAGGCTATCAACAGCAGTATCACTTACAAGAATGCCATTGACAATAATGGCATTGACGGCAACAAAACTGACAACAATGCTACTGACAGCAACAACAACAACAACAACAACAAAAATACTGAAACCACTGAAAGCAATGCCTCTGAGAGTAACGCTACTGACACTAATGCAACAGACAGCATTGCAACTGACAACAATGCCACTGATCACAATGACACTGACAGCAGCGTCAAGCTCACTACTGACAGTAGAGTAACCGTATTACGAGTCCACTAATACCCCTTTTCCACCAAGGCAGGGCTGGTGCTGGTTCGGAGCCAGAGCCTAGTTTCAAATCGGTTCTTTGTCTTTCCACACCCAAAGCACCAGCTCCAAACCAGGAAAAGTGGTTCTTAAGTAGCATCAAAACATTGCTGGTCTAGAAGTAAGAACCGCTTGCGTCAGAGTCTGTGGGTGGAGTTACCGTGACAAACAAGACGAAAACAAACTTGTGACCGCCATGTTTGAAATAGCAGCTAATCGAGCTAATCGATGCATCTTAAACAAGCCTGGTGTGTTTGTATTTCCCGCTGCCTCGCTAGAGTTGCTGAGAAAGATGAGACGTATACAATGACGTAAGACCTGGCTCTGTGTTGGCTCTTTAGCCCGTGGAAAAACAAACCGGTTCTTAGAAGGCTCGTCAGTTGAACCAACTCCGAACTGGCACTAGTACTAGCTCTGAACTAGCACCCGGTTCATTCTGGTGGAAAAGGGGTAAAACAGCAATGCCTCTGACAGTAACACCACTGACAACTACACCACTGACACCAGTGCGACTGACACCAATGCAACTGACAGCCAGGTCACTGACAACAATGCCATTTACAGAACCACAATTTACTGTGATGCTACTGACAGCAACACTACTGACAGTAATACCACTAACAATATCAAAGTAACGCCACTGACAGCAATGCCACTGTCATGAGAGTAATGGTACTGAATGGTACTTCGACCCTTCTGAAGATGGAAATCAGCAAACTTGAGGTCTTTCAAATGCAATGCCTCATGCAAATCTTGGGCGTATCTTGGAGCGACCGGCTCTGGAACAAAACTATTCGTCGAGAATGTGGCGACCAGTCAACGATTGAAGAGGCGACACAGAAGAGATGCCTGTGGTGGTTCTGGAACGTGTGCCGAACGGACAGCACACAACTGCTGTTCAAACTACTTTAGGTACGTAGACCGCTATGCGCTGAAGAAGACCTGGGCGAAGACGACCTTAAGAATTGTCGTCTCACCCTCACGGACGCCAAAGACCCTATCCACCGATTGTTCAGCATGGAAAGACACCAGAAGTCCTTTAGCACCTACAGCAGCATATGAGCTATGGAGACGTCTTCAGAGAGAATGGTACTGAGAAAGAATGGTACTGAAAGCATTGTCACTGATGGATTGACAGTTGCACCATTGATAGCAACATAAGTATACTGACAGTAATACCAAAACTGACAAATGTCATGGAATTTGATGGAGTGTGTTATACATACTGTCCCCCAACTAAAATTTGTCTAAACTAAAATTTGGAAATTAGTTTGGAGAAAAAGAAATCTCTTCATTAAAGCAAAACATCTCTGTTGATGTGCAAGTGAGCTGTGGACTGCATGCACATGTGGTCAGTGCTGCAGTGCAGTTGTGCCGTGCTAATCGCTCTCAGCGCACTGACCTTACGGAACTCTTTTTTGTTACATCATCAGTTCATGTGGTGATGACTCAGGACTTAAACTGCAATGGTGCATGTCTGAACATGTCCTTCCTGTAAAACCTTACTAATATTATGAAGGTGCCTACTGAATCTAACCTAATATAATTATCCACACTCATAGAGGAGAGGCTCACCTTATATTATGGTAATTTGGGACTCTTTATTTCAAGCCCTATTGTGCTACCTATAGTTCAAATTTCATGTATGTTTTAGCTAATAACTTTTGAACTGTGTGGCGTTGAAGCAAAACATTTCCCTAGATTCCTTTTGTTTTAATTTCTGCTTATGTTTTAATTCCTATTTAATATTCCTCTTTAAATTTCAACATTATTTCACCATTTTGAATTTTGTCAACGTCAGTTTTTAGATTTTTTTTGTGCTGAAAACATGCCTTTTCAAACTTGTCCTACATTGCTCATCAAACCTTCTCCAAATGTATGATCTTGAGATCATGACGGTGAAAAAGTTTTTTTAGATAAAACAAACCATTTACTTGTAACTAATCAACTTGACAGTGTCGTTGAACAGGAAATGTTGAAAATAACCTTGGTACCGTATGATCAATCTCTTTTTTTTTTCCAAAATGTTGGTATTGTTCAACTTAGTATGGGTTAATTACAAAGGATGAATTTTTCATCATGATGCACCATTTTACCTTCACTGTTGTTGATGAAATCCAAAAAAACCTTTGTCAACTATAAATTTCATTATTGTTTATCCTGTTAACAAAATGTTCCAACTCCAACCTCTCTTGGCTGAAAGTGGTTGTTGTTGTTTTGCACCAGAAAAGGTTGAATGCTCATAATCAGCCTGAATTCTGCAGTCTCACAGCTGTTAGCAGGAAAAAATAGAAGCAGCAGACAAATGTAATGAGCTGTGTGCATCCCGCATGCTTGACAGAAGGGTGAACCAGTGGTATCAATAGGAAACCCACGCATCCAAAACCATATCATAATTTGCCTTGTGTCGATATTGCATGTGGTTGGTCTCAGTCGATGTGGATGTTCTGGTCTTTTGTGAATGTAGTGCGCTTAGGGCATAGTGCTATTTTGCCAAGTAGGACATGTGCATGGATCAACATCTTTGTGGGTCCTGGCGCAATATTCCAATCGCCCGATCAGGGGTGCGTTTCCCAAAAGCATCGTTAGCCAACTATGGTCGCAAGTTCTGTCGTTATCAACATAGTTCAACCAGTCCGTGTTTCCCGAAACCATAGTTCCAATGAACATTTGCAAACAGCATCGCAAACTTGTGTGGTTGCAACAACAGATCTCGACCTGTGGTTAGAAGCATAGTTTCTTGTTTGCATGACATGTGGACTTAATAAATCCTTATCTTGAGCAAAATAAGCAAGCTGACATTTAGTACAATCTATATCTTTTTTTTTCGAATACATACAAATGTCATTTCACGAGTTCACACATATAATTTATAGAGAGTAAATTTAAATGCGTATTTGGCGTGCTAGCCCGAACCCAGAGTACCCCCCGTGTATGTAAGTGTTTAGAACTAAAAGTGTGGAGAAGGGGTGGTGGAGGGATACTGATAACTGTCAAAGATATCTTTGTTATCAAAGTTATCTCCCAAACGGAGGTAAGATTGCTGCGAATATATACCTCTTATTGTTGATTAGCTGAGTGCTCTCCACTTGTGTCAATTATCTGAACGTGCGCCTCCTGAACCTTGTTAATAAAACATAATTTATGCCTTTTAAGTTTGTCAAGAGATTTAAAGCACCTTTTTTGAAGAGTGCGCATGTGCGGACGTGCTGTAGTATGGAAGAACGAGCCTATGATTGAATCTGGAAATAAAGCAAAATAACGGAGAAAAATAAGAATTAGTCCTCAGGTGTCATGTTCATAATTTATAGCAAAAAAAATATAGCATTAATTTGATTTCAAAATAATTAAATTATGTTTTATTAACAAGGTTCGGGAGGAGTACGTTCAGATAATTGACACAAGTGGAGAGCACTCAGCTAATCAACAATAAGAGGTGTATATATACGCAGCAGTCATACCTCCGTTTTGTTGACAGTTTATCAGCATCCCTCCACCACCCTTCTCCACTTTTTTAGTTCTAACCACTTACATACACGGGGGGTACTCTGGGTTCGGGACAAATCCCAAGCTCAAAGCCCTCCCCCGGACAGCACGCCAAATACGCATTTAAATTTACCCCCTATACATTATATGTAAGTGTGAACTTGTGAAATAAAAGCAGTTATTACTCCACCACCTGCGTGACATCATTAACCACTGTGGTTGAACATCAGATTTGTGACAATACGGTTTCGGGAAACAGTTGTGACTTGCTAGTTGATTTCTTCAACGATACAATGTACCATGGTAGTTAAGCAGTGAGTTACGTCGTTGTACGGGAAACGCACCCCAGCTTAGTTTTAGGGATGAAGCTTGAACAACATTCTTAAAAAATATTAAATATTTTAAAACTCAAACTTTGTCAATCAGTACTCATTGCTGCATGAGAATCAGTTGTCAACTTTGGAGCGTGTGAGCATGTTAACAATATTGTAAGCCAAAGCAGATTCTGTGTTGTTTTTGCATAATATGCCAGAAAGTTGTTTTCAAGCTGATTCATTTGTGAACACCAGAGTAGTAGTATAAAAGTGTTAAAACAGGAGACTCACTGGTTAAACTCTACTTTTTGTATTTCTTATTCTAATTTAGAGTAAGATAAATGGAAGAAAAAGGGTTGATTAATAAGAAAAAGACAGAAAGTTCATTTCTGTCACATAATTGTGGCTTTATATCTCACATTTGCTTCTTTATTTCTTACAATTGTGACTTTTTCTCAGAATTGTGCTATTATATTGCACTTTATAGATCACAGTGTGAAATATGTTACGGTTATGTTTAGTTCTATGGACTCTTATTTATGCTGTTCGTTTCTCTTAGTTCCTGTTTCCTGCTCTGTTTAGTTTTGATTTCCTTGATTTCTGATCATGTCCCTGTAACCTGTTGGTTATTATCTATGTGTGATGTGTTGTTTACATCTGCGTTCTTCTAACAATCTCCTGCAGAATGAATGATTTAATGTAGTGTTATTACTTTCTTTAACTGGTTTCAAAATTGGCCTTTATACTTCAGTTAAGATTTGTAAAAAATAAAATAAAAAATAATTCCTTTTATTTACCTTCTGATTTTAGTTGTAGAGTTGGGTTTAGGGCCTGTGTTTAGTTGATAGGAATGCTGCTTAAAAGCAACAAAATATGATATAAAGGAAGTGTTTATGTGTTCACCTTAAGAAGATGGTTTCCAAACTGTGCTTAGAAAACCTACATCACGGCACAGTGGAGTAAAGGCACAAACTTTTGGCTTGCTACTTAAAGCATCTCCTGAATTCTTAAAGTATTAACATCCCAACTCTTTCCGTTCCTTTCTCACCCCTTCCCTGTTTTGCTTGTGTTGTGGGGAGAATGCACAACCTTGCGAGACTGCTCTATCCTTCCTGCTGATGCAAACCTTTCAAGGAGACTTAGTGCTTTAATACTGAATGAGTGTATGTGTTTGTATGTTTGTGAATTTGAGAGATGGGGCTAAATCTATTTTTAAAAGCTGATCCCCACAGGAATATCCACATGCTATTGTCTATTTATAACAAATAATCCACCTTATGGACAGAGTAACATGATTTATGCATCACATTCTGTTCAACAGGACAAGTTCAACTGAAAATGTTAGCCGTGGCAGATGGTACTTTAAAAATGCTTTCATGCTAGAGTCTGAAGTCTATTTGTTTGTTTGGTTGGGCTGTTTTTCATGTGAAATCCAATGGGTCACAAGTAGTATCCCAGCTAATAAATAAAAACATTTTACCATTGTTCTCATTAAAGTCAGCATGGAATTAAAATTGACTATTTTTTATTTGTTTTACAGAATGTTGCAGAACGTTAGCCGAAGTTCTTATAATGTTCCCTGTTACATACACTATATTGCCAAAGGTTTTGGGACATCTGCCTTTACATGCACATGAACTTTAATGACATCCCATTCTTAAATTCTGGGAAGGCTTTCCACAAGGTTTAGGAGTGTGTTTATGGGAATTTTTGACCATTCTTCTAGAAGCTCAGTTGTGAGGTCAGGCACTGATGTTGGACGAGAAGGCCTGGCTCTCAGTCTCCGCTCTAATTCATCCCAAAGGTGTTCTATCGGGTTGAGTTCAGGACTCTGTGCAGGCCAGTCAAGTTCCTCCACACCAAACTCGCTCATTCATGTCTTTATGGACCTTGCTTTGTGCACTGGTGCGCAGTCATGTTGGAACAGGATGGGGCCATCCCCAAACTGTTCCCACAAAGTTGGGAGCATGAAATTGTCCAAAATGTCTTGGTATGCTGAAGCATTAAGAGTTCCTTTCACTGGAACTAAGGGGCCAAGCCCAACCCCTGAAAAACAACCCCACACCATAATCCCCCCTCCACCAAACTTTACATTTGGCACAATGCAGTCAGGCAAGTACCGTTTTCCTGGCAACCACCAAACCCAGACTCGTCCATCGAATTGCCAGACAGAGAAGTGTGATTCGTCACTCCACTGCTCTAGAGTCCAGTGGCAGCGTGCTTTACACCACTGCATCCAACGTTTTGCATTGCAATTGGTGATGTAAGGCTTGGATGCAGGAAATGGAAATCCATTCCATGATGCTCTCTATGCATGTTTTTGAGCTAATCTGAATGCCACACAAAGTTTGGAGGTTTGTCGCTATTGACTCTGCAGAAAGTTGGCGACTTCTGCGCACTATGAGCCTCAGCATGAGCTGACCCCGCTCTGTGATTTTAAGAATTTCACGAATGGACGTATTGCACAGGTGGCAACCTATCAAGGTACCATGCTTGAATTCACTGTGCTCCTGAGAGTGACCCATTCTTTCACAAATGTTTGTGGAAGATGTTTGCATGCCTAGGTGCTTGATTTTATACACCTGTGGCCAATGATTTGGAGGGGTGTCCCAATACTTTTCTCAATATTGTATATATCTGTTCTCAAACCAAGTTTGAATTTTTTTTTTAAAACAATGAAACAATTCAGATTACTCAAAATGTGTCCGTTTTGTGAACTCAAAAGAAAAAGAAAGTTCTAAATACTCATACAAGTTTATTGGATTGAACTAGTTTGTTTACTTTAAGTTTACCCTACTCAAACCAATTACTTATTTTGTGCATTAGACAAGATCAGATTTCTGACAGCCGTTTTCATTTATGAAGTTCCCACTTCATATTGGTTTCAGAGATTTCCTTTTGAGTTGTTTTGTAATTTTAGATAAGTTCATTAAAAGTACTTTATCCTTGTGCTTGTTAGTCTATCTTTTTTTTGCCTTCTGTTATTCGGAAGAATTTGTTTTGAAGTCTTTGAGCTTTGAGTACATCCCTAGAACCCAGGTTTACATTGTGCCATAATCAGAAGTGATACAAGATTTCATCAGAGTTCCTGTCTTCAAAATCTCATTGGTCCAAAATCCTCTGTAAATATATTCCTATTGGCCGTCAATGTGTCAAGCCGCACAGGAGTTCTGTGTTCATTGTGGAGCGACAAATTGCTTGTCGCACTGTGTCTGCTTAGGACACAATGTAAATGCCATCTTGATAGGTCTCACTTCTTTGGTGTTCTAAAGAAACTTATGGCATAGCTTCATAATTGGATTCCTATTACAGTCAATCAAAGTGACACAAAAAAAAAAAAAAAAAAAAAAAAAAAAAGAACAAGAGTGGAGCTTGATTTGATACACGAGGCTTTTACAAGATGACTCTGTGATTTTCCATACTTGCCCTGTAGTCACCATGTAAAATACTCAACCAGTTTTGTAAGTGCCATGCAAATGCATAAGCAGGAACAAGAGAGAAAGGCCAAAGTTAATTCAACACAATCTGGCTTTCTGTTACTTTCTCTTATTTCAGATCCAATAATTACACTCTTCCGTTAATCTGTTAACTGCATATCGACCCACAGAGTTAAATGGTCCAGTTAACTCCTTTTAACAGCATCTTTTTCCATTGATAGTCATTCAATATGATCTGTTCCAAACACTACCCTCCCCCTATAAATAGGACATAGTTAAATATAATGATGTTTTATGATGTTGTACCAATTGGCAATTTTTGTAGGTCTCTACAAGAATATCTAATGGATAGCTTTGTCTTGTATTATGGACCTCTTTGTCTTGGCCATGTGTTATTCTAAATGGACGCCCATTCAAAACAAAAATGCAATAACTGGTTGTTTACTAGTGTTGGAAACCTATATCATTGCTGAAAATTGGTTCTTTTTGAAAAGTTTTTTAACTAGCCTACCAAAATCAAATTAGTAACACAATTACACTCACCTAAAGGATTATTAGGAACACCTGTTCAATTTCTCATTAATGCAATTATCTAATCAACCAATCACATGGCAGTTGCGTCAATGCATTTAGGGGTGTGGTCCTGGTCAAGACAATCTCCTGAACTCCAAACTGAATGTCAGAATGGGAAAGAAAGTTTATTTAAGCAATTTTGAGCGTGGCATGGTTGTTGGTGCCAGATGTATTTCACAATCTGCTCAGTTACTGGGATTTTCACGCACAACCATTTCTAGGTTTTACAAAGAATGGTGTGAAAAGGGAAAAACATCCAGTATGCGGCAGTCCTGTGGGCGAAAATGCCTTATTGATGCTAGAGGTCAGAGGAGAATGGGCAGATTGATTCAAGCTGATAGAAGAGCAACTTTGACTGAAATAACCACTCGTTACAACCGAGGTATGCAGCAAAGCATTTGTGAAGCCACAACACGCACAACCTTGAGGCGGATGGGCTACAACAGCAGAAGACCCCACTGGGTACGACTCATCTCCACTACAAATAGGAAAAAGAGGCTACAATTTGCACGAGCTCACCAAAATTGGACAGTTGAAGACTGGAAAAATGTTGCCTGGTCTGATGAGTCTTGAATTCTGTTGAGACATTCAGATGGTAGAGTCAGAATTTGGTGTAAACAGAATGAGAACATGGATCCATCATGCCTTGTTACCACTGTGCAGGCTGCTGGTGGTGGTGTAATGGTGTGGGGGATGTTTTCTTGGCACACTTTAGGCCCCTTAGTGCCAATTGGGCATCGTTTAAATGCCATGGCCTACCTGAGCATTGTTTCTGACCATGTCCATCCCTTTATGACCACCATGTACCCATTCTCTGATGGCTACTTCCAGCAGGATAATGGACCATGTCACAAAGCTCGAATCATTTCAAATTGGTTTCTTGAACATGACAATGAGTTCACTGTACTAAAATGGCCCCCACAGTCACCAGATCTCAACCCAATAGAGCATCTTTGGGATGTGGTGGAATGGGAGCTTCGTGCCCTGGATGTGCATCCCACAAATCTCCATCAACTGCAAGATGCTATCCTATCAATATGGGCCAACATTTCTAAAGAATGCTTTCAGCACCTTGTTGAATCAGTGCCACGTAGAATTAAGGCAGTTCTGAAGGCGAAAGGGGGTCAAACACAGTATTAGTATGGTGTTCCTAATAATCCTTTAGGTGAGTGTATGTTATTACATTGTCATTACAAGACATTCTGAGGCCCTGATCAGACAGAACGCGTTTTTCCAGTTTGAAAACGCAAGGCGCACCACACTGCCCTTTTTTGGTTGACTTTTTTTAATTTAGAAAAGAGCAGTGAGCTGCGGGATTTTTTATGTTGCTAGGCAACCCCCGAATCAGCTGTCCTGTCAGTCTAATCAAGGTAACCGTCACCACAACGGAAGGTCCACCTCCCCATTAATGCAAATGGACAATGAAAAAAAAAAAAAATGCGATGACATCGGGCGCTTTTCTGCTCAGAGTTGATTTTTTTTAAACTTCATGTGCTCAGAGCGCTCCTACAAAAACGCAATGTAGCCGGGGTGCATAAATAGTACGCATAATGCTTACTGCCAATAGAAAACTATTTAAAAATGATGGATCCCAATGCAAAAAAGCGTTCTGTTTGATGGTGACTTAAGGCATTTCATGTGCTGTCAAGATGTTTCAATAATCATTTACATAGACAAACAGCTGTCAAAATAGCATTGGCTAAAGCATCTAAATATTGGTGAATGGTTTTGGTATAAGTCCACTTTATAGTTCACCTCGTTCATTGAAAATAACCAATTTAAAAGAATGATTCGTCAGCAGAGAATTAATACATGAAGACATGACATATGGAGCTGTAGGAAGATTAAGGCTCTGATGAATTTGTACTAACCAGCTGGAGCTTTACACGTTTATTCTGTGAGGAATTAGACGTCTAACCTTGGAAGGTGGGGCAGAAAGTTTTGGAGATCAGATATTGTGCTCTCTGTGTACTATCTTTGTTTAACCTGGAATACTAATGCTTGCCTGCATGATCATTAGGTCTGCTGTATTGTGATGAGCTCACAGGGCGATGACCTAATCACAGAGATGTTTATGTCGAAAAGGAACTTTTAGAGTGAAAGCATTTCTTAAACGAGACATAAGAGAATATATTGTAAAAGTAATTTGGATGCTTTTAGTGCATGATATCACCAAATGACTCATAATAAGATGTATATTAATGCACTTTTATATTTTGTAAAGAAAATGAGTGGTGATTGCAAGTGGAAAACTGGGTGGATGTTGCCAGGGCATTGCAATGCGGTTGCTAAGGTGGTTTTAGCATGTTACTATGTGGTTGTTTGAGTTTCCTGTTTTTCCTTGGGCATTGCTTAGAAATTTTACTTTACAAAAATAATTAAGTTTATTTTATTAATTAAACTAAAATAAAGTTCAATTAGATTTTCCAAGTATACTTACATACTATACATATATAGAAAGTCCTCTAAAATCAATGTACTAGTAGTATAAGTACACTGTCAATACTTTTAGGACTAAACTGGTACACTTTTTAGTTTTATAAAAAATTACTTTAAAAGTGTATATACTCAGTAGTACACTTTTGAGTACGCAACTAGTTTACTTTTTTTTCTATTGCAACTATTCTGTGAATTTATAGGTATACTATTAATGTATTAGCTACAGTAGCTAAGATAAAGTTCAGTTCTACCTATATTTACTTAGTAAATAGTACACAACTCTTTCCCCACCATTGACGGAAATGTACGGCTTTTCATGTTTTTACTGTTATATGGTAGGGGACGCTATCACGCATTTTCCGAACGAGTACTGAATCTCCTGATCAAAACACAGGAAATGCTGCCGGTGGTTGGAAACGTAAAAAAAGCACAGTAAAGAATACATTTATATGAATGCATAAGTGAGAAAGCGATTGCATGTGAATTGGCTGTGTCTAATAGTGAAGCTGTGGATTTTAGTTACTAAGAAATATATGCTAGAATTTTTCAGTTTCTAAGATATTTTATTGATAAATCACAGAATAATGTAGACAATACATTTCTGCGCTACTGAATGTTTCTGTGTGTATGATCTGCACATTATGTACAAGCAACTATGCGCGTATATTACAATGCAGCAACAAGTTAGTTTAGAATGGAGATTATCTTACCTGTACAACTGTGTAAAACGTGCATTACACCAATTTTGAGCATCCGGATGGTATAATCAAACATCTTGTGGAGCACTCTTGGAGTATGCATTTATTTGTCATTTTAACTGTTTGGAAACAGAGAGTAAAAGTGGACTTCAAAGATTTCTTATCCTGTTGCACCCTCTACCAGCGGCTAGTCGATGTCAAGTTTAAAGCGTCATGGCAGAGCATTAAAGTCGACTAGTCTGTGCAACACCACACATACACACATGCACGCACGCATGCACGCACACACGCACGCATACACACACAAAAATTATTCTGCTCATCAGGCCTAATCCTCTGTAAAATGGGACTTAAACGCGGCTGTAGAGTTTGGAGAAGTTTGTTTGTGTACATCTGTGTTTTTGAGCGAGTCAGTCAAATCTAGTGTACTCCCTTCTGAATTATTATATGAATTTATATTTGTTTTTTTAGTAAGAAAATATGACTTGTAGACTTTTGTAGTTAGTCACTCAGACAATCAATTTAATGGACATGCTATCAACAATCAACAACTGGGCACCCTGTCACCAAACTATTACCCCAAATGATTTACCCAAGTGAACACTTTATTTATTTACTATGAATACAAATGGGTGGGAAAAATAAGATATGGTGTAGCCGAAATTGCCTGGGGCACTTGAGGGGCATTCAGTGTTTTTGAAATGTGAAACTATATTGCATTTTGTTCAAAAACACAATTTAAACTTTAAAGAGATAAAACCTCAACTGTACAAACTTGGATCTAATGTTGTGTTTATGCATTTTAAAATGATACATTTCTTCCTCTGCTGTCAGAAATATGACTTTCATCTTTTCTAAAGCCCTTGGGCAGCCTATGAGTAGAGGGTCCTTTGAAATATATAATTTTATTCTGAATCAGATTACAGCGCTCTTGATCAATTCAAGCATGTCTTCCCCTTTCAAAACAGAATCATCCTGTCAAAAGTTAATGTTTATTTCTTTAAAGCAATACATTGGATATCCTTTTGAATTTAAACATTTACTTTGGATTGTTAAATAACAGCCAGGTGTATTTTTCAAGGTCATTGATTTTAATATTTGCTTAAGTTTCATTTACACAGCTGTTAATTCACTGAGTCTATTGACCAAATCCACGTTTATGTCGCCTCTATTCAAAAAGTCATTATCGGTGTCAACAGCAGTAAGTCTTGCTCTAGTAATCTGCTCGCTTTTGAGGCCTATAGTCCGTAACCTATTAATAATCCAGTGTCAAGTCACACCCGTTAACAAAAACACAATTAGCAGGACCATTAACAATAATAATTAATTTGCAACCATACTTTCATCCCCTCTGACATTTGGTAACAACTGTGCTAAATTTATTGTAATAATCATGCTGAATTAACAGATTAAATTGTCAGCCTTATGTATCATTATGCTTTTTCTTTGTACCCAAAACCTTATAATGTACCAACATGAAAGGGACTGTATACAGGAAGGTTTCTCTGTAGAGGAAGGTTACTTCACAAGCAACAAACTCATAATTTAAATGTTGGATTTTGAAATGTGGTTGTTATAAACCAAGGTGGCTGGAGAAAGATATCCTGTTTGTTTGCATTCCCATTCCTATCAATAGTTGTTCAGTTGGGATAGCAATTATGTGATCTAGAATTTTCTTTGAGTCACCTGAGTTGCAAATGTGACTAATTGTGACTAATTGCATGTAGGAAGATTATGTTCCAACATTGAGGATTGGCTCTTTGTACACCAATTAATGCGAAGATTCCTCATTTTGTGACACCAACTGTCAAAAATGGTGGAGAAAGGGGGATGTTCTGGTGCTTTTGTTAGATTTAAATTCAGCAACTTAAGTGGCACCATGAACCAAAAACACTAGCATAGCATTTTGCAGTGCCATTTGTGTTTCATTCACGATAAAATGCGGCTATGACCACTTCACCTAATGGTTCTATGTATCACTACAACAACAACCTTAGCAACCACTGTTAACAATGCATACATATTTGATCTCATTGATATTATTAATTGAAGCGTACTGTATAAATAGAGTATTGTGAGAGAGAGACGGAGTAAACGAGTGTATTCAGATTTAACATATTCCTTCAGGTCAGTCCTATGTTCATAATAAATCCGTTTGAATGTCTGCTGCGATATCTTGTCCTTTTAACAATTAAGGGGCTTTCCCATGCCCTGACACTGATAGCGCTAGACATTTGTCAGTTGTGTCTTGCTCCTCGTTCACAACAAGTTTCAGTCATTTCAATATAAAAGTCTTTGCTACTGACTCACTCATAAAGACAGCCTTTGCCACCATCTAATGGCTTAATAATGTAACTTCTATTGCTGTTCATGGTCAGGGACAATTTTTCCAGCGGCAGGAAGGAAGATTTTACTTCATGAAAGTTGCATTGATACATATTTTTGGGCTTTAATATTTGTATTGTGTGGTAATCGTTTTATAAAATCAATAAGGTACAAGAGGCTATGCTGTATTATGAATAAGTCACGGGTGAAGGGCGTTGTTAGGCACAACGTGATGCTAGCCTCGAATACCTTATTGCTTATGTACATTGAGATATTAAACAACTTTCAATAGAAACAGGAACATTTTAGTTGTTCCAAATATACCTCCCTTTAGGATAATAAGGTAACACACAATTTTACAGTGTCCTTGTTACTCAATATATAACTATAAATTATGCGTAATTACATGCAGCTAACCCTAAACCAAAACCTAATCCTACTCCTATAGTACGTACATGTAGTTCACTGTAACAAGGACACCTTCAAATAAAGTGTAACCAATAATAAACTGGAACTGATAATCACACAGTGATTAAAAATGGCACAATATCAAAATGGTTTAGTCTAGTCTAGTAGGGAGATGGTTCCATTCACCGATGACCTCCTGCTGCTATATCCTTGAGTTGACATTAAATTCAGTGGTACTTCTCCAACAGGGACAAGAATGAATCACTCTGAATTACTCTTCAAGTAATTGCAGAGAAGAGTTAAAGGGTTGAAATAGAGGTTGAAGGAGGAAGAGAGATGATCTGTCTTAGCAAATGGGATTTCTGCCCCCTACATGTCGAAAGTCCGTAGAAATAAAATAACAGCATAACTTTTATTAACTCAGCCATATGACATCTTGAGTAATACTACTTACCCTCTTTATGCCAAATCCTATTTTATTTGCTCTGACCAACTGGAGGACCAGCAGCATTGAAGGGGACAAAAAGGAGGCAGAGGCTTTGGTGTGGATGAGGTGGTGTTTATAGACATGTTGTTTATGATGGCACCCTCATATTGGAGATGAAAGCAGAAATCAGTTGGAGTGTTTTGTATTAGGAAGAAGAGGGGCATGAGGTGGCTTTTGAATTGACATGGCTGTTTGTTCTTCATGAGAGGGTCGTCTGGTCTAGTGTCCTGTTTTGAGCGTTTTGAGGTAGGAGTTGCATGGGTAACATCTCTCTTTCAGAATGACCATCCCTTCATTTCTCTCTCTCTCTCTTACTCTCTCTCTCTCTAGAAGCAGATTTTCATTTTTTCTGTCCATCTACCTTGTAGGGCGAACAGCTTTTGTCCTGTGAGTGGACAGTCATTCACAAGAAGAATTGTGAGCAAATACAAATGTAAAAATAAAAATTACAATCTGTATTTCAAGCATCAGATATGACAACAATACCTGGAGAAAGCTGTCCATCAGCTACTTTTCAATGCTTTTTGCACACATGAGTCGAGACCAGCTCATCTGAGTTTAGACCGAGGCCTGAGTTGAGTCCATGATAAGACCAAGACCAAAGCTTGTGCTTGAATGTTTGTGTTATTAATCTCCAATTACTTTAAAATGAACTAGGACTTGTGGGACTTGTAAAAGATTTTGGCATGTAAACTGCTAAGCCAACCCAACTTTTGTCTTTCTTTCTTACTTATTTTTAAAGACGCTTTTCTTAAATGATCTCAGACACCATCATTAAGCAATCAATAATCAAAATAATAATTATTAAGTGAACACACATTTAATCAAATACCCATATTCACCCACCTGTTTTAACTATGGTAACTTGTACATGTTATGGCTGCAATATTTGGTTGCATTTTGACATTGCAAATTAAAAAGTTTCAAAAATGGCAAAGAATGTTGTTATAATACACAGTTGCACTGCAGTAGTAATAGTAATGCATATCAGTCGGGTTTCCAAAAAAAAAAAAAAAACCATCCAAAAATCACCTCTTTGGTTTTGTGATTTTATAGACCCTCTCCAGTATTATTTTGCTGCATTATTGCATATCTGTGTTCGCTCATTAAACTTTATTGTTGCCCATGATGTTTATTGTAAAGATTCTCTTGTGTGTGAAATTCAGGAAAATTACTCATTTAGCAGACATTTTTGGAGAATCAGACAGCAGTTAGCTCACCATATGATGTTTAATGTTTTGGTAAACTTGTCATGAAAACTGGGGAACCACAATTGCAGGCCACTTTTAGTTTCCAGCACTTTTGTGATAATGTGGATAATGCTTTACTACTTCTATATTTCAGGACCAACATTACAGGAGAATTTCTAAATTTTAAAGGTGCACTCAGTTTGTCTGGCTATCACCAAGCTCAATCTTTTAAAGAGATTCCCTGGTGTTAAGACTTGTATGGCTTAATATAATATAAATTATGTCTCTTACTGAAATATGTAGTAGAAAATCCATGAAAGATCTAGGTATTTAAAAAATCTATTACATATTTGGACAATGGGCGGCGCCATTTTGTTTGCATTCTATGTCGATGACGTAGAATGGTTGCACTTGGCAATCAACTGCTGTTACCCGTAGCTATTTTTACCACAACACAACTCGAAAAATGTTTCAGAGTTAAACAAAACCAATTAATTGCTTTGTAATTGCATTTAAAACACACTCAAACACACACGCACAATGCAGTCTTATATATGGCATATAACAATGTCTTGTATGAAGCCAAATATACAGTATGTTGCCTTACAACATTAGCTTTTCTTTAACATGCCATTATACAGTAAACAGGACAGGTTGAAAATTGATGCACTAGTATCCTTGTGGAAAGCTGTTTTAGGTCAGCTTCAAGCCTATTTGTGTCACAGTAGAACACCAGTAAGTATAGTCTGCAATCAGATGATTACATTGTGTTGTTCTACAAACCCGATTCCAAAAAAGTTGGGACACTGTACAAATTGTGAATAAAAAAAGGAATGCAATAATTTACAAATCTCATAAACTTTTATTTTATTCACAATAGAATATAGATAACATATCAAATGTTGAAAGTGAGACATTTTGAAATGTCATGCAAAATATTGGCTCATTTTGGATTTCATGAGAGCTACACATTCCAAAAAAGTTGGGACAGGTAGCAATAAGAGGCCGGAAAAGTTAAATGCACATATAAGGAACAGCTGGAGGACCAATTTGCAATTTATTAGGTCAATTGGCAACATGATTGGGTATAAAAAGAGCCTCTCAGGGTGGCAGTGTCTCTCAGAAGTCAAGATGGGCAGAGGATCCCCAATTCCCCCAATGCTGCGGCCAAAAATAGTGGAGCAATATCAGAAAGGAGTTTCTCAGAGAAAAATTGCAAAGAGTTTGAAGTTATCATCATCTACAGTGCATAATATCATCCAAAGATTCAGAGAATCTGGAACAATCTCTGTGCGTAAGGGTCAAGGCCAGAAAACCATACTGGATGCCTGTGATCTTCGGGCCCTTAGATGGCACTGCATACATACAGGAATGCTACTGTAATGGAAATCACAACATGGGCTCAGGAATACTTCCAGAAAACATTGTCGGTGAACACAATCCACCGTGCCATTCGCCGTTGCCGGATAAAACTCTATAGGTCAAAAAAGAAGCCATATCTAAACATGATCCAGAAGCGCAGGCTTTTTCTCTGGGCCAAGGCTCATTTAAAATGGACTGTGGCAAAGTGGAAAACTTTCCTGTGGTCAGACCAATCAAAATTTTAAGTTCTTTTTGGAAAACTGGGACGCCATGTCATCCGGACTAAAGAGGACAAGGACAACCCAAGTTGTTATCAGCGCTCAGTTCAGAAGCCTGCATCTCTGATGGTATGGGGTTGCATGAGTGTGTGTGGCATGGGCAGCTTACACATCTGGAAAGGCACCATCAATGCTGAAAGGTATATCCAAGTTCTAGAACAACATATGCTCCCATCCAGACGTCGTCTCTTTCAGGGAAGACCTTGCATTTTCCAACATGACAATGCCAGACCACATACTGCATCAATTACAACATCATGGCTGTGTAGAAGAAGGATCCGGGTACTGAAATGGCCAGCCTGCAGTCCAGATCTTTCACCCATAGAAAACATTTGGTGCATCATAAAGAGGAAGATGTGACAAAGAAGACCTAAGACAGTTGAGCAACTAGAAGCCTGTATTAGACAAGAATGGGACAACATTCCTATTCCTAAACTTGAGCAACTTGTCTCCTCAGTCCCCAGACGTTTGCAGACTTTTATAAAAAGAAGAGGGGATGCCCTCTTTTTTTGTATTTTTTGAGATTAAAAAGTTTTTTTTTTTTTTTTTGCCTAGGTCATAATATAGTATTGTGCAAGGAACAAACAAAGCTAAAATAAGTCGTTATTAATCAATAATCTACCTATTTATGCATAATTTGTGTGAAATGAAATAAAAGTTATTGGTGTTTTTCTGACACAAGTGTTTTATTCAGCTGTAAATGTAAATGTCTAGACAGAGGAGCAAGCCTATGTTGGTTCAAACGTCATGTAGGCCCACTTGGATTAAGCAGCTAAAGTATGATATTTATAGCAAACTTTCAGCACCTCAACAATATATCACACAGTTTTCAGGTTTGACAGTATTTTCACACTATTTCCTTGTTGGGGATTGAGGTATTGGCAAAAGGTCTAGTTAATCTCTCACTGCTTCTGTAATGACCCACTTTCGTTCTTCTTTATTATGAACAAGAGCTAGTTTGGGGAAAAGCCTTTACTCTTTAGCGTGACCATTTTCCTATCTCTTCTCTTACAGGAACCAGACAGTTCTACACCAGTTCTGCTGTCCTGCTCCGGAAGCCCCTGAGTCTGACTCTCAGGCCTGTGTACCCAGGTAGGTGCCTCCTGACCAAAAACTCCATTGCCACAGTAAAGACTGTGTTTCTGATGGTGCTAGGCAACACAACTGCCCTAGTTATACCCTTCCTGAAGTGGTTGCGAGTCTTTTCATGCCTTGTCTCCCTACAGTAAATTCAGCCCCTGTCATCACAGTTAGCTGTGACCTTGACAGAGCAAACACTGATATAATTTCCCTCTAAATCAGGCCAAAAGAAAAACATGTGTATCTAATGTATAACTGCCATGTTTGTCGGGAGGCATAAGTTCCGCTCAGTTGGCTTAGCTAGAGGCTAAAAAAAAACCTTGGTCAGAGTAATTTCCCATTCTGTTAGCATATCTGTGTTTACACAAGTGTCACGATAAGCATCTTGCTTTGCGATGATTGCCCAAATCAATCAACTGGAGATCCGCATCTCTGGCCTCTCTAGTCACTTAGGGCCAGATTAATTTACAGCTTGCACCAGCGCAAACCCTCTTTTGCCATTAAACAAATTATACTGGATTTACTAAAGACACGCAGTGATAAATTTGCACCGAAAAGGCATGGCGTCTTTTTGTGTCTGACCTTATTGCATATGCATTTGTAGTAGTTTCGCTTTCAGACGCAAAATTTATGGGAGGAGAGTATCTAAATGAATCATATAAGGTAATTTACTAAGGTTTGCGCTAGTCAATTCACTGGTATTTGCACCATTATTTAACAGCCAAAAAAAAGAAGCATGTCTTAAACCTCTTGGTAGATTGTGTTGGTCATTATGGAAATGATCCGGCTGCATCTGTATTCTTTAATTTGAGCGTCGTCAGTAGATTGCACGCATAACTTTCCACTCCCATCTGCGCTTTTTTGGAATTGCGCTCTCACGCTAATTTGCCCTGTTTAGTAAATCTGGCCCATAAAGTGTTTTAGGCAACAAAACTAAGCAACAAACTAAATATGATACAAAAACAAGTACAGACACAGTGTTGGTGCTGTCTAATATGAACCGTTATTATGTATTCAACTTTGATCATCTACCACAGGTTTAAGTATTAAAACCATTGTCAGATTAATCAGCATTATTTGCTTATCTTATTACCTTGTAATATAGCACTTTTTTTTTTTTTTTGATAAAACATTATAACCCCTAAATTCCTGTTGTTGTGCAGCTTTGCAAATCGGGATGAATTGGTGGGAAGGCATCAATAGTCATTAAGGACAGCACTCCCTATTCTGTAGGTCTCGGTGTTTGGAAAGGTTGTTTTCGAAAAGGAAAGAATCAAAGAAGTGATGAGCACAGCAACTAAAGCAAACTGGTATTGATGATGGCCTTTCTCTCCTGTAGCACTGGCCATTGTTATTTTGGTTGGAACACTGCAGTCGCCCACAGAGACGCCTCTAAATCACACTGTAAACGCCACAGAGGGCACAAGTTATTGAATTAGAACCAGAAAGATTGCCAGAGTGGAGGATGGAAGAAAAATGCAATCGCACGTCTCACTTAGGTTTGTCTTGACAGTGTGTACTGCAGAGGTAGAAATAACTGGCATTTATACATTGGAACATGTTTGTATGAGTTTCAAATCCTCTGCCACTCATGGGTTGAGAAAGAAGATTCAGTAATTCCAGCTGCACAAATGATTCGCTTAAAGATCTATTTCTATCTGATCTGAAACTTAGAAATTAATTTGGTTGACAGAACTGATTCGAGTTTCACTTTATTTTGATTGTCCCTTTAACACATTCTGTTGACTATAAGTAATGTTGCACCTACATGTCTACTAACTCTTATTAGAGTGTTAGTAGAGTATTAGTAGACTGGTTGGTTTAGAATAAGTTGACATGGACTTGCAAAGTTACTTATAGTCAGTAGAATGTCTGTTCGGAGGTCATCACAAAAACAGAGTTAGCAGATATACTCACCCCCATCTCATCCAAGATGTTCATGTCTTTCTTCAGTCGAAAAGAGTTTGTTGAGGAAAACAGGGATTTTTCTCCATATTTCAATGGCAACCAATGGGTTGAAGGTTCAAATCAATGCAGTTTCGAAGGGCTTCATAGGCTCTGCACGATCCCAGTCAAGGAATAGGGTCTTATCAAGTGAAACCATCTGTCATTTTCTAAAAAAAAAAGAGAAATATTTATATACTTTTTAACTTCAAATGCGCAACTTTGGTGTCGGTCTTCTTCTTTACGACTTATGACGTCATCACATCAGAAAGGTCATGCACGTGACTTGCGTGGAAGTGCCATCTCGGTGTTAAAACAAACGTGCAAAGACTATATCAAACGGCATTTACAAAAATAAAGGTAAAACAATGATGTTGGACAATTTTAAAGTTGGAGGAGAACACGAGATGGAGTTTTTCGGCACTGGGTCGGTACTTGCCGTCATACGCTGTGAAGAAGTTGCACATTTGAGGTTAAAATAAGTATGTATATATATATATATATATATATATATATATATATAGGAACACCTGTTCAATTTCTCATTAATGCAATTATTTTTAGAATCACATGGATAAGACTCCTATTCCAAACTGAATGTCAGAATGGGAAAGAGCCCTCTGAAGCAATTTTGAAACTCCATTGATTTGGACCTTCAACCCGTCTGAATATTGCCATTGAAATCCAGTTATGGGATTTTGGAGAAAATTTCTAGGGTTTACAAAGAATGGTGTGAAAAGCGGAAAAACATCCAGTGAAGAAAGAAAGACATGAACATCTTGGTTGATGATAGAGGTCAGAAAATTATGGGAAATAGATGTAATGATAGAAATTAGCAATTATATTATATATTATTTTTAAATACTACAATGTAAAAACAATCTACACAATAAAGGTATGCAGATTTAAAGCATTTGTGAAGCCACAACATGCACAACCTTGAGGCGGATGGGCTACAACAGCAGAAGACCCCACCTATGTACCACTCATCTCCACTACAAATTTAAAAAAGAGGCTACAATTTGCACAAGCTCACCAAAATTGGACAATTGAAGACTGGAAAAAATGTAGCAATGTCTGATGAGTCTCGATTTCTGTTGAGACATTCAGATGGTAGAGTCAGAATTTGGCGTAAACAGAATGAGGACATGGATCCATCATGCCTTGTTACCACTGTGCAGGCTGGTGGTGGTGCTTTGAGAATGGTGTGGGGATGTTTTCTCTGCACACTTTAGGCCCCTTAGTGCCAATTGGGCATCGTTTAAATGCCACGGCCTACCTGCATTGTTTCTGACCATATCCGTCCCTTTATGACCACCATGTACCCATTCTCTGATGGCTACTTCCAGCAGGATAATGCACCATGTCACCAAAGCTCGAATAATTTCAAATTGGTTTCTTGAACATGTCAATGAGTTCACTGTACTAAAATGGCCCCACAGTCACCAGATCTCAACTCAATAGAGCATCTTTTGGGATGTGGTGGAACAGGAGAAAACGTGCCCTGGATGTGCATCCCACAAATCTCCATCAACTGCAAGATGCTATCCTATCAATATGGGCCAACATTTCTAAAGAATGCTTTCAGCACCTTGTTAAATCAATGCCACACAGAATTAAGGCAGTTCTGAAGGCGGAAGGGGGTCAAACACAGTATTGGTATGGTGTTCCTAATAATCCTTTAGGTGAGTGTATATATATATATACTATGTTTATTTTTATTTTTTTAGAAAATGACCGATGGTTTCACAGATAAGACCCTATTCCTTGGCTGGGATTGTGCAGAGCCCTCTGAAGCCCTTTGAAACCCGTTGGTTGCCATTGAAATCCATTATGTGGACAAAAAATCCTTGAATGTTTTGTTCTCAAAAACGTACTTTTTTCCACTGAAGAAAGAAAGACATGAACATCTTGGATGAGATGGAGGTGAGAAAATTATCAGAAATAGATGTAATCATAGAAATTAAATTATATTATATATTATTTTTAAATATAAGTACAATGTAAAAACATGTATCTACACAATAAATGTATTGCAAATGATTTAAATGTTTGTACATAGTAGTGAAAAGAAACCTTATATAAAGAGGACCAGAAATTCCTATGTGATAGCTTATTGGCCATTTAAAAAATAAATACTGAATGCTAATACCGTATTTCAAAATTAAGAGTTTCTTCCTGTAATAACAATGCTGAATGTCCAATAACACAGAATTCAAGGAGCTCTCGGTACAGAGAAGCAAACCACTTCAGACAGGGCACCGATGGCAGTCCTTGAGTTGCTGGTTGTTTGCTTTGAGAGAAAATTAGTTCTTGTTTTCTGTTGTCTGTCACTTTTGACTGTTTGTCAATGAGTCAGTGTTCATGTTTCTCTCCTCATCACACCCCTGCGTTGACAAGCACCAAATCATTCATGTCATGTTCTGCTTACTCATAGTTCACCAATGCACCATATGTGTTATAATGTTGTTATTACAATGTAATAACAGCACTATTGTATGATATAAAACTCAGAACTGCTCAAGGATTCTCTCCCAAGGCTCATTCTGATACAGCTTTTTAAACTTGTGTTAGAACAATCTGAAATACTGTGCCAAATTTGAAGTTGGAGCTACAGACAGACATTTTGGTCTTGGATTAGGGATTTTGAAAAGAACATTAACAACCAGAATTTTTACAATTACAGCATATTGGCATAAACATCTTTGATTTCCATTGAAGTCATTTTACATATCATAATATCATGTTTCATCATTCATAGCCAGCTTTGAGGGGAAACCAGCAGTGGTGTTGCTGCATGTTAATGGCGTAGACTAGCGGCTCCTTGTTGTGTTTGTGTGTCTGCTTTTTATACACACTCTTGAAATAGTCATTTGCTACACACTCTAGCAAATAATCACCAACAAATAGGGCTGCACAATAATGGTCATAAATGCTCAAAAAACTATAGGTGTGCCTGTAGGTGGACTTCCTTTAACCAGCTATGACAGCTTCATCACACTGATTACAATTATATTGATAAGAGTAAATTGAACACTACTTACCCTGAATAGGACTTCTGGGAATGCATGGTTTAAGTGAGTGCTTTGTATTTTGTCTTCACATTAGATATTTTATGAGAAGCATTTCAGTTTAATTCAGATTATTTAACAAATACAAAATCGTACAGACAGACTGCAAAGAACGATATTCGTTGTTAAGAGACTAGTTTTCAACTTTTTTACATTATGAGAACTGGGAAAACCTTGAGAAGCTTCTCTCAAAAGCTAAAACGTGAAACTCCTAATATTAATTCCAATCATTCAAAATTATGTTTTTATTTAAATTTTATTTTTTTTACTTTGTATTGCAGCACAGAGATTACACGGACCGCATTTATTCACCAACCATGATCGCAAACAATATGGTCAAGAATCATGTTTGGATTTATTACAGTTCATCATAGAGAATTTTCACTTGCAGATTTGGCAGCAAACCGCACACACATCCTCGTAAAGGAACACAGACTGGTTGTATGCCACTTTCATTCGAGCAGAATTTCACAGTGAACATCGCTAAACTCCAACGTACATGTTTGTTGTGTTGTCAGATCATCAGTGTTTTTGCCTGATTGAAAAGATTTAAGGAAACACTGGGCAGAAAATGTATCCTTTTAAGTTATTCTCTTGACATCTGGCAACCCCAAAGAGGAACAGCAGTGGAGGCTTGTTACCAATGCAAGTAACGAAAATGAAAATACTGAGCTACTGTCTGCACCTTTTCCCTTTGGCTTGGGATTGTTGGGAGAGGTATTGTTAGTTTAATATCTGCCAGGACCAGAAAGAAGGGATTCGCAGAGAGAAAAATTGCCAGGGACCGGTGTGGTGGTGTGGGTAAGTTTAAGGGTAGGGTTAGGGACAGGTGTGGTGGTGTGGGTAAGTTTAAGGGTAGGGTTAGGGACAGGTGTGGTGGTGTGGGTAAGTTTAAGGGTAGGGTTAGGGACAGGTGTGGTGGGATGGGTAAGTTTAAGGGTAGGGTTAGGGACAGGTGTGGTGGGATGGGTAAGTTTAAGGGTAAAGTTAGGGACAGGTGTGGTGGGATGGGTAAGTTTAAGGGTAGGGTTAGGGACAGGTGTGGTGGTATAGGTAAGTTTAAGGGTAGGGTTAGGGACAGGTGTGGTGGGATGGGTAAGTTTAAGGGTAAAGTTAGGGACAGGTGTGGTGGTATGGGTAAGTTTAAGGGTAGGGTTAGGTGTAAGGGAAGTGTCAGCAGTGTAATTATAAATGTAACTACAGAAATTAATTACAGATTTAATTACATGGCGATATTTTTTTTTTTTAAATGTAAGTGCAATGTAAAAACATGTGTGTACACAATAAGTGCATTGTATCAAATTATTAATTTAAATGCTAGTACATAGTAGTTAAGGCCACCTAATATAAAGTGGGTCCCTTTTTCTCTCTAAATTTTGGATGAAAGAATCTGTGGAAATCTGGAAGAGATATAGGGCCCTATTTTAACGATCAAAGTGCATGGTCTGAAGTGCATGGCGCAGGTGCACTTAGGGTGTGTCCAAATCCACTTTTGCTAGTTTAACAACGTAAAAACGGTCAGCACAGCAGGCGCATGGTCTCTTAATGAGTCTCTTAATGAGTCATGGGTGTGTTTTGGGCGTAACATGCAATAAACCGATCAGAGTCTCATCTCCCATTCCCTTTAAAAGACAGTTGCGCTTGCACCATGGCGGATTCGCTGTTTACATGGTGGAATTTGCGAGCAGATAGACTTCTTCTCCAGGCAGAAATCCTTTTATTTTTAATATTAAAAATGTTTGTGTGCTGCTGTGCGTCCTTGTGTGTAATAATCACAGTGTACGCATGTTCTGCACCCGCCTGTAGGTGCATATTACTAACGTGCCCTTTAAATAATAGAAAAAATACCATGTTTTCAGTTGCCTCAAAATAGCAACATGCCAACAATGCACCTGAACATGCCTCATTTTCAAACCAGCACACCCATGGCCGAACAAATGGTGAAAGTGCATTTGCTTTTTAAACAATGTAACGTGCAGGATGTGAAAATGATAACTGCGTCAGGCTAAACATTGCAAAAAACACTTTGTGTTGTATGATAGGGCCCTTAAACATGGTAAAATCTATAGAGCATACAACAGTGTTCTCTTATCAGTAGTTAAATGCATAAAAACATTTGCCAAACAAACTCAAGGAATGTGTAGTGAGGATCTCAGCTATGGTAGAAGCATTAAACATCTGGGCAATTTACACTAATAAACCTTAAAACACCATAATTCAAACCAACAACAGCATTTCATGAGATATTTGTACACAGGGACATCTGTACAGAGACTAGAATGCTAGTGCTAGGATACATTTTATAGATAGGACTAGAACTACCTACGAATATTAGGTATTCATGAGATCATGTTTAAAATGTAAAATGTATTGCTTTTCAACTTAGGTGCACGTTCTTTATGGAACTCCATTACTGTTGAGAAGCATGACAGTATTCATATTCTTTACTTTCTCAACTGAATACCACTTCCTCTCGGCACTTAGGCACGCTTTAATGAGATGTAGTATGCTAATTAGTTTGCACATTCTAGCATAATGATCCGAGTAACTGAACAGATAATCAGTCATTCAACTCTCATTAACGTCAGGGAATATTAAAACCAGGTGACAAAAACAACACAATACTGCTGAATATAGTCACTGATTATAAAAAATAAAATGCAATATGTTAATACTAATAAATAAGTTGTTTAAGAGTGACAAACTACATCATTCACAATTCACAAAAAAAGTAGGAAGATGCCAGTAAGTTCTTGTTTATCGTTCCCATTGATTCATCTGATTGGATGACCTCTGTTTAGTAGCGCATAAAGTCTATTTTAAAAACTCAGACATTTCAACAGATCTTTTCCTATGCCAGTGAACCTCCATTTTAGCAGTGTTAATGGTAGAAGAAACTCATTAGATTTAGTGATTCACATCATCAAATGCTCCTGCTTTTAGCACAGACTGAATATAATCCCAACACATTTGTTCCTGCTGTCTATGACAGTTGGCTCACTTAATGTGCTGGGTTTGCAGAGTGTTGTTAATTAATGAAATTAACAACTCATTAATTAGTATAACCACACTGGGTGCTAAAAAAAATTAAACCAATTTATCTACTCTGCACAGAATTCTCGCTATTTTGGTTACAAAAATGTTTGTAACACAAATCTTTAACCCCATACTCTATACATCACAAAATTTTACCAGGAATAAGCGTTTTGAAGCCCCCATAGTTTGCCAAATAGTTTGACAAGTGCTGTTTTCTTGACATACTTCCCGTTGAAAGGAGGTACATACTGAATTGAAGAGAGAATTGTTCAACATTTAGTAGCACATTAACATATAGATAAGTGGTTCTTAATTGGTGGGTCGTGACTAATGGTGCGTTCACACCAGACGCTAATGAAGTGATAAACGCGAGTGATTTACATGTTAAGTCAATGCAAAGACGCAAATAGACATTCTGACGCGATTCGCTGGATGGCGCAAATTGAGTGTTTGACGTGCGAAATGTGTGATCTCTTTACTCAATTTGAGGTATACAGAGGGTGATTTCAGGGTGATTGGGACACTTTTTGCCATTGAGATGACTTGGAAAAAGTGTCCCAATCACTCTGAATTCACCCTATTGAGACTACAAGCTAGTTAAAGCCTGCAAATTGAGCTTATTCACTGTATTTTAAAACCATCCATGTCAGCCATTTCGCGACGAGACGAGCCGTCTGGCAGAAGTCCTGCCCATGGCGCAAATTCGCGTCTGTGTGAATGTCACGTGCGAATGAAGCGAGTAAACTCAGACTGTTCAAGCGTCCATCTACACAAGAATAGCGCGATTTATTCGTGCAATTCGCGTCTGGTGTGAACGCCCCATAAGGCCCTGTTTTCACCTGGTATTAAGATTTTGTGCATTTAGGTCAATCGGATCACAAGTAGATGAGGGAGACACATTCCCGTTTACACAGTGTTTTAAACCACTTTCAACCACTTCTGTCCTGATTTCTTCAAGGGGATGGTCTATAGGCGGGTACATGTATAGGCTTTTTCAGATCTTTCACTCTAATGGACGAAATAAGCTCACACAATTTACACACGAACGCATCTGGAGACGACGTTTCTGTTCTGAGACCACACTGGACGTTTTGAGTGTGTGTTAGAAATTAGAAATGGTGAGAGAACATTGTGCTTGGTACGTTTTTCCTCTTCAAACCAAATTTGTGTCTTCAACTGACAAATCCTCTCTGGTTAGCGCGTTTCCCATAATGTTTACGCATCAGATCAGTAGGTGGAGAGTAGGTGGTCTTTTGTGACTGTTTCAATGTATTTGACCACATGAGCATTTACACTACAAAAGCAATCCGGTCGAATGTGTTTTCAACTACCTTTGGTGGTCGAAAGTGGACAAGCTCAAGATGTTTTAGATCCCGTTTACACCTGTATTTAGCGTCGTCCACTTGTGATCAGAATGACCAAATTGCATCGTAATACCAGGTGTAAACAGGGCCTATGTTTGGTGACTGAGAACTGGTTCTTATTTACAAATCTTTTGAGTTGGTGAATCAAAAAATACAACACCTCCACCGTAGTATACGATTCCCAAACGAATAACTCTTATGAGCTGGTTAAATAAATATATAAGCAAAATGTGTTACCACTTTAGAATGTTTTATTTACTATACAGATAGGGCCAGTTATTATATTGTATTTATGCTGCCAAATTATTTGTTAATTGTTACTATTAAAGAGTCATTAAGAGAATTGAGAACATTCTTGAGAATGAAATTCTTTGTAACTGCTATTTTCTAACTGAAGAACATGTTGTATTTACAAAAACATTTCTTAAGATTGCATAAGATTCTAACATTTATTTTTCTTAAGATTGTTCTAAAAACAAAACTTTAGAAGGAGAAACTGAATTCCTGAAAGCGATGTTCTTACGTAAGGGATAATGTACATCCAGACAGTTATTATCACAGAATAAACCCAGACAGAGTGATCTTTAATCAAAAACCGTCTGGATGTACATTATCCCGCTTATTACATGACTACTTGCCACATTATTAAATAATTAGACATGAAATATTGACTTGAGTTGAAATATTTTATTAGGTCTTTAAACGCAAAGATTCTGCAAAGAAAGCAGTTGCTAGCAAGTTCAAACTACTAGACCGACATTTAAGGGATACGGTACAGTCATACCTCTTATTACACAGTATTTCACCACATAAATAATTATAGGGATAAGCGATATTGGGACCCACTTTATATTAGGTGGCCTTAACTAAAATAGTAAAATTTAAATTAATCATTTGATACAATGCACTTATTGTGTACATACATGTTTTTACATTGTTCTTTAAAAAAAAAAAAAAAAAAATGTAATTACATCTATAATTAATTTCTGTAGTTACACTGTTGACACTTCCCTTAGACCTAACCCTACACTTAAACTTACCCATACCACCACACCACACCTGTCCCTAACCCTACCCTTAAACTTACCCATACCACCACACCTGTCCCTAACCCTACCCTTAAACCACCACACCACCACACCTGTCCCTAACCCTACCCTTAAACTTACCCATACCACCACACCACACCTGTCCCTAACCCTACCCTTAAACTTACCCATACCACCACACCTGTCCCTAACCCTACCCTTAAACTTACCCATACCACCACACCTGTCCCTAACCCTACCCTTAAGCGTACCCATACCACCACACCTGTCCCTAACCCTACCCTTAAACTTACCCATACCACCACACCTGTCCCTAACCCTACCCTTAAACGTACCCATACCACCACACCTGTCCCTAACCCTACCCTTAAACTTACCCATACCACCACACCTGTCCCTAACCCTACCCCTTAAACGTACCCATACCACCACACCTGTCCCTAACCCTACCCTTAAACTTACCCACACCACCACACCTGTCCCTAACCCTACACTTAAACACTACCCACACCACCACACCTGTCCCTAACCCTACCCCTTAAACTTACCCATACCCACCACCACACCTGTCCCTAACCCTACCCTTAAACTTACCCATACCACCACACCTGTCCCTAACCCTACCCTTAAACGTACCCATACCACCACACCTGTCCCTAACCCTACCCTTAAACTTACCCACACCACCACACCTGTCCCTAACCCTACCCTTAAACTTACCCATCCCACCACACCTGTCCCTAACCCTACCCTTAAACTTACCCACACCACCACACCTGTCCCTAACCCTACCCTTAAACGTACCCATACCACCACACCTGTCCCTAACCCTACCCTTAAACTTACCCATACCACCACACCTGTCCCTAACCCTACCCTTAAACTTACCCATACCACCACACCTGTCCCTAACCCTACCCTTAAACTACCCATACCACCACACCTGTCCCTAACCCTACCCTTAAACTTACCCATACCACCACACCTGTCCCTAACCCTACCCTTAAACTTACCCATACCACCACACCTGTCCCTAACCCTACCCTTAAACTTACCCATCCCACCACACCTGTCCCTAACCCTACCCTTAAACTTACCCATACCACCACACCTGTCCCTAACCCTACCCTTAAACTTACCCACACCACCACACCTGTCCCTAACTTTACCCTTAAACTTACCCATCCCACCACACCTGTCCCTAACCCTACCCTTAAACTTACCCATACCACCACACCTGTTCCTAACTTTACCCATATCCCACCTCAATTTCAGCAAAAGTGTTTTTCAATATAATATGAATTGTTGTACTTATTTTTTGATGTAAGTACATAGTAGTTAAGGCCACCTAATATAAAGTGGGGCCCGATATTGATATGAAATCATGCCTGTTTTTTTATCTTATAATCCATTACAGTGTACAAAACAATTGTTGCAAAATGGTAGAAGCTGCGATTGTATGAAACGAGAGCAAGTCTGCAATACCCGGATGACATAATTAAATAACTGTACACAAAATATTGATTTGAGTTTTAACATTTTATTAGCTCACCAAACGCAAAACTTCCTTGAAGAAAAAGTGTTCCTAGCAAGCATATAACGCTGACTTCAGTTACGCGGATGAGCCTGCGTTATCAGTTTTTACCGGTTGTTATCGAGGAATAGCATACTGCTGGATGGCGCAGTTGACCAATCAGAATCAAGTATTCCACAGAGCCGCGTAATAAAATCTAAGAGAGATCGCATCAAAGCCTGTCATTTTCTTTTGAAGAAAAAAGATTGTTCTTAGGAAAACGTTTGATAACTTCGTAAGAGTTTTATAATGATTGTACTGTTTAGAATTTATCTTAAGACTTTTCTGAACTTCTTTACTTTCTTAACTTCATTAAAAATCTATGTAACATAAAAGGAAAATACATAAGAAATATGTAAATAGCGAAATTTAAATAGCAAAAATGTCCCTTTTGATTTATGTCATGTAAATTGTTAAACCAGTAGGCTGATGCAGTCCATAGTAATAACGCATTTATACAGACATCCAACCACACAGTCTCTAATGCATTCTGACGAGACCATCTAGAAGTAAAACAGTTTGTCTTTCGTAATGATATGGTCAGGTGTTAGACTGAAACAGAGCAATTACACAGAGTTAAAGGTCATCTTTCAGGTGCTGTGAAATGCCCACTCAAGACACAGAGGTTAATGAACACACAATGCACTAGTAATTAGAACCCTCACATGCAAATTTTTCTTAATCACAGTTTTTTATTTAAATTTTGTTTTTTAACTTTAATTTCTCCGTCTGACCTTCTTTCCTTTGGCACATAGTCTCAAAATGATTTCATGTGCTGCTGCTACCTGTGACCTTGCTGGCTTGTCGTGCTGTTGTCATGGGAACAGAGGCCACAGCAGGAAGATGTGCAGACATGCCCGCTTTCGCAGGCAGGCTTTAAAAAGAAAAGACAATCTCAGGTGTGTGTGTATATGTGTGTGTGGCTGAATGTGTTTAGAAAGTGAGAAAAATGCTTCCTGAGTCATGCTTTGAAATGTGAAAACATCTGCCCACCTTTTCCTGGTTCAAGAGTCACCACAACCTCTTTATAAATGATTTGCCTTTTCACCTCGTTCGCTTGTGTATTGATATATATATATATATATATATATATATATATATATATATATATATATATATATATATATATATATATATATATATATATATATATATATAAGACATATATAAGACATGTATAAGATTAATAAAAATATATACATTTCATCATTTGAGGTGATATTTCACACACACACACACACACACACACACACACACACACACACACACACACACACACACACACACACACACACACACACACACACACACACACACTAGTTCACTATCTTTGTGGGGACTCTCCACAGACGTAATGGTTTTTATACAGTACAAACTGTATATTCTATCCCCTTACACTAAACCTACCCATCACAGAAAACTTTCTTACAGAAAACTCTTTCTGTATGATTTGTAAGCTTGTTTCCTCTTTGGGACTTCAATTTAGGTCCCCACGGTGACATAAGTCCCCATGAGTCAGTGTGCATTCAGGTTGAAGTCCCCACTGGGATAGAAAAACATGAACACACACACATGTTTGTTTTTGTGAACTGTGGGGACATTCCATAGGTTTAATGGTTTTTATACCGTAAAAAACGTATTTTCTATCCCCCTACACTACCTCTACCCCTAAACCTACCCATCACAGGAAACTGCACATTTTTACTTTCTCCCAAAAAAAACTCATTCTGTATGATTTATAAGCCTTTTGAAAAATGGGGACATGGGTAATATCCTCATAAGTCACCCTCTCATCCCTGTCCCTAAGAACAGTAAACCCTCTTGCCTAAATGACTATCGTCCAGTGGCTCTCACGTCTATAGTCATGAAGGTCTTTGAGAGACTCATTAAAAACACCATTTGCGCCTTCATTCCTGACACTTTGGACCCTCTTCAGTTTGCCTATCGTCCCAATAGATCGACTGAAGATGCCATCTCTCATGTCCTCCACTCCTCCCTCACTCACATCGACAGCAAAAGTGGGAACTACGTAAGACTGCTATTTATTGACTATAGCTCAGCCTTTAACACCATAGTTCCCACCAAGCTAACCTCCAAACTCCTGGATCTCGGCCTGAATCCTTCTCTCTGCCACTGGATTGAGGACTTCCTCACTGGCAGGCCTCAGGTGGTGAGAATAGGCCAGTCCACCTCCACCTCCATCACCTGAGTGTGGGAGCTCCACAGGGCTGTGTCCTGAGCCCCTGCTCTACTCTCTCTACACGCATGACTGTTTGTCCACACACAGCTCCACCTCTATCATCAAATTTGCTGATGATACTGTTGTCCTGGGCCTCATTTCCAACAACAATGAGACGGCATACTTGGACGAGGTGGAGCATCTAACATCATGGTGCCAGGACAACTGTCTCTCTCTGAATGTTGGCAAGACCAAAGAAATGATTGTGGACTTCAGGAAGAGACAGCAACGGACATACTCCCCCTCATGATCAGCGGGTCACCAGTAGAGAGAGTGAGCAGCTTCAAGTACCTGGGAGTAAACATCTCCGAGGACCTGACCTGGACTGCTCACATTCAGACACAGGTGAAAAAGCCAGGCAAAGACTGTACCACCTGCGCCAGCTGAGGAAATTCAGGGTTTCACCAGCTATCCTGAAAACTTTCTATTTAGGGGCGATAGAAAGTGTTTTAACTCAGTGCATCACAGCGTGGTATGGGAACAGCACCAGTCATGACCGCAAAGCCCTGCAAAAAGTAGTGCGCTTATCCGGCGTATCTCAGGGTCAGCTCTCCCGTCTCTGCAGGGCGTCTACACCAAGCGCTGCAAAGGTAGAGCTACCAAGATCATCAAGGACTCTAATCACCCTGCAAACCCTCATTTCACACTGCTACCATCTGGTAAGCGCTTCCAGAAGCCTGATGGCCAAAACTGAGAGACTCAGGAGGAGCTTCTTCCCCAGGCCATCAGACTCCTGAACTCAGTCACTTAACATCACGTGACTTCACGTCAGGATAAACATCGATACACTGACATTGCACTGCACTTTCTGTTCTCGTTGTTACTGTGTAACAACCTGTTATAAACCTGTTTGCACATTATACTCTTTATACATTTGTTAACCACATATTTATAAGTCTACAGTTTACTCACTGCAAAGTCTACTTCAATTATTTTATTCCACTTTATCCTTATTTGTTACCTTTTTTTCTCTTGACTTGATTATTTATAATTCTACAGATATAGACATATATATATATATATATATATATATATATATATATATATATATATATATAGTACTTTTTATATCCTATTTCTATTATAATTTCTTCCTTGTGTTTTTAACTGTGAATTTGCACTGTCCATGGAGCGGACCTGTTTACATTTCACTGCCGGTTGTATATTCTGTATATAACTGTGTATGTGACAAATAAAACTCTTGAATCTTGAAATCTCTCCTTGTAATACCTATGTCATACCCATGTCATTATACACATTTGTGTCCTGATATGTCACAAAAATATGCGCAACACACACACACACACACACACACACACACACACACACACACACACACACACACACACACACACACACACACACACACACACACACACACACACACACACACACACACACACACTAAATGTATTATCCCTCCCTGGATAACTTTCTATTCACTATGCGTAACACACTGATTGCCAACAAAACACAAGGTGCGTCCCAGTTTGCATACTTATGCACTATTCTATAATGTTTTTAAGTATAAATAGTGTAAGTACACTCTAAAAAATGCTGGGTTAAAAACAACCCAAGTTGGGTTGAAAATGGACAAACCCAGTGATTGGGTTGTTTTAACCCAGCAATTGGGTTGTTTTAACCCAGCGATAGGGTTGTTTTAACCCAGCAATTGGGTTGTTTTAACCCAGCGATTGGGTTGTTTTAACCCAGCAAGATTGGGTTGTTTTAACCCAGTAAATGGGTTGTTTTAACCCAGTGGTTGGGATAAATGTTTGCTTAAAACAACCCAACCGCTGGGTTAAAACAACCCAATTGCTGGTTTTGTTTCTAACCCAGCATTTTTTAGAGTGTAGTGTGTTCACACAGAAAATTCCAAAAAGATAAAGTGCACTTTAAATACCCGGATGATGCACTAAATTAATGGAAAAAACGAAGTGTGGAATGTTGGACACTTCATGCACTTGACTGTCGCAGCTTTAATTACATAGTGGAGGGGGAGAGACTACCAGATTCTGATGTTGAATGACAAAATAACCATGTAAAGTTCATACACTACACGGTTGAGTACATAGTGCATAAGTACATAGTGTATAAGTGCATAGTGTATAGTGCGTCATTTGGGACACAGCTACAGACATTTGATGCAGTTTTGACTCATGACCGGGAACAAACAAACACACTTGCAGAACTCTGTTGCTGCTCCGGAAAAACAAACTGCATCCAACGTTTCCTTAATGCTGGGATATTCGGGAAGCTGAACAAGGTTATCTTTCCCTCACAACCAGAAACACACTTCTTTAGTGACATTGTTGATGTTGTGGGGCTGCCGACAGCTCTTATAACCTGAACGAAGCACGTTGATGGACGCGCCCACTTACTTGAGAAGTGCCCATACAAGGAATTCCACCCATTTTGACGTAATACATGGCCATACTCAAAAAAAAAAAAAAAAAAAAAACTTTCCGAAACCTGTTCGAATCCGGAAGGAGTGTATTTGTCACAGTCATATGTCCAACTAATTTTTTTTTTTTTAATTTTCGCATGAACATCCAACTCTTTAATAAATAACTCAGAATGCATGAAATAGCATTAGACCACAACCCCCAACCCCCACAACCCCCAATCTTAAATCTACAGCAAAGGACTGCAAAGGTTAGGGTACACAGAAAGAACTTCCAGAATCGGAAATGGGATTGGATTAATTCAGGGCCAGTTAACATTTGGTCACTTTGTGTTTTTACTGCTCATATAACTATCCGTTTTGTTGAAATTTCTTTCATTTATACATGACCACATAAATGTGTCTCTGCAAAACAAAAATAAATCCGATCTTATATTCTCTCACTATATGCAAATTTACATCAACGAAAGCAACAGATACGTGCTGCATTTTATTTATCATCAGCTAATTTCAAAATCAAAGACCGCAATATGAGAGAGAGCGGCACCAGTAAGATAATTTAGTCTCACTACTTTTAATGAAGATTATTGTGTGATGATCTGGATGCAACGCCGAACTTTCAGTTTCATTTGCGGCAGTTTGCACGTCGGCTTGCTGAAGAGATATTCAGCTACTCATCTGCGATGGACCATATCTGTGGTGATGTAGTATGTTGCAATAGCAGTCATATTTGGCTGCTGGTTGCCTATAACATGCTCTCACACCTTTGAAATTTACATATGTGGCTTTAAAAGCCAGATGCATTTACAATTGTCCAGTTTCGTCTGGAATGAGTCTCAAACCACCTCCTGAAGTGGTTTGAGTGATTGGATTTAAATCTCAAATGCATTTCGGAGGGCATCTTTTCAAGATCGGATAGCTGTCTGATCAGAGAAAATGCATGAAGTGACCAGGTGTAAACTGGCCCTTATACTGATGAAAAATAGCACATGTAAACACACCTATTGTAACACAGACTTTGCAAAATGGCTTTTAATGTAGACATACAATTGCCTGACAGTACCAGTGTACTATGCAGAGTTTAGTAGATGCAGTTTGAACACTCTAGGGCGAGTTTTTTTTTTTGTGTGTGTGTGTGGTTTCTCACCATGCTGTCATATAAGTTTGATATGTAATTGGACTGCTCCCTCAAACACACTTATGGGTCAGGTTGTACGAAAAAGGAAGTTAGTTTACCAATCTGATGTGGTGAATCAATTCATATTAATGCTATTCATAAGCTTTCACTGATGGGAGAATGCACCTTGGAAGCAATAGCCATTTCGACTGAATAAATCTTTCATTCACATAGTGTCTAGAGATTTGGGAGCCAATTGAAAAGTGTTCAACTGAATGACTGTTAAATAGAGAGAGGGCAGATGCTCACCTGCAATGCAGTGCAGTGTTTGGAAGCATTTCAACTGCCATTCTGATGCAGATGGTGTACAGAAGTATAAGTGTTTATTGTAGCTGATGCGGCACATTCAAGATCACTTACTGGCCCACTTCCAAGTCTCTATGAAGTTCTAATCTCTAGATCTGGCTTCTGGTTCTTCCTTCAATGTAAGTTTATGGGTTTTTATATATATATATATATATATATATATATATATATATATATATATATATATATATATATATATATATATATATATATATATATATATATATATATATATATATAAGACTGACTTGGAATCATTATGAAAAATGTATCTTATTACATAGATAATTTTTTCAAAAATAAAAATTGTTGTATTTTGGTTGGTAAAATAAATAATATATTGTTGAGCCAGACACGGTGTAGAGAATAAGAGCACTGGATTTATTTTTTGATGTTTGAATCTGTCTTTTCCAGTCCCATTTCTCATGATATATCAGCTCAGAGAGTTGATCCTTTTAAACAAAAAAGGAAGAAAAATATCCGAAAAATAACAATCCCATGGCAGTTGTGATAATGTGTATGAATTTAATCTCATTTGTACATTTTTGTACGATCTGCTTACACCCCAGTGGCAGTTATATTTAAATGTGGGGTTAGGGTGGACCTTCATGCTTAGTTGTTTTATAAAAATAGTTTACGCCACCTCGTAAAGTAGTTACATTTTCCCATGAGATTGTGTTGGTAGGGTCCCAATAAGGCAGCATCCATTCACGATTTTAATAAATACACTGTGAATTAGTTATTATTATTGCATACTGTTTTATAATGTACTACAGTACTCTGAAGTGCAAATTGTATCCACCAGTATTTACAATAAGTAGCATGTAAAGCTATTTGAAGAGTTCAGATGCAAAAGCCTCTAAAAGCCACTTCGGTCAAAAATGAGATAATGATACTGAGTGAATGCTCTCCACATATAGTAAACGTTCATCAAATACTTTCCCTTCAAACCCACTAAATCCCAGCCTCAGCCTCAGCCCATTCAGAAGTACCGGTACTTAGGTAGAAACCTATACATACGAGCCTGACAAAAATGCTTATTTTAAAGAGTGGCTTTTGCATCTGAACTCTTCATTTACACTTAAATATCATCTATTGTTATTTGTACCTGGTGTAAAAAGCCCTGCCATGAAAGTTTTAAAAAAACAAGTGTAATTAATATGAATACAAGTATTACATTGCTAAGACCTGGCACATGCATTTTAAGCTATATTTAAAAAAAAGTTTGACCTCCCCCCTCCTCATTTCTTACCCTAGATACTCATTGACCTTGTATCTACTGAGTTGAGTTCATTGTTTCTGGAAAAAAAACAAAAAAACAAACAAAACAAAACAAACAAAAAAGGTTTTTTTACCCCCATAACAAATGGACGTCTTCCAAAATTAATGTCTGGCACGGCTATTTTAGCACTGAGCTATTTTTAGTTAAATTACTGTGGTATTTAAGTGCTACTTTGTAACGAGTCCAGATAGCCGATGAATAGTGGTGAGAAGTGAGAAAGAACGAGACAGACAGAAAAATAAATATTTAAAGAAAGATGTCCTAATATCTTGCCTTTTCTCTGTCTCAAATTGGGTCCCTTGAGAGTTCTCATGAGGGAAAGTGAAGTTAATGAGCAGGGCACTTTTACCGCAGTGAAGTGTCCTCCAACTAAAACTCAATCTCCCCAGTCACCAAGCTGCCTGATTCAACTGCAGGTTTACACTTTATCTGTTGCACTTCCTTCTTTCCTACTAATGGCCTGTTGTGAGATAGCTCATGGCTAAAGGAGCAGAGAGGAAGCTGTGAGTCAATAAACCATCCCACTGCTGTGTCTAATGGTTAATGTTGAACACCGAAGGCAGCAGTGGTGGTTTTGACCCTCTGTGACCAAGCGCCTCACCAAGACTCTGTCAATATGAACTTAATGAAGATTGATTTAGTCGCTGATTTGGATGAAGTTGATTTTGCAAGTGATAGTGGAGCTGAAAGTAACTGTTTGCAGCTCTTTTAAGGATCAACTGCACTTTTAAAATTCTGCAGGGGAAATAAAAATAGAAAAATAAAAATATTTCTATGGAGAAAGTCTCTATTTGTTCTCTAATTGCTGACTAGATGAAACAGCTTAGAAATGAAAGAAAATAGCAATTCAACTTAGAAATGAAAGACAATAGCAATTCAATCTGAAAGCGAATGATTTGTTAGTTGCTACACAATTTATGAATGCACAGGTTTTCACCAGTGCACAAAATAGTGTTTACCACACTGTAAAATCTAATTAGTTAGACTTACTTAAAAAAAGCATGCAAACCAAACCAAAAAAAAAAAGAAGTAAAATAGGAATAGTATGTTGTGCTAACAAACTACACAAGAGTTCTAGTAACTAAGGGTGCTTTCACACTTGATTCGATTGCATGGACTGAACCCAAGTTTGATTGCTCCTCCCTTCCCCTGCTGGACTGTGTTCATATTATATTATTTGGGTCTGAAACACGGTGCGTTTGCATCATCAAAGCAGCAGATGTTTACCCCAATGCTTGTTAACGACAGCGAGTGAGAAGGTGGCAAAATGAATAGAGTTGCTCACCTCACTTTTATATTTTAGTTTTTGAACCGTTGTTTTTGTTACCAAAGCTTCAGTACGTAATGGCACTTGCGTCTTAAACAGACTCGGGTACGGTTCGCAGGTGAGCACCCGAGTTCTGAAGACAGCGTTCACATCATCCAAACGAACCAAACTCTGACGTCAATCGAACCCGGGTGTGCACCAAAAGTGCTAGTGTGAAAGCACCCTAAAGAAGAACTGTAGAGAGTACTTGATAATTTACTTTAAATTTACTCTTGACTTAGAATAGTTAGCATTGTTGTGTTTTGCATCCTGAATGTTGAAGTTTGTTTATGACTCAAGCATGATTAACTGTAAGATATTGTTACAAATATAGAGGGATTATATGAACCCAATTAAAATCTTCACAAGGTGTTTATGACATGTGTTAGCAATAATTGTAAATTGTAAATGATCCTTATAAGACATGAAGGGAAGTACACTCACCTAAAGGATTATTAGGAACATCATACTAATACTGTGTTTGACCCCCTTTCGCCTTCAGAACTGCCTTAATTCTACGTGGCATTGATTCAACAAGGTGCTGAAAGCATTCTTTAGAAATGTTGGCCCATATTGATAGGATAGCATCTTGCAGTTGATGGAGATTTGTGGGATGCACATCCAGGGCACGAAGCTCCCGTTCCACCACATCCCAAAGATGCTCTATTGGGTTGAGATCTGGTGACTGTGGGGGCCATTTTAGTACTGAATTCATTGTCATGTTCAAGAAACCAATTTGAAATGATTCGAGCTTTGTGACATGGTGCATTATCCTGCTGGAAGTAGCCATCAGAGAATGGGTACATGGTGGTCATAAAGGGATGGACATGGTCAGAAACAATGCTCAGGTAGGCCGTGGCATTTAAACGATGCCAAATTGGCACTAAGGTGCCTAAAGTGTGCCCCCACACCATTACACCACCACCACCAGCCTGCACAGTGGTAACAAGGCATGATGGATCCATGTTCTCATTCTGTTTACGCCAAATTCTGACTCTACCATCTGAATGTCTCAACAGAAATCGAGACTCATCATACCAGGAAACATTTTTCCAGTCTTCAACTGTCCAATTTTGGTGAGCTCGTGCAAATTGTAGCCTCTTTTTCCTATTTGTAGTGGAGATGAGTGGTACCCGGTGGGGTCTTCTGCTGTTGTAGCCCATTCGCCTCAAGGTTGTGCGTGTTGTGGCTTCACAAATGCTTTGCTGCATACCTCGGTTGTAACGAATGGTTATTTCAGTCAAAGTTGCTCTTCTATCAGCTTGAATCAGTCGGCCCATTCTCCTCTGACCTCTAGCATCAACAAGGCATTTTCGCCCACAAGACTGCCGCATACTGGATGTTTTTCCCTTTTCACACTATTCTTTGTAAACCCTAGAAATGGTTGTGCGTGAAAATCCCAGTAACTGAGCAGATTGTGAAATACTCAGACCGGCCCGTCTGGCACCAACAACCATGCCACGCTCAAAATTGCTTAAATCACCTTTCTTTCCCATTCTGACATTCAGTTTGAAGTTCAGAAGATTGTCTTGACCAGGACCACACCCCTAAATGCATTGAAGCAACTGCCATGTGATTGGTTGATTAGATAATTGCATTAATGAGAAATTGAACAGGTGTTCCTAATAATCCTTTAGGTGAGTGTATTACATAGGTTGCTTTTAAAAGGTGACTTAATTTCTGACTAAATCATTAACTATATGCTAGGTAAAATAACAGTTAACTTGTAAAAGCAACCTATTTATTACTTACCTTCCTTTGAAACCAAATAACTGTGATTTCTTGTTGCATCACTGCATCAATAGGAAGAGAATGACAATAATATGAATGTTCCAAGTGCCCAACCAAAGGGAACACTGATCACCATAATGGTGAGTTTTTGTTTTGTTTTGTTATTGGTTGACAAAATGACACTCAAAAAGTCTGATTATTGTAGAATTGTAGCAATACGTTAAACTCTACGGTGATTTGGGCTCATTGAAAAAAAAACAAAAAAACAAAAACATTACATTTTTGCAAAAACATACCTATACATACAATTCACTGCAGTTCCGATTTTAAATGAACACTAGTGCCAGTAAAAGACCACTACCTTTTATTCCTTTTCATCAAGGGCAGATTTTTTTCACACAGTACTATGTTATGACCTCAAAACACTTTTACCATAGTGCATTATTTGTAAAATAATACATTTTGAGGCAGTGGTGTAACTTAGTAATGACGGGCCCCAGTGCAGTCTATTACGTCGGGCCCCCTGCGCTGCACAGTTATGAAAACACATAAAAACACACACACTGTGCTTGTGCACGATATCATGAAATGTGTAGCCTATAGCACGAATTGTGTTTATCGTTCAATATCGTTCAATACTCATAACTTTTTATGTGCATATGATACGCAGTTTCTCATTTCTGCGTATATAAATTAAACCATACGTTAAATGCAATTCATGCTATAGATACGGCCTTTCTTGAGATCGAGCTGCGTGTCTATTAAACCCTAATCTATATATATGAATTTGTGTGCCTAAGCTAGGCTACTTAATTTAGACCAGGTGCGATTCTATGATTTTCATTTTAGGGGGGCTCAGCCCTCAGTGAGAGTATGAAAAAAATGGTAACACTTTAGTTTAGGGTCCAATTTTATATTAGGATATCGGCTGTTTATTACTTATAAAGCAAATATTAAGGCCTTATTCTGCAGGACCATATTGTAGGGTCTACATCCCTTAATCAGAATATAGGCAGGGTTTTATAATCACTGAGACTCCAAATGTTAGTTAGGGTGGTTCGGGGGCATGCTCCCCCGAGAAAAATTTGATTTATATGATCTACATATGTGCATTTTAAGATGTTCTGAAAGCCAAAAAATTAGATAACAATAGCTTGAAAACCATGTCAGTGGGCAGATATGACTGATATAATTTTTTCCATTTTCGTCAGTGAGGAAAGTAAATCTGGTTAACTGATATTTGTTTTATGAATCATTTTTATAGACACATTAATTTATTGAAGGCTACCAGGAAAGGTAACTGCGTTTATTAAATTCATGCACAATATGCACACATTCATTACCTACTAATCTTATGCCCAATACAGGCTGAAAAAAGCTGAGCTTTTTTAATTTACTGAAGGTTACAAATGGAATTATATTAATTTACAATATGTACACAATCATTATTGATCGTAGGCTATACCTAATCTGAAGAAAACTTGTTGTTTGTTAATTACATTATGAATCGCATTGCATAGGCCTATTTAAATTCAAAATGGCCAAAAAGTTTATTAATTTGTCAGAATAATTTTGTCATTTGTTTAACATTTCTGACTTAAAGAAGCAGCTGTCAAATATGAAATGTTAATGTAACTACTTAGGCTATATATGTCGCTCTCGGCGTCGAGTGGCGCTTCTAAAATTCGCGCTCAGCGTCAGCAGCTTCTGTGTGAACATAAAGCTTGCCTACTCTAATTATTTTGGCATTGACGAGCAGTGACAGACGAGGCTCAGATGAACACACACACCTCTGCTTCTGACGTGCGCTCTGCTTAGTGCCGCTGCGGATTGAAGAACACGCTGATTAACGCAGACTAAAAGGCGTCCGGGACGAAGCTGAAGCCTGCCACCAGTTTCATATTCTAAAGTTTAATCACATATTTTTTGAAGCCCCCCTAAAAAGGCCTAGTGACGCCCATGATTTAGACCAACTAAAATCAGTATCTTATCAGTTTCTTATAGTTCTTTTTGTGTGCGTCTCTCTCCAACATGCACACATTCGTGTTCTTGATCATACTTTGCTTTGGGGTAAAAAGAACTTTGAAATACCTTCGCAGTGTTATGTGGATAATGAACATCTTGACGCTGTTTAGATGAATCGCCTATGTGAATATGTGTTGCGCAATTATTAAAAAAACAAATAGCCTATGCCATTTTAAAGAGAAAGTGTCTGATCTGATCACATCAATGTGGATATGTTTGCACCAGCTCCTCGATTCAGCATTCCAGTCATGTGATAGCCTACTACTTTATACAATATAGCATAGCATATTGCTTTAAAGCCACACATATAATAACTATCTATAGGCCTACTGTAATTAAAACACGTATTCAAGAAATTTATTAAAAACAGAAAGACGTAGCCTATCATTTCAGCTTTACTCAAAGGCAGCGGAAACAGGCAAGAGGTTTCGTTACAATCGTCATTGACCAGGAAACTATAAAGCACCCCCTGAACCAGACAGTGTCAGCTTCTCTGTCTTCACAAGAGCTTTATGTCGAAATAGTTTTTTCTAAAAAGTGTGTGTGTGTCTCTCCAAAAAAAAAGAAAAAAAAGGAAAAAAATGCTGAATCAGCAATTCAGACCGTGTGTGCCTCCTTGCCCTGTCCCTGCACTTGTTCTGTGTTATGTGTTTGGGACTGGAGCATGCTCAGGCAGTCCTTGAAGGGGCTGACTGTGAGCATTGTGAAAAGTTGGCAGTGAGAACTCTCTGGTCCCACCGAGCGCTCTTTGAGGAAGGTGCTTCGGCTCACGTTCCTCGTGGCTTGGGTCCTGCTGTTGCCAAGGCACAGCGAAGGCTCGTGATGGATCTAGTAGAGGGGTTAGAGATGGGTGATCCCCTTTCTCTTCCCTTACCTGCTAGATCCAATGCTTCAGTTCGCGAGTCAGAAGCACGATCAGAGGTTTTGCACGTGCAGGTACAGCAGCACTCCAGTTATGAGGAACTAGATGTTGTGAGCCTGGATAATATTGATGAGGTATTTCGCCACCTCATACACACGCTCAAGAGGAGCTTTTGGAGGTTGTGATTCGCACTGTAGCCAGGTTAAAAATAGATTGGCCAGCCGAGAAGCAGGAAGCTCGTCAGTCAAGCAAATTAGACGAGCGTTTCCTTCCATCCAGATCACAACCTCCAAAGTGGGGCTTGCCGTTTTTTCCTGGCAAGAAAAACGGCTTCATATAGAGTGTTCTGTCCAGCAACATCTGCATATTCTAATATAATGGGTCTGAAACATCATGGTTATGCGGCGGTGCCTCGGGTTTAAGAGACGCTTGCGAGCTATCTTTCAAGTCTGCATCGTGGCTGAAAGCCCCGCAAGCTACCCACTAAACCAGCAACATCGGCTTTAGTGGGTAGGGCGTATTCAGCAGCAGGTCAGGCAGCTGCTTGCTTACACACAATGGTGGTTTTACAAGCTTATCAGGCTGACCTGCTGAAGGATATTGATGAAGAATGTGAGGAAGTGGGACGTAAAACGATAGCGGAGATTAGGAGAGACACTGACTTGTCTCTTCGGGCCACCAAGGAGACGGCCAAATTCATCGGCCGCTCTATGGCAGCCCTGGTGGCCACGGAGAGACACCTATGGTTAAATTTGTCTGAAATAAAGGAAAGAGACAAAAAAAAATCCTGTTAGATGCTCCTATCTCCCCTGCTGGCCTCTTCGGCGACTCTGTTCATTCAGTCTGTTCACTGAGAGGTTTCAGGAGGCTAAAAAACAAGCAGCTGCGTTCCAAAAGTTCCTTCCTCGCAAGTCTCATGTCCCTGGGGCTGCTGGGCAGGAGCAGCCTCAGCCGAGTGCGTCCTCCTCTCATAGAGGACAGCAAAAAGAGAGCGTTGCTCAGCCGAAGTCTTCCAGAGGTAGAGCAGATCTGAGGACTGTGATTATTTTCAGGAAGGCTTCGGCGAAGAAGTCCTGATGCCAAAGGTGTGTTATCACCACTTCAGAGTACCACCTTTCTAGGCATACTGTGAGAGACAACACAGTGGTGGTCTCCTACATAAATCACCAAGGGGGTTTCCGCTTGCGCCGATTATGGAAGTTGGCACATCAAGTCCTGATTTGGGCCCAAGGGAATTTTGGGCTTCTCGAGAGACAACCCACTGTCCCTAACACATTCGGCCCCCCTGGGGTTGGATGCCATGGTACAGACGTGGCCGAGGCTGCGTCTGTACGCCTTTCCCCTTGTGGCGCTGCTACCAGGAGTTCTGGAGAGAGTACGTTGGGACGGAGTCCGTCTGTTGTTAATAGCCCCTTTCTGTCTGGGCTGAGTGTGGTTATATATTGTGTCTCTCCTCGAGGGCCCTCCATGGGAAATTCCGGTCAGGAGGGACCTTCTCTCCCAGGTGATGGGGTCAGTTCTGCACCCACGCCCAGAGCTGTGGAAACTGTGGAAACTGTGGAGTTGGCCTCTGAGGGGGCCCAGCTCATAGACTCAGGTCTCTCTACTGAGGTAGTAGAGATGATACTGCACTCCAGAGCTCCTTCTATGAGGAGGCTTTATGCCCTTACATGGAGAGTTTTTGTTTCATGGTGTACAAGCCGTTTGTTGAATCCAGTTAACTGCCCTGTTGGTTCAGTACTAGAGTTTCTTCAAGAAAAATTATCTTCAGGGTTATCCCCTTCCACCTTGAAGCTATGCGTGGCGGCTATATCTGCTTACCACGTTCCTCTAGAAGGCACATCTGTGGGGAGACACCCATGGGTAACACTTCCTCTGTGGTACCTTGAGGCTAAGGCCTGCGGCACGCTCGAGGGTGCCGACCTGGGATTTGGCCATAGTTTTAGAAGGCCTAGCTCTGGCTCCCTTTGAGCCTATTGAAAAGGTGCCAGAGAAATTGATCATGCTAAAAACTCTGTTTCTTCTGGCTATCTCGTCTCTTAAGAGAGTCGGTGATTTACAATCACTGTCGGTCTCACCCTCCTGTCTTGAGTTTGCGCCTGGTATGGTGAAAGCATTTCTATTTCTGAAGGAAGGATATGTCCCTAAAGTTCCCACTTATGTGGCGGGTCCCATAATGCTGCAGGCCTTTTCTCCATCTCCGTTTCAAAACCCAGACCAGGAGAGATTAAATCTGCTCTGCCCAGTGAGGGCACTAGATTATTATGTCCACAGAGCTGCCCTGTGGTGTAAAACTGATCAATTGTTTGTGTGTTTTGGGTCCCCAAGTAAAGGGAAGCCCACATCTAAACAGACTCTAAGCAAGTGGATAGTCGAGGCTATTTCGATTGCTTATGAGTCGGCCGGTCAGCCCTCACCATTAAAGGTACAAGCCCACTCTACTCTGAGTATGGCTGCTTCTACAGCTTTGCTATCAGGAGTTTCCCTTCAGGAGGTATGTGATGCAGCAGGCTGGTCCTCTCCGCACACCTTCGTGAGATTTTATAACCTGGATGTGGCCTCTACTCCAGGTTCTCGACATAGTGTGCACTACGATTTCACACATACATGCACTTGGGATTATGGCGGCATGTGTATTGGGTTTCCGCAGCGCTTGACGCAGTGTGAGTTCCCTTGAAATGGAATGTCTCAGGTTACGTATCTAACCATGGTTCCCTGAGAGGGAACGAGATGCTGCGTCGCTTTCCCATACTCCCGGCATGCCTGTGACAGACTTGTTCGACCTATCAGAAGCTGACACTGTCTGGTTCAGAGGTGCTTTATAGTTTCCTGGTCAATGACTGATTTCACGAGTGCTTCATGATGCAATCACGCAGAGGTGTTCCCGCAGCACTTGACGCAGCATCTCGTTCCCTCTCAGGGAACCATGGTTACATATACGTAACCTGAGATGTTTTTTCTCAGACATTTTTAACTCGCAATACTCCGTCATTTTTGGCCATACAGATAAATGTGTGTCTACTTTTATTTGTGTACACTCACAATAACAACAAAACCTTGTGCTTTTGTAAAATAAATAAATAACGGTGCACTTTCAGCTGTCTGAAACTCACTTATCACATAAACATGAAACATATGTCTAAAGAAAGCTTAAAATCGCTACTTTTAAATAAAACAATTCACATTTTAGAGTGAATTGTGGAGCGTGCTGGCATAGAGCGGAACATCTAGCGGAGTGTCACACTACTCTGTCTCGCTGTGATACTAAGAAAAGGTGTCAGTAAGTGATTGTCCGTGTGATTTTGGAATCTGAAACCAGTGCATTTAATTTGAAACGTGAGTGTCACAATATCCTGCGGAGTCACTTTGTCACCAGGGGCCCGCTTGCAATGTGAGCAGGGCCCGCGTGCGCTGCGGGCCCCCCCGTCGCACGGACCCCAGTGCGGCTGCACTGCCTGCACTGTCTGTAGTTACACCCCTGTTTTGAGGTATGTAGCACGTGAACTGCTCCACATGTATGGTTTTTCTTATTTAGTAAACTTATGTCATTGCACTTGCGACGTGGAGAACTTGGGACTTGAGTCCTGTGAAACACAAAATCATTATAAAAGAGCTCAAAGACTAAGACTAGGATTTGCTTCAGCAAATGAGTTTTTATATCATCCTTACTTTTGTTAACACTATCAGGGTTTAGTGTAACATTCTGAACTGCCACGATACATGCAACTACCAACATAATAAAATAAAATGTTGCAAGATTCACATGAATCTGTTTTGGATAAAACTAAACGTGCTTTTAGCAAAACATATAAAAAAATTTAATATAATTTTTTGCAGAAATGTCGCCACAGGCCTGTTTTTCCAATGAGCCTGATTTGGGTGTTTTATATTGCTGCATTATAGGCTATGGCTTCTTGTAGTCTTTCAACTGTGAATGGCATATGTTAATAATGATTTGTCAGGCATGTTTTCCACCTGCCCCACATTATGTGTGGCACATTTGCAAACTCTCTGGAGAAGTGCAGTGGTCCTTACCCTTGTGTTTGCCAACTCAAGCCAGATTGTGCCACACTAATACATGAGAAATGGATTCACTTGACTTGTCTGCACATTTCATGTTAGGATGGGATCCAGAAACAGGCAGTGAATGATAATTGAAATCTTCAAAGTCCCTGCAAACAACAGAAGTCTATAATCCAGCAGCAAGTATCGTAGAACCCTATGCAAATTCAAATTGAAAAAGAAATGAGAAAGTATCCTCAGAGGAGAAACCGATAGACAAAGAAGTAGAGCTGACATGGATATTGTGGAAATGTGCCAGTCAAGAGCTGATATGGTCCCATCAATCAAAATGGAGAAGGGGAAATGGCATAAGATACACTTCACCACACTGGAGTACAACTGTAAAAGTGTTCTGCATGACTGCAGTCTGCTTCATGTCTTCAACTCTTTATTTTCATGTTCTGACAAAGTCAACCACAGAGCTAAATTAGGAGATAGCTATTCCAATTCATTTCAATGTTAGTTGCTTGGTTGACGCAGGACTCTCAGTATTAGATCTGCTTGCTTATGGGCAAAAATTAACCTTTGCTAATGGGAACTCATTTCTGGACATGGAAGATTTGATATTATTTTGATATTAAATTATATTACATTGCTTTTTGCATGTTTGATGGCACTTTCAAAGTGAAATGTCTAGTAAGTGGCGTTGAAAGCGGATTCAATTTTCTCTGAAACAGATGGCATTATTTTATTATGTATCGCAGCAGTCTGAAAATGAAATGTTCTGCAAGTCCTGCTTAAAGGTTAATGCGCTATCGCGTTTGAAAGTAGCATGCCACACTAAACCCAACCAATAGTGTTTGCAAAAGCAAAAATGAGATAAAAGTGCATTTTCTGAAACAGCCATACAATTTTAGCTTGCGTGTGCAAGTTTTTAATCTGTTTTATTAAAGGTTGCAATTCTTGTTTCATAAGCAGAACTGGCAGATTTTTATTTTGTACTCATACATTTTAATTTCTCTTAACTTGAAATATTTGTTAGATAATTTGTACTTTTAACTTAAAATTATCATGTAATCTCAATAAATATATTTAGTAGTGAAAACTGGGCTAGCTTTAACTAGCTATTTCAGTGCTAACTTGCTAATTGGTAACACAATGATTTGATATCATTAGCATAGCATAGCATAGCACAGCAATTGCTGAATGAGGATAATGTATACCATTTAACATTTATCTGTCCTAACTACTTGTCGCCATGATGGTAACCCGCCCAAAAACCCAACATAGAAACTCTTCTAAATTAGCATTCACAAGTTCATGTGCCCATATAATCTTAGCGTAAGTGGTAAACAGATTTGGCTTGCTGTCTTCTATAGAGGGGCTCAGAGAGGATATTCTACTCGAGCTCAGATTGCCTCCTTATAACACAGTCAAAATTGTACAACAGGAGGAGAAGGAAATGAGGAGGGATGCCGAAAAACTAACAACAGGAAGTGGTAAGAGGCTGGTTTTTATACCTTGTTATTAATTGAAAGATTAATAACTTTACTAGCAAAACATTAAACCTTACTAAATTTCCCACTTAACATTAATCTTGCACACACACACACACACACACACACACACACACACACACACACACACACACACACACACACACACACACACACACACACACACACACACATTGGTGCACCTATCATTATGAGGATATTCCATAGGCGTAATGGTTTTTATACTTTACAAACTGTATATTCTATCCCACTACACTACCCCTACCCCTAAACCTACCCATCACAGGAAACATTCTGCATTTTTACATTTTTAATATAACTTTGTTTAGTATGTTTTTAAAGCTATTTGAAATATGAGGACATATAAAATGTCCTCATAAACCATGTTTACGTTATAATACCATTATATAACTTTATTATATTATAACACTTAATTTTAGCATTTACTCTCCCTTTCAAATGTCACAGTAAAGCATGCTGGGAAAAATAACTCACAGCCAGTTTCAGGTAAATTTAAGTTTGTCTAAATTAAAAGAAACAAGTTCATAAAACTCTAAACAATGAAACAATTCAGATTACTTAAAATGTGTCATTTATTTTAACTTGAAAGAAAAATAAAGTTAATTTGATTAATGTAAGTTTACCCTACTCAAACCATTAAGGTTTAAAATCTATACATTCAAACTCCTGTTTTACATTGATATTCTTGGGAGTTGCACTTTCATACAACTTTCATAATTCGCAGTAATTATGTCTAAAAAGGTTCATGTTTATTCAGCACTACATTATCTGGTGCATTACACCATCTCAAATTGTATTATAACTGCTTATTTTTGGGTTAATATGACATATCCACACTGAAAAAAAAAGTGTTTGGATTTACATGATTTAATTGTGTACATCGGTCCCACATGAATCAATTAAGTTAAACAAACATAATTTGTTCATGTAACTTCAACATCACGGAATGAATACATTTTAAGTGACTCAATTAAGCAGTCTCAAAGTGAATTTTATATGGCTCCCTGACATGATTCAGGCATTTAATTTTATATATTCATTCATCAATTCACTTCAATTTCATATATTTTAATGCTACACAACTTAATTATAATACTGCACTAGTTAGTTGACAAACTTTTAGCTAGCAATAGCACACATAAGCATCTCAAATGCTAAGCATTAAAAGCTCGCCCCACTCTTCTCCACAATGGTAACCCACTGTAATTTAAATTCTTCTAATTATTCCAACATAATCAAATATTAAACACTATTAAACACAATCAAGTCTCCCCCTTTCTCATCTTGCTCAAAAATACATAAAATAAGACTTTTACATATAAAATAACAACATTTACTCTCTCTTGATTTAGTCATATGCAAAGCATGCTGGGAACTAACAAGCCCCGCACAGTTTCAGTTAATGCAACACAAATCATTCATGTAATCTCAACTCAAACTGATTAAGTAAACTTCAATTTGACTTATTTAAGTGGATTGAACACAATCAGATTATGTTAGAACAAAATGTATAGCAATTGTGTTGCTTTAGCTCATTTTAATTAAGCAATATAGTATATATATATATATAGCAGTATATATATATTTTTTTATTTTATTTTTTTATTTATTTATTTATTTTTTCAATGCAGAATTGAGCAACTGTCATTGAAATGAATAAATGGGAATGCTTACTGATAGCTCTCTTCAGATAACTCCATGGTTGCAAAGGTGAGCAGTTGAAATGTGTAACATAAATTTGGCAGTGCCAGGCCTGAGTAGATCATCTCTATACTGTACATTATATAATTTAGATAGAGACCGCAGCTATGCTAAGGATACCGTGAGTCACTATACTGCTTTTTATTGCACAGCTCTCACAGATTTTGCATGTCCTTTTTTTTCCCCCAGTATGACACACCAATTGCATTTCAAACCCACTAATAAATTGTTGAGTCACAGTCTGCCAAACGCATCTGCTTCACTAGACACAGAGAGCAGCTGATTGTCAGCTAAATCATGATTCAGTCTTCATCAAAGATGTTCCAACATGTGCTGATGTGATGTCACTTTCTCACTGGGCCATGCCTTTGTTGGATATTCATGTCAGTTGTTTAAACATGTCACTTCCTGTCCTGTCAAAAGAAGACGGTTGTCAAGATGTGACAAGACTGAATACGCCAGCTGAGAGACTTGAAATGTTTTTTTGTTTTTTTATATTGTTGAAGTGTTTGTTCAGGAAATAGATCTGAATGCCTGCAAGAAAAGATAAAAGGCTAAATTAAGTAATTTACAGTAATGAAATGTAGTTTTTCCAAGATGTTTTTCACTGGCTAGGGATTTCATTTTAAACACATTCTGGCTAAGTATGCATGCAATTATTTTCTTTTCTTTATTTTTTGCCTTTTTTTGATGAACCCCAGTATATAAAAATCTCCTAGAAAATCACAAGAAAATCTCCTGTTTCTGTTAGAACAATATTTAATTACTTTGATTATCTTGTAGTCTATTATAGTAATTTTCTAGAGTAGGGGCCACATACCTATTTTTTTGTTCTTGTGCGATTATTGCAAGTGGACAAACAATGCTGTGGCAGAGATAAACAAAACAATTCTTATCCTTTTTTAAAATGTTTTTCACTTTACTATTGGTAGGTTCCTTAATTCCCAGCTCTTTGCGCTCACTATGGCTTTTTACTCATTATAACATCATCTCTTGCTGTTTCTTTCTCGTTTTCCCACTGACCCCACATGGCTGATCTTGCTGTGATTTGTGGTTTGCAGCAATAGCGGCAGAGCTGATTGGATTGTGTTTTATGTGCTCTCAGTCGGGTGTACCACCTGTGTGTGTGGAACGTGCTACCTGCCAGTATATTTACTATAACAGCAGACAGTACTTACACACTGATGGAACGTATTGGAATTGTAATGTCAAATGCAATCATTTGACCTTGAAAGCAACTAAAAATATGAAAAAATACACTGATAATAGAATAAATTATGTTGAAATATACCCTTTTCCATGCATGAAAAATGTCAAGGAGAGTATTTGGTAACACTATTTTAGGGTTCAATTCTCGGTATTAACTAGTTGCTTATTAGCATGCATATTACTAAGATATTGGCTGTTTATTCATATTTACAAAGAACATATTAATACCTTATTCTGCATAACCATATTCTACATCCCTTAATCCTACCAAATACCTAAACTTAAACGCTACACAAACTACATTACTAATTATTAATAAGCAGTAAATTAGGAGTTTATTGAGGTAAAAATCATAGTTAATAGTGGATATGTGTCCCCATACTAAAGAGTTATAGAGTATCATGTAAAGTGATTTACTAAAGTTTGCTCTAGTCAATTTACTGGTATTTGTGCCATTATTTAATATATATATATATATATATATATATATATATATATATATATATATATATATATATATATATATATATATATATATATTTTACAAATCATGCACTATGGTAAAAGTGTTTTGCGGTCACTGTGTAAGAATACGTATTTATTAATCGATCATATGCCCTTGAAATGATCATTTATGTGGAAAGGAATAAAAATTTTTGGTATTTTATTCCCACTAGTGTACATTTCAGATGGAAAGTGCAGTGAATTGTATGTTTATGTACACTTGATTTTAAGGTGTCCTTGTTACAGTGTAATTATACATTTAAGTACCAAGTAACAATAATTAATGTTGTTAGTATAAGGACAGGGTTAGGATGTGGTTTAGGGTTAGGTGCATGTAATTATGCATAGTTTTACTGTAGTAACTACATGTAACATGTATAACAAGACTAAAATAAAGGGTTACCAAAAATTATTTTTAGAAGTTTACACGAAAATACAATTTCAGTCTTTCTACTTCAAAATGTCTCTTTAATGCAATATGTTATTTGCCGTTTCTTTGTAATTATTTATTACATATTATTTACAACATATTACATATTTATTTTTTTGTACGTTTTTGGAGATTTGCAAGAATGTAGGTAGAGCATATTTGAATATTTGAGGTATAAACTGATGTTTTTCCTCCATCCTTTCTTCCTGACTTGTAATCAGACTGTCAAATCACGTTTCCTGTCTTTTGCTGTCTCCCGCAGAAGCAGCCCATTCCCTCCCTTAGTGTGTGGAAAAGCAAAAATAGCCTAGCACAGATGTGTTTACTGAGATTTGAATTAACAAAGGCTGATTAATAATGGCTCTTCTTGAGTACTGATAGTTTCAAAACAAAGCTCAATCTCAGTAATGCGATTAGTGATGGTTCACCCAAATATGAAGATTTTGTCATAATTTACTTAAAATTTACTCATAAGTCTTGATGGCTTTCGGTTCTCAGTAAACTCAAGAGTAGAGGTTGCATCGCCATTATATTTTGGATCATTTATTAGCTCACAATCCAGAAATATCCCCTTTAGCTGCACATCTTGTATTATTTACAAATGGGCTCACATGTAAAGTATAAAGTAATAAGTCCCTGCTGTTCCATTGAGCTTGGACTGCACCTGCTCTGGCTCAACTCGAACTTCATTGTGCCAAAACTGGTCAAATCTGTCCAAAAGCCAAACAGTTGAATGGCTTATGTTGCCCAGATTTAATTATTTTTAATTAAATGTGTTGGGTGTAGGGCTTGACAAATGTGAGTGGATTTCAGCAGTGGCGGGTTGAATTGTATATTTAATATATATTTTTCAATTGTAGTCTTTTAGAAAGGCATCTGAAAAAGTGCAATGTAGTGTTGTCAATAATAATATTACATAGTGATGCTGAAGCGCTTCCAATACTCCTTTTCCACAGAATACACAATACCAGCTGCACTTTCTCTGTCTCTCATCTCTCCAACAGCGAGTTGACACACAAACCCTCCTCACACCACTCACTCTTTTCATTTGCTCCAGATGAATATTGTTGGTGTTTCAAGGATTGAATTCCGGTGTTGGATTGCGTGTGTTGCGCATAATTTTGCTCACACCCAAAGTAAGCGCCCATAAAGCCGCCTCTCAGATCTAAATTGTTCTTTTTCACTGCTTATTGTGCTTAAACCATTAAGTCAAGTACACACAAAATAATGTCAAAATGCAGGTCTTGGCGAGTATTCACGTTAACACAGCCAGTTATGTTTTAAGTGAACGTAAACAGCTGAGAAAGAAAACACGTATAACAGTATAATGGATCCATGCATCAGGTCTTAAAGTGACAGCAGCCTAATATACCTGTTGCCAAAGTATGAGATAATAGTAAAAATATTTATATGGCAGTTTTTCCCCATAGTATGGATGTCAAAATTGTGGCCAGTGAAAATGCTGAGTGGCTAGTAACTTGCCACAGTGGCTGGTGAACAAAAAAGTTAATGTCACCATCATCTCATCTGGCATCCATTTCCTTTTGTATTTTATCAAAGGAAAACATAGCCATATGGTTTAGAGTGACAGAGTTTTTGGTGAACTACTCTTGTGATGGATTTGATATTTGTCTAGGGTATTTCCCTGCCTCCAGTCCGAGATGCTGAGATTTGGAAAATGGATGTTGTAACACAGTTCTTAGTTCATGGAAGAAGGAGGCGGGAACCGGCGAATGTTTAAAGAATTTAATAAATAAACAAACTGAAAGTAAAAGCTGAAGCCCCTCACGGATGACTGCCGTGCACACACATAATAAAACACAAACAAAACACAACATAAATCCAGGCCTAGTCCTTCACTGCTGTCGCTTGTCCTTATATGCCTCCGAGCTCCCTCATGAGAGGACTCTAGCGCTCCTCCCACGTCTCTCGCTTGTCAACCTCGCCACATACCCCCATCGCCCCTCGCAGGCCGGGGGGTACACCCGAGACGACACCTACTCCCCCCGGGGGGCCCAATCTCCGGAGACACAGAGAGCGACCAGACGAGAGAGTGGAGAGAGGAAGAAAAAAAAAAAAATTCTGGTCCGGTTCCCGGACACACTGCCGCTCAGTCCTCAGCCAGCTGAGAGGCTCTTCCTCGCGGTGCCATGCTATGGTATTGGATGATTGGTGGATGGCTCGATCCTCCTCCGCACCCTGGCAACTGGTGGTGGCTCCTCCAGTTGAGGGTAGCCGGCAGCGAGTCCCACACTCCCTGCTCCTCCCCATCATGGCGGATGGCAGCAGACTACGGCCCACGGCGAATGCTAGCGACTCCTCCACTCCCTCTCGGACGGCCGCACCCCACCTTGACCCAGGGGCACGGGAGCGAGCTCTCCGTCCCACCGGTCTTCACTTGCTCCAGCACCATCGCCTCGGGCAGCCACTTGCGTTCTTCCTTAATCCGAGCTGTCCGAACTCCTCAGCACCGTGATCCCCCTCAGCAGCGAGGGCTCTCTGACAGCATGTCCCTGCTTCCTCACAGGTTTCGGCACCAATGTAACACAGTTTGTTCGAATGGGAAGAAGGAGGTGGGAACCGGACTTAAATTAAATAAACAACAAAACAAAAGTAACGCAGGCAGCCCCTTATGAACGACTGCCACGACACATAATAAACCAAACAAAACACAACATAAAGCACATTCCTTTTCTGAAACATAATATTGTCTATATGTGATTCAGCAAAATAATATATCAATCCCAGAGTTCTCTGCACTATGAGCCTGATTTGAATCTTATAGGCCTTATATTAAAATTAAGTACCTTTGCCAGGAGTACTAGAAGCAGACTATTGGTGTGAAATAAAGCAGTGCTATTTATAAGAGAGCAGAAGTGGCTATAAAAAGAAGAAAAAATTAGATTTGCAGCATTGCTCCATTTGTGTCAAAAATTGTGGAGCCCAATGCTTTTGTGCGGGAGTGCTGATGTGAAATATTGTATGAGTTTAATTATACTGTCACTTCAAGAAAAAGTGTATTTTCATATGTATATATGTCAAGTCTCTGCATATTACTTATCTGTGTATGTGTGTGTGGTACATAAATAATGTGTAATGTACTCCAGTGAAATGTCACTAAATAACAGCATCCTGGTCTTGCTTTTATGAAGAGAGGTTATTTATTTTCTTCTCCGCAATCCTTTATTTTCTCTTTTTGGCCCTCGCAGCTTGCCGTAGCCATCCATTACCGGTCTAATGTGTTTTCAGCTACCTCTGGAAATCTTCAAAATGTTTTAGATCCCATTTACAACTGTATTTAGCGTCATCCAACCAAAATGCATCTTAATACCAGGTGTAAACAGGGCCTTTGATTATTAGCATCGAAGTAAGCGCTCCACAGTTTTGTGCTTTATAACTTTTATAATAGTAGAAATGGGTGATGAAATATTGAGATACACATTAGAGAAAGTTCAGACAGGTCAAACACTTTGTGCACTTTTCAACCAATACATTTACACAACTTTTCCTTGACCTTCTCTGTCATTTGTGATTATGCCATTGACATAGAACATCGGTAGATGGACGTGTTTAATCGCTGCTCTCGTGTCATTTTATGCAGCGTCTTACGCATGACACATGGACTGCAAATTGACTGCGTTTATATAGCGCTTTCAACAGACCCATGGCCACCAAAGCTCTTTACATATTGCCTCACATTCACCCATTCATTCATACACTGACGGTGTCAGCCATGCAAGGCACCATCCAGCTTGTCGGGAGAAGCTGGGGTTAGGTGTCTTGCTCATGGACACCTCGACACTTGTTCAGGTGGAACCGGGGATTGAACCACCAACCTTCCGGTTTGTAGACAATCTACATGAACCACTGAGCCACCTACATCACACACACACACACACACACACAAAAAAAAAAAAAAAAAAAAAAAAAAAACAAAAACAAAAAAAAAACCTGGCTCTCAAGTTAAAAGTTCAACTTTTAACTTTAAAGTTCATGACTTTTCCTGTCTAAGTGGATCAGAATAAGTTCCAGTATGTACCACACTTTGCAGACTAGTCAAAAGTCTGGTTATTCTATATTTTATTTATAATTCTCTTTGTTGATGGATTTATCAAACATGAGCGACTGCAGATGTGTTATAACCAGAGATGCGAGATCTTCAGACATGTTGAATAGCTGTTCAAAGAATTAGAGACGTACAGAGAATTACAAATATTGTGATGGTTAGACAGGATCTGAAAGCACATATGTAGCATAATAAAGAAAAAAAACCTTACGAAAACACATTCCACATTCACATTTCAACAGATTTCCCTCAGGGATGGGTAGTGAATGAATTCACTTTGAGCCATGTTATCGCTTAGTCAATATTCATCCCATAGGGTCATGGCTTTAAAAAATTATATTTTGCCTAGAAGTAATTAATGATGTTCAAAAGTAATCTATCTAAAAGATGAATTGCTGATGACGTCAACACTTTTAACAGCACTGAGAAATAACTCCTGGATGTCACCTCTGGAGAAAGGATGTCAACATGTTAATCCTTCTGCATTCTCATGACCTCTGGCCATTTTCTTTGTTTCTTTATGTTTATAGGTTATAGAAATTATACTGTGATTCCACACCACTACCCATGTCACATTAAATATATACACTATAGTGTTGAAAGGATTTATGCAGGATAATGTGAGTCAATAATGTTTTTAATTAAAAAAATGCTATTCAAAAATACAGCCGAGAGGCTCTTCCTCGAGGTGCCATGCGATGGTACTGGATGATCGGTGGACGGCTCGATCCTCCTTCTCCGGCTCGATCCTCCTGGAGCGTCCAGTACCATCGTATGGCACCGCCATGTGGCGAGGTTGGACTTGAATGCACCTACATTGTTTTTTTTTTTTTTTGTATTGTTATGTATGTAAGATACTTTTTTTATATATATATATATATATATATATATATATATATATATATATATATATATATATATATATATATATATATATATATATATATATAAACTGCTTAACTGCCTATTAATTTTAGAAAAACCTTTGTCTACCAACTTAAATGTACAGACTACATGAGACCAACATGCAGAATATTACAAAAAAATGGAAATAATATTCAAATGATGGTTCCATCATGTTATTAGTATAAAGGTTTGAAACCAACATAAATATCCAGAGAATTTGACATTTATTTACACTAGAATCATGGACACTCTTATATGCCATTGTCCCTATAACAACTTTTTTTTTTTTTTTGTAGTAATTGACTTTGTCACAAAAACTTAAACAAATCATGTGGACATTTGTTACTCAATTAGCACAAATATGTGTTAGCAAACAGTACCAGCAGTTTTAGGGTGATTGTCTCACGTATTTTTATGCAGTGTCTCGCGCATGACACATCATTAAAAAAAAGGTGCCTCTTAAGTTAAAAGTTAAACTTTTTAAAAAGACATCTATATTACTTTCCCCACCCCCACTAACCTGCGCAAAAACATGTTCTAGTATGTGGACTGGCCATAAGGATTTATGTGCTAGCAAACGGTACCAGCAGTTTTAGGGTGACTTAGGGTGATTGGGGGGGACGTATTCAAACCCAAACTTGTGGGAGTGCATCCTATCACATGATAGTTTAACTACATTTCACATAGTAGCAGTTCTTTGCCAGAATAAGACCGCTGGCTGTTATTCAGTGAGGATGACTAGCTTTGAGAAAGATGCACAAGGTCATGCAAGTTTGGAGGGAAATATAGTAATGACAGGGAATTAGAATCCCAAACAAACAGTAAAAGCCAGTAAGAAATTGTCTAATTTTACAAATTGAAAATTAGAACCAATAGCAGTAAACAGTATTGTGTCGACCAAATGGTTGTAGATTGTGTCAGGTTGCCTTTAATTCAATTTAACTATAAGTGATAAGAAATAACTATTATTTCAGTCCCACTTTATATTAGGTGGCCTTAACTACTATGTACTTACATCAAAAATATGTACAATGTACTTATTGGGTTCATATTGTATTGCAAAAAACTTTTGCTGATATTGAGGTGGGATACAGGTAAGGTTAGGGACAGGTGTGGTGGTGTGGGTAAGTTTAAGGGTAGGGTTAGGGACAGGTGTGGTGGTGTGGGTAAGTTTAAGGGTAGGGTTAGGGACAGGTGTGGTGGTGTGGGTAAGTTTAAGGGTAGGGTTAGGGACAGGTGTGGTGGTATGGGTAAGTTTAAGGGTAGGGTTAGGGACAGGTGTGGTGGGATGGATAAGTTTAAGAGTAGGGTTAGGGACAGGTGTGGTGGGATGGGTAAGTTTAAGGGTAGGGTTAGGTGTAAGGTAAGTGTCAACATTGTAATTAAAAATGTAACTATAGAAATTAATTACAGATGTAATTACATGCAGGTAATTTTTTAAATGTAAGTACAATGTAAAAACATGTATGTACACATTAATTGCATGGTAACAAATTATTAATTTAAATGTTAGTACATAGTAGCTATAAAGTGGGTCCATCATTTCTTACCGCAAGAGTCTATTTTGCATATTTTTAATAATCACACAAGGCCATATCACGATTTTGCAGTGAAAACATGTAACCTTTGTGCAATTATCTAGTCCTTCATAGGATTTACATCTCTGTAAAGGGTGATGTTAAAAACAGCGAATGCATTGTTATTGGCACCCTGGAGTATGGGGTCCTCCAAAGCATATTGTTGAGACAAAAAGGAATCAGTGCTTCTATTTGATTCATATGTGATCATATAAGAACAATTGATGTTCAGGTGCCCATGGGCTGTAACTCAAAGATAGGAGTCTCATTTCTGGGTCCCATGGAAATGAGGGTTGCTACCTGGGACCCCTGGGAATCCGGGACCCCAGGCTCTGTGCCACAAATTGCAACATTTTCAGAAATATATGGTTTTTAGGATCATTTTTAAACTAGGATAATTTACAATTGCAACAAAACCTTAAATGTAGAGTTCAACTAAAATAGTAAAAAAAAAAAAAATTATATATATATATATATATATATACATATGATAATTTACTCACCCTCATCTCATGTCTAAACTAAGAATAGAAGTATCATGGGTCCCCAAAAATCCTGCTCCAGATTAATGACATAAACTGCTGCCACCCCAAAAGAACTTGGGGCCTATGGGAATCCGGGGCCCAAGGCCATGTGCCACAAATTGCAATATTTTCAGAAACATATGGGGCTAATAACAGTTTTTAGGATAAATTTGAGGTTGTTGAAAGTGCAGGTTCATAAATGATGTGTCATGTACACGTTACAAATTGTCAAATTGACAAAATTACACCTGAACTCTCCTGTGTGGATTTGTAAGGAATTACATACTAGATGAGTCGGTGCCTATTTAGGGTAATAAAAATTCCTCCCAACACCCCAAGTCTCATAATAATATTTTTGTTTAAAGGCTGCCAAGAGTGCAGATGTAGTTGGAGTCATACATATTGTGGGTGGATAGGGGCTCTTTCTCTCCGCAGGCACTTGAGCTGATTCTGTGACAGTGCGGGGGCAGGAGCAGCAGGGAGTCGCATACGCTCTGAAACACACACACAAGCAAAACACACGCTCACCCCTCAGAACTACAGGAGCACGGATTCATCCCCCACATGCTCACTAATGCCTGCACTGTGTCGCAGTAGTAAAGCCAGCCGTAGTTGGTGCAGTATGCACAATTCAAATGGTGAGTCGCTGCTACAGCCTCTGCTGTGTACTGAGCAAACAGAGAAAATTCTGGGTGCTTTGACAGTTTTAAACTTCAGTTTGTGTCTCTCCTCAAAGTTAATCTGCTCTGCTGTTATTCTCAGGAAATGGTGCCATTTCAGCTAGAAAATTTCACATATTTTTTTAACAATTTATTGTTTTATGCTCACATTTTTAATACGTATTAATATTGTACCCATTAGTATTATTTGTATACTTATATACTCAGCCAATTAGAAGCAAGGACCAGAACTAAAAGTTTTATAAATATAAATAGACAGTGCTACACATGCTTTTACTGTCATTGTACACAAACACATATACACATTGTCTACAGCATTGTATGCGTGTTCGTGGATGTTTGGCACCAGCAAGACTCGGAATGTGCGTTTGTGTGTTGTGTAGTTTACGCACTTTGTGTTTTGCTGTCCCAGCAGCCCCATGACTCCTTGCATCTGTTTACCTGCTTTTACATCCTCTCACCCCTTCATTTTGTTTGCTCTCAGTCTGCCCTCAAGAGAACAGCGTGGCTACATTCAATGAAAAAATAAATAAAAAAACAACAACAAAGAAACATTATTAACCAGTTGCTCTGGCTGTTCTATTTACAAGTTGCAAACATAAAACTGTCAAGTAAAAAAAAAAAAAACATAAAAGTAAAGAATGAAAAAAACATTTTATCAGACAATGAGCACTCTGTGTTTTTAGCTTTGTCTATTTTTGTTCCCTAGCTGTGCCACCTGCTGAGAGGAAGCTTTATTTCAACATCTATTATTCACAGCTTCCACTTCTTTGGAACTTTCAAATAGAATGGATTCAACTTACATAATTCTTCTTCGGTCCGCTGGACTGACTCTAAGTGCCTGTGAATCGTGAAATATGGAGCGCAGTTTCTCTGTAATCATTAAGGGTGTGTTCACACTTGGATTAAAACTAACTCTGGTGCGACTGTCTGTTAGTGCAGTTCAGTTGAATAAGTGTGAATGCTGCCATCCAAATCCTGGTGAGCACCAAGTAAGCAGACCGAGACCTCTAAAAAGCCTTGGTCCACTTCCAAACGAACTCTGGAGCAGTTCAACTGAAATTTCTATGCAATACATCATAACGAATCAAAAACAGGACGTGCTGTCACAAGATGTGACCCTAAAAAGGACAGAATGCTCAAGCGTAGCCTGTTTTTCTTGTCATAGGAGCTACATTGCTCATTACAGTTCGGTACAGGAATTGAATTTCATGGCACTGTTTTCACTCCTTAGCACATTTTATAAGCTCTTTGTGAGTTCACAGCTAGCGAATTTAGTCTAGTGCACAGCATTGTTTTGGATGTTCGGTAAGTTCCACCGCAAAATACATGTCATAAAAGCTCTTTTTTTTGTTTGCATCTTTAGGTTCTGTGTTAAAAATGACAGTGTGAATGCTAACCGAGCCAGGACTAAATGTATTGTTTTTTGGTCAGAACCAAAAGAACCAAGAGAATCGAACGTACAAGTGTGAACACACCACACCCTAAATGTGTTTCTGTACCTCTGGTGGAACCAAACAGAATTACATTGTTATTGGTTGGAGAAACATGTAGCCCTGCCCCAAACTTATGCCATTAATTGAGATAATATTGATGTGTTTGGCTGGTTGGGATGCTCAATCAAACAGAATAATGTTTTGAAAGTGCCACAGTGTGTATACTTTTTGCAGAACACAGTGCACAAATGGTGTACTAATAGTCTCTGCAAATTAACCTTGGATAAGATAGAAAACTACATAGTTCAGCTTTTACACAGTTCACAAATGGCATTAAATTAACCATTTTCTTAACTCTTTCCCACCATTGACGTATTTTTTCGGCTTTCTGTGTTTTCACTGTTATATGGTAGGGGGCACTATTAAACATCTTCTGAAAGAGTAGTAAATCTCCAGATCAAAGCAAAGGAAAAAGAAAAAGAAACAAGCGATAGAAAGTTCTCAGAATGTCCCCGCTGGTGTCAAGGACGTCGCCTAGTAACATTCCCAGAACGTTCCAAGACAGTCATGCTGTGGCGTTCTTTAAAGGGTTTGGGGACGTTATTATATAACCAACAGAGGACCACGTGGGAATGTTCTGTTAACGTCCCAAATTTCCCCTTTGTAATGTTGCTATGTGACCATAGAATAACCAAAATGGAATGTCCCCCTAAAGTCCTATTCGTTTGTTTAGTCTGATGTCAATCGGCAGCGCTTCCGGGTCCAAACTCTCTATCTCATACCACAAGAAAAACAACAAATGGTGCTAATATACACACACAATGTGGAGTAATACTACAAAAAAAATTATGATCATAACCTTTATCTCCTTACCAAAATTCCAGACAGTGATTCATCTTGTATAAATCGTTAAAATATTAATGTCTGTGACGCTGTGAGCACAGAGACTGTTGTGTAGACTGTATTTAAAATGTTTAACTTTTTAAAATGTTTTATGTTTAATATGAATAAACAGCACTCATAAATGGCCATCAATGCCATTCTCAAGTGAAACGAGTTGAGGCTTGAACCCAGAAACGGCGTTCCTTACTTAAGAAGTGGAAAAGGAACAGGATATTTTAGGAACATCCCTAATGTTCTATAAAGGTTCGGGATTTTCGTCCCCTTTAGAGAACTTTTAGGGAATGTTGCGCAAGGTTGTGAGAACATCCCCTCCTAGGTGGGTAAGCATATATGCATATGTAAAATAATGCGATGATCATCATTAAACAGCATATAAATAAAAATGGCCTAAAATTACCAAATGAATGCAAGCTCTGAAGGACTAGAATAAAACAAAATGTTTTTTTTTTTTTTTTTTTTTTTTTTTTTTTAAGCAGAGGGTCCGTTCTTTCTTATTATATATTGCATGGTCAGATATTCATACAACAAAATATTCTGGGGGCCATGAAACTTCTGTGAAAATGATAAAAAAAGGCTGCCACTGGCTGGCAACTTCAAAAACGCGGTGTTTGTTTTTCGGATTTATTGATGTTTTACACTTTGTACCAACCTAATAAAATAAAAAGCAATAAATCTTGTGTCCGCCATGTCAGTCTAAGATATTTTGTCCTAAATAAGATCTTGAGAAGTGACACATACACAAAATTTGTTGTTCACTTTTGTATTTCTGTAGCACTGGGTATCCCCACCTGCATTGTATCCCCACCTGCAAATTGTATTGGTCCCGAATCATTATGTGGGCAAGAGGCATGCTCATCCATCGATTGCCATTCAAAAGTAGTTTTAAACGGGATTTAAACTTTGGATGGACCACAGATTTTTCACGTAGGGTAACCAATCTGCCATCGTCGGCCCTGGTTGTTGTCTTCTTTAAAGTTGAAAAAATGGAGGAACATTTTTGCTGTCTGCGTTATAAGCCTACATCTTCTAATATGTAACTTATATGAAGAATTATCCATTGCTGAGCCTGAACAAGTGGTCTTTTCTCATATTCAGAGGATGAATGGATTAGCAGTATTTTCCCCCTGAACAAGCTCTCCGCTTTTCACTTTTATTCCTACAATCCTTTCCCCCCTTGGGGATATCCTGTGTGTGTGTGCCACGCTGCATACGCTGCCTGTAATGTTCTGATTTTGTGCTCACTGACTCCTGTCTTATCGCCTTAGCCATTTCTGGAAGGAGTTGATCTTTATCGCCCCTTTCAATCCCGTCAGCGACGCCACAAATGCATGTTGAAATAAGATACAGGCGCTATACTCCACAAACCATTTCCAACATATGTCTTGTGAGTCTTATTTTCCTAGATACAAGCTTTTAAACCCCTATATGTTGGTTTATAAGAGGGAGGTTTTAGTTTGGATTTCCTTAAACTGTACATGCAAGGGTGTCCACCAGACCAGCAAGAAAATGTATCATGTTTTGAAATAGTGAACACTTTTGCTGGAGAAACCCATCTCTGCTCTAAAACCTAGTGAGCTGCCTTGGTATCTACAGTACCGCCTACATATGCAGCTACCTTTGAAGTCAGCATCCTAACCACAATGGAATCTCATAAGTTTTCAAACACTCTACTTGGCAACATCTCCCGCCATCAGACAAATAGTCAAGATACTAGCATGTCTCCCATGCTTGTGCTTCAAATGAGGAGTGAAGCTAGCATCTTGACTCTAATAAAAACTCAAATAAGCTTAAAAATGCATGCTGCCTACAAATATTAGTTAAAATAGTTGTTTTTGGTTAATTTAATATTCGTTTGGTATAAAATGGCAAAGGGTAAGTAGATTTAAGTTTCTGCCAACTTGGATTACTTTTCCCCCAGTGCTCATTCCAATGCATTCTGGGATTGGCCTCTCATGCATCCAGTTGCATCCATTTTGGCCAAACAAAGGTATCTTATAAGATTCTACTTTTTGGCCTTCATGTTAGGAGCGGGTTCATGATGCCTTAAAATGTTGTCTAGGTATTCATCTCGCTAGGTTTTGGAGTTATTGTCATTTTCTTTGTCCACTAATTCATACTAAATTATTTTCAGTTTGCTCCCTTCCAAACTCCCTTCAAATCTCTGTGCCATCCTTACTTGCTCTTCTTTAGGAAGGCATTGCCTATTAAACATCAAATCCATTTACAATCAGCAGATTTTTTGCTTTGTCGCCCCAATTGCCATGTCATGGATGGAAAGATAATTGAGTTTTGCTGCTTCATGCATACATTGATGCCAGCAGAGCTTTTTAAAAGCGTGTCTGTGTGCAGAACTCTGACTGTGACCTGTCCTGGACCACTAGCACTCTGTGATATTAGACTGTGCTTAGACAAATGTATATAGGCCCTGAGTGCTCCTAATGCCTCTCAGTGCTTCACACACTACACATATGCAGTCACACTTGCCCATGCTAAAAGAAAGAACCATGTGAGTGGGTAGAGGGTGCAAGGGACTGAAAGGGTAGAACCCAGAAAGAAAAACAGAGGTGGATATAAATGGAGAGAGTGATCTAATGTGACATTTAGAAAGAGGGGAGTTAAAACAGAGAGGGTGATTAAAGGCGAGAGATCCACAGTCCCACTTCAAAAGCAAAATAAAAGCCCTGTCTATCATATACATCCCCATAGATTCAATCAAAAGGCTTGTAGAGACTTAACTCCAGAGCTTCAAGTAGCCCACTGACGTACGTGACAACCTCACAACCCTTCATGGGAGAGCGAGCCCATTAAATTCTGGTAAAATCTGTCATTTTTACACTGCAAAGGAAGCTATCTTAACTGGCATGACACTGCACAAAGGCACACTTAGTCTTTTTAATGCATTTATAGTGTCTATATTAACATGCAGCCTAATAATTTGAAATCTTTCTTGGCATATTTTTAGATATGCTAGAAAGGCAAATGCGAGTATTATGAGGTGTCATGCTGAGTTTCCAAAGAGATGACTTTCTCTGATAGGACCATTCAGAGGGCTCAAAAGCTTCTCACTGTTATTGTAAAGTTTACACTAGATTGACACTAGTTTGTGGGTGGGGCTTCACCTCATGGGGGTCCAGAAGATTTGTGGGATACCACTGAGTTAGCTTGAAAAATTCCATTAGCTACAACAGGTCGCAGAACAACACCACAGAAGAGCAGTAAACGTACCACACTGATAGCTGCATGACTGTGTCTGTCATGTCTGTGTGTGTCATGTTGGGTGTTGCAAAGTCACTGTGTGTCCCATCCTCCCCCTCTGGTTGTCTGGTAACTCTCGAGTCCATCCTGGAATGGACAGTAGGGGCTACAGCCCCAAGACAATCGCTTCATCTCTTTCTCTTTGCCCCGAAGGGCACAGTTGATGAGAGAAAAGGGAGGGAGAGATTGACATTGACCCATCCAGGCCACGCCCCCCTGAGCTGGAGGACAAGGTCAAATGGTGCCTGGGCTGCAGGCTGACTCTTCGTTTTCTCCTCCTTTCCGCAGTGAAGAGCCACCCTCCCCTTCTCCCATTGCACCACCATCACCTGCCGCATCGCCATCACCCGAGGTGACCACCACCAGTGCCTCCCAGCCCGAGGTGGAGGTGGCACCTCAGGTTGCAGAGAGCACTGTGACATCTGTCGATGCAGGAGGGGGAGATGGGGATCGAGATGGAGGTGAACCACAAGAGAGAGGGAGTGCAGAAGTGGAGAAGGAAGAGGTGAGGGCACAAGAGATAGAGCAAGAGGAAGAAAAACCCCAGGTGCAACTGCAACAACCAATACAGGAGGAGCCGAAAAAGGACACAGAGGAGCAGGAGAGGGAAGCAGCAAGTACGGGAGGCACAGGAAGGAGGCCAAGCTTACATCACACTGCTTCACCAATCAGAGTACAGAGGAATGGAGCATGCAGCCACTCCACCACCTCCGACTATGAACTCTCGCTCGACCTCAAAAACAAGCAGGTAGGGAGCAAGGCACTGTGGGATTGCGGTCTTGAGGAGGTGTGAATGTATGCTTCAGGCTCTTGGGGATTGGTTGCTGTGCGCCCGATGGTTGCTTTTAGTGGCTGAGTGTGTTGGAGTGTGTTGAGGTACAGAGTGCTGGAAAGTTGGATGTTTACAGGTTGATCATTCATTCTCATCTCATACGCATCCATTACTATCTCCATCAGCTTTCTAACTTATCTCAAAGCCCACATGGAATCTGCACTGAATTATGTGGAAGTATGGTAAAATGTGTTAAACGGAACTAAAAAAGTATCGGAGGCCATTCACTCAAGATGTGTTCTTGCATTAAAAACTGCTAAACGAAATTGAACAGAAGGTGAGTATATAGCCACATTAACTACCATAAACTTTTAAAATAATCCAATACATAAAAGGTTATTAAAACTATTAATTATTTAAACTGCTTTTAATTTGACAGCAATTTAGAAGCACTACACTAATGATCGAACAGATACATCTAGCACGTTTACAAAAAAAAGCACAGATGGAATGCAAGAACACAGTCTTTGTAAATGGCTCCATACACTTCAAATTAGCTAACAATATTTTATAAAAGCAAGTGAGAGAATTTTGTGGGGCTTTCTGCAAGATTCACAGTTTCCGTGCAGGCCTACCTGTCATTCTTATTTTATTGTTTGGGGAGAGAGTAGAGGCAACATCTCCAGTTCTATTCCAAAACCCAGTGAACTGCCGACCTAAACAGCATTTTAAGAAATCATAGGTGTGCACAAAATGAAACAGTATGATTATGTTCGCATTGCACTGCCCTGCCAAAAAAAAGTCACTGTTTGGTTTTAAATAGGCAAATGCTTAAGAGTCAATGATTGGATCATTATTGCAGTGATTATTATGTTTCTAGCACTGTGTTTAACAACAGTTCTTCTAACCCTAACTGATGGAGTGTGTAGCTATAATTTCTTAAACAACCATGTAGGAAGACACATCATGGCCATAATCCAGATTCATAAGTCTCAAATTGTGAAAGAATAGTTGAAAGGGAGTGTGAAGAATCATGTTCACACAAATTCATTGAAAGTCTTTGGGATGTGCTGGAGTAGACTGCTGGAATCTTGCATTGTCAGTACAAGATCTTGACCAAAAATGTATGCATCTCTTGATGGAAAAAAACAAACAAACAAACAAACAAACAAACAAACAAACAAATAAATAAAAAAACCATCACAACATATATGACTTTCAATGAATTAAAGGTCTGGTGCCAATTCATGTGTGAAAATGATTCTTCATGCTCCCTCCCAACCATTATTTCACTATTTGAGCCTGATGAATCTTGATATTGTCATCCTGGAATATGGCCACAATGTCTTCCTACATGGTTGTTTAAGAAATGAAAAGCTGCTCACTCCATCAATTAGGGTTAGAAGAACTGTTGCCAGACATATAACATGCTAGAAACACAATAATCACTGCAATAATGATCCAGTCATAGACTCTTAAGCATTTGCCTATTTAAATCCAAACGGCTACTTTTGGTTTTTGGCCGGGCAGTGAATGATAACCTCATCTGGCTGAATAACAAAATCCATTGTCTAATTAAATATTCACATTTCCCCCCAATTTTATGTGGGCTCTGTATTTTTATGCTTATTAGAGTATCACATTGTTAGCTTAGCAACATGCTAATGTCAAACTTTATTGGATTCGAGTCTCCTGTGTGATTACATAAGCAATCATTTTTGAATAGTGTGCGAAATTGCTGCCTATGTAGAATGTTCCAAATTAGACCCTTGTGAAGTTCCAGGATGTAGACAGTAGACAGCATGTCAGCTCACTATGTTTTGGAACAGAGTTATACCTATACTGTGGCTTAATCAGTGCACAGACATGTTTCTTTACAGTACTTTAAAGACTGAACAGAAAACACCAAGGCAACATCATTCAGGGACTATCAGAGGTTCATGGGTATGACACATGGGAGAGAAATAGATTGAGATGACAGAGATAGAGAGGGTAAAAGCAACAGCAAGGGAGATGGATGGGAGGAGAGGATGAGATGGTTGCGTTGTCATGGTAACACAGCGGCGCCCTTAAAAACCTCATCTCTCATTTGTTGTAATTTTCTTGCTGAGTGTTCATATTGCGAATTGCATTCCCCAACCCCCATTGTTTTAGCTGAGAATTGTCTAATAGAATTTTGTTTGCATTATAAAATGACTGCCAGTGATTCATTCTGCTTTTACTGTTCAGTACAAAATCAAATCATATTTAAATAAAAATTAATTCCGAAAAGGGTAGCATTACAGATCATTTTGCATAAAAATAAACATTACATATCGCTGATGCTGGGGCTATTTGTTACACTGGAAGTCACAAGAGCTATATGTCAGTATTGCTAAGGTTTTGAGGCAGGAGTCCAATTACTATGAAGTTTTCTCCAGCAGTGGTTTTGTATGCTGAAACACCAAGTAAAATAATCTCAAATATAGTATAATTTCTAATCTCGTTTTATACATTCTGTCAAAGTAGATTTTAATAAAAAACAAATATGTATTTTCTTTTTTATTTATCATTCATTCATTTTTATTTTGTGATTTTTAATTCATTCATTCATTCATTCATTCATTCATTCATTCATTCATTCATTCATTCATTCATTCATTCATTCATTCATTCATTCATTCATTCATTCATTCATTCATTCATCCATCCACCCATTCTAAAATCCCAGGTTGAAATTGTCATGTTTTAATTCGAGCCATTTGTCAAAAGTGTTTTATTACTATTAATTGTATGCAACACATTACATTTAATTCAATGTTTTTAAGGTTGTTTAATCACAGGGGTAACCCATGCAGTGTGACAACACACCCAGCTAACAGAAGCAACAGACTTACTTGGACTTGAACACCTTAGCCTACCTGAAAAATGCATTTGCCTTTACACTAAGTGCTTAGACATTGTGTTGGAACATATCAATATCCAATATTCAATTTGTTAGCATCATCCACACAGCATCCACTGCTTTCTAAAATCTAAGCACCACAAATTAGCTTATGCTTATTCTAGTTGTTGTATTTGTAACCTTGAAGTTCAGTTAATGTCTTCTTTTAGTGTATGAAGTCATAAGTGTACACTGCAAATTGCATATATAGCACATTGGTTTCTGAGTATCTCACTGATGCATTATTTAATATATATCAGCATGGTAGTGATGTATAGTCATAATTTGGGCATGATACACATCATTATATTATATATTGTAAGTCATAGGTTAAAATCTGAATCATGTATAGCAGTGGTTCTCAAACCTGTCCTGGGGACACCCCACCAGTGCACATTTTGCATGTCTCCCTCATCTAACACATGTCTAATGAGGGAGACATACAAAATGTGCACTGGTGAGGGGTCCCCAGGACAGGTTTGAGAACCATTGATGTATAGGAGGACCAAGATCAGGTAAAACATCACAGAGACACAGCTGGCTTTGTCTATTGAGTGAGCCAATCACAAACCACAACCATCTACAGTTGTGTACCAGTTGCCATGGTAATGCAATGGCTGTATGTTTAAGCGGGAAGGAAGATGTGGTGATGAAGTTTTTTGTCATGGTAGTAAGCTGATTATAATTATAAGCAAAGTAAGCTGATAATAAGTAAAATGATTATACCATTTCATGTAATAGCATATAGGGCTCGGCAATATAGTCATAATGAGTGGCATGTGGATGTACTGAAATCAATGTGTTGGTATGAATGTGGCTGCAGTGTAAGACACGGCAATATGTACAGACATGTGTGTGTGTGTGTGAGTGTGTGTGTGCCAGCATCTGTGCTTGAGAAGTTGAGTATATGCATTTGCTTGTACGGTTCTTTGTGTGTCTGCATTATGTTATTGATCTTCTGTCTGTAGAGGTGTGAAATCTCTCCTGAAGGCAGATAAGGGTGCAGAGCCTGACACTGCGGATTAGTACTAGAGAATACTAGCATCTCTCTCTCTCTCTCTCTCTCTCTCTCTCTCTCTCTCTCTCTCTCTCTCTCTCTCTCTCTCTCTCTCACTCTCTGACACACACACACACACACACACACACACACACACACACACACACACACACACACACACACACACACACACACACACACACACAGATTTAGCTCAGAAAAACATAAATGCACTTTTATCTTGCTTAGTGTCAGCAGTGGTTGCAGGAATGAAGAGATGAGGCAGAATCTAAGCACAGAAGTAACTTTTAACAACAAAAAGCAAACCACTAAACAACTAACAAGAACAGACAAAGAACAACTGAAGTTGAGGACTATATATACACAGGATAACCAACCCGATCTCACAGCAGTTTGTACATATTTTACGAGTTGCCAAATTCGTATGAATTCATGCAAATGACTTACCTCAAACCCCGCTCCTAAACCTACCCGTCACCGGGGTTTAGACGAAACGTACAAATTCGTATGAATTAGCCACCTTGTAAAATACGCAGAAATTGGTCGTGAGATAGCGTTGGGATAACTGAGAAAGGAAACAAGATATAGGGCTAGTAAATCAAATGAGTATCTGTGACAAAAAAGGGAAACAGAAAGGAAAAACAGGAAACCATGAGAAACAAACTAAAAGTCCTTGAAAATGGCCATTTCTTAATATGAGTTCTTAAACGATCATGCACTCTTGTGTTATCGACCTACGTTATCATCAACCGTCGAAGTTCAATTCCAATACTCAAGAACGCAGGTACAGTACAGAGTAAAAAGTACAGAGGACGCACAGGCGGACGACGTACAGGAGCCTGTAAGCTTTAACATTTTTGCTCTCGTTTAAGAGATTCCTGCTGCAAGCTCGCGAATACGTGACGGCTTGAGAAAGTAAACATTTGTCGTTTTGATTTAATTTTAATAAAGTGATAAAGACCTGGAGAAAGCCTGCAGTATTTTAAATGACATATTAAAAAGAATCTAAACATTGACAAAGCATGAGTAACATTTACACTTTAGACATTCTACTAACTTTGCAACTAAATGTCAACTAACTCTCACTAGATTATTAGTAGAGTGTTAGGTTAGGGTTAGGGTTAGTGCAATTAGTTGACATGCTTGCTAAGTTATTTATAGTCAGTAGAATGTCTGTTGGGGGACCATCACAATAAAGTGTTAGCAGCTATTAAGCAGACATTCTATTAATACTCTAATGACTGCTAGTTGACATGTAGTTGCAAAGTTACTTATAAGTAGTAGAATGTCTAAAGTGGACTATTGAAATAATGTGTTACCAGTATATTTTTGGAGTCAAAATTGGAGTCAGAAAGCCACAGGTCTGCTTAATACATTGCTATTCAGACTTCACCACCAATATGTCATTTGGGAGAAATTACCTATAACCAGCCGCATCAGCTCAGATATTCTCAATCTTTTTGGCATTAGACTTGTATCAGCATGTCCTATGCTTGCACATGCTCAAAGTGTTACTGTTATAGCTTTGTTCACATAAAATTCCCAACTCAGCACTGACAAATTATCAGAGCTCAGGCTGCTGGCAATTTGACACATAGGCTTGTACAGATATACACTGAAAAATGCTGATAAAATTACAACAGTATATCTGAAAGTACCCGCTTTAGTATAGTATATAGTATAGTATTATATGCATTACCATCAAATGTAAATGCATTTAAAGTTCAGGTCATCAGCTGGTCAGTCTTGTCAGTAGAGTGCTTTTCTCCAGGTGTTCATTGATGCACATTAGTCAACTTGCTAGAACTTCATTTCATGTCCAGTGCCACTCAGGATTAGGACATTACTGACTGATCATCTTCACAACCCCTTCTGGAGATTTCCCGGTTTCTCTTAGAGTAATTGGTTTTCACAAGTGCTCCAGAGACTTCCACGAAAGCCAGGGCATCGGTCTTAGAGTACGAATCAAACACTGTTTATCTTTTTCCCCCCAGTATTGCAGATAATCTTTAGCATGCGATGCATTAGTTTGAACTTCCTCTTACTATAATCACTCAGAGAAACCCATGCTAATGAAAAATGGGTATTCATGAGAAATGGGACCATATCTCAGCCTAGAGTTTTATAAATAGAACTAATCCGAATCCCCTCTGCAAAACTTTCTGACAGACTTTCCAAGCAGCGACACACAGGAAAGTTTGATGTGTTTACTTGCGCTCTCGTCCCTGAACTGCTGATGTTTCAAAAAAAATAAAAAGGTGGATTAGCAAATTTGATGACATGGGTGCTGAGATCTTATCCTGTGTTCCCTCTACTATCTTGGTTATAGTGTTTTCTGACTTTTTTAAAACCAGTCTGAGGTTAATATTTTGAGATGTGGGCACAGTCAAGCCATTTCGGTATCATCTTTAGTCATTTTTGGTATGTATACAGTGGTGGGCAAAATTATTAGAACACTTGGCATCTGGGAGTCACCTTACTGGGCCTGGATTTATTTTCCAAGAGGATAATGACCCGAAACATTCGTCTAACTATTGCAGAAACTACCTGCGGCAGAAGGAATGTGCCGGAACATTGAAAATGATGGACTGGCTCCTTCAAAGTCCGGACCTCAACCCCATCGAGCACATTTGGGGGGAGCTGGAAAATAAACTGGACAGATCTATTGTACATTCAAAGGAAAGCCTTTGGCTTCAGTTGCAGAAGGCATGGAATAACATTAGTGTTGAAGTTCTCAGAGGAAATATATTAAATTATGTTTTATTAACAAGGTTCGGGAGGAGTACGTTCAGATAATTGACACAAGTGGAGAGCACTCAGCTAATCAACAATAAGAGGTGTATATATACGCAGCAGTCATACCTCCGTTTTGTTGACAGTTTATCAGCATCCCTCCACCACCCCTTCTCCACTTTTTCTCCTTTTTAGTTCTAACTACTTACATACACAGGGGGTACTCTGGGTTCAAGCCAAATTCCGAGCTCGAAGCCCTCCCCCGGACAGCACTCCAAATAAGCATTTAAATTTACTCTCCATAAATTATATGTAAGTGTGAACTCGTGAACACTATGCCACAGAGATGTGCTGCTGTAATTGCTGCTGTAATTGTAAATCTGACTCACTTCATCTGATATTTGATGGTCAGAGCAATCATCTGCATGTTTCATGAACATTATGAGACTGAAGCATGTTTTGGAGGCAAACAAGGTCAGTATTTTCAGATCTGTCAGGTGTTCTAATATATTTGGCCACCAATGTATAATTTTCACTTTCAAGTATAATTTTCATGACATGCATCTCAAGCTATTTTTCCTCAGATCTATGCACAAAACAGACTGATAGATTAAGTCTATTATTAGCAGTGATGGTGCTACACCGGGGATAGGGGGGGCTATAGCCCCATCAGAATTTTGAACCCCCCCAGCCCCAGATGAGATGGACATTTTTTTTAATGAAGACAGAGTGCAGATAGGAAACCCTGTCTGTGATGGGGGCCAAAGAAGGAGAAAAGAAAGAGGAGTCAGAGCATATCTGTCACACTGCCGGTAACCTCCAGTTTAGCCCCCCGCTAAACTTTTTTTTTCAGTTGAGATGCTTTGCTTGCTATGATAATATCCGAGGAAGTGTTACTAGTATCTAATTTCACAGATAGTTGGTTTCTGTATTGATTCTATATAAAAATGTCGATACAATGTAAAGTATCCGCTCTGGCTCATTTTAAATTATTTTGTTCCGTTATTATGCTTGTTGTTGTCATCTGCTGACGTTGTACAAGCGGAATGTGGAGGTTGGTCGGTGATGTATTTGTCCCGCCCCTCCTCCGCTGTGATTGGATGGCTGGGTAAAAAGTGACTGCGTTTTACTCAAAGTTGTACATTCTTCAACTCTCAGTGACCGGTAAAAACGTTAAGCAAATAGACGCTCAGCGCCTCGTTGTGCTCATGGCGTTCTAAAAAGCACGCTCCCATTGAAAACAATTGGATATGCCAGCCATGTGAAAAAACGCTTAAATCCATTAAAAGGCTACATTTAATCCATTACATAATATTGTGATGTGGTGTTCATTTAATTTAATTGTAAAGTATGCACAGTTCTGATTATGCATACATATGTGCTGAAGTCTTTCACCTTTGCATGTTAAAGGTTTTTGTCGTTGTCTTGTCACTTGTTGTAAGCTAGTGTACCATAGCTGCTTTTATATAAAAAAAGAAAAAAGAAAAAAGAAAAAAAAAAGACAAGTGTGAACTCTGGCATGATGAATATAGATTATTTTCTTAGCACCCCACATACTGGTACATACCCCCTCCCCCAGCAATACAGTATAAGATACCTCTTTTAATACATTATAATTATTATTTAATAATAAGTATTTTTAATAATCTGAATTAAAGAATTCTGTTCAATACCCTTATTCACCTCATGTTAGGATTATCGTTATGACATGATGACTGAAAATTCAAAGTTTACAAATTGTGCTTTCAAGTTCTGCGAGGACGTAATAAGTACGGTAATTCCAACAAGCTATGTAGCAACATCTAAGAATTCCAATGATGTGCGGTTACAAGTGTGCTTTATATTGCTATTTTACAATGGCTTTCTATCCTTTAAGAACTATTCTGACTGACAAGGCTGAAATGCTGAGCTAAATGCTTTGAGCCATGATCCACTGTCAGCAAAGTCAGCTCCCTCAGAGGGTGTCTGAGTGCTGATAATCTGGTTTTAGTGACTCTAGACACGATCTCTCAGAGGCTGATGGTTCCGTAGATAACTACTACACCACCTCTTCTGTGTGATTGCCTCTTTATGCTAATGAAGGTATGCCTAACCTCCCAATGAGACCTTTGATTATCTTGTCTAATGCTGATGGCCTCATAAATATACATGTATCCTTGAGACACAAATCAATGCAAATGAGAGACTAATGTCAAGCACCAAAAATATGAACAGATATGTGACAGAAAGCAGCTAAGATCAATTGAGCCTTTTCTAGTGGGTGCCCTTTGATTTCAATATTACATTATCAATATTTTGTATTGTGTATGCTAGCTTAGCCGGCTAACTTGTTATTTTGCTAATTGTAAGCTATAATTCAGCAAACTTACAACATTTTTAATCTCACGCATTGTAGAATTGATGAATTACTGGTATATTTTAGGATTTCTAATTAGAAAACAACTGGAATACCCGTACTATTCTTTCAGCTTGGGGAATCACATATGAGTCTAGTTGGGGTAGGATTTTAACGTTATTGGATTTCTGTTTAACACCAACCTCTATCACCTTTCTTGTGTAGTTTATGTAGGCCTGTCTTGTTTGGATATGTATGATATGTCATTTTCTGCTGGGATGGTGAAGAAGTGAGCTTGGACATAGTGCTGATCCAGCTGTCAAGTCTGATTTGCCTGGGCTGAGTTGATAGGGAGCAGTGTCATTGCTATACCCCCTTCCTTTTACGGCTGCAGTGGTTCCGGAATGATCTCTCTCCCTGGCGCCGCTTAGTGAAGTGATCGGAAACGGACCTGACAGCTGGTTAATGGGTGGATTTGCAGCAGGACTGCATTCGTTACACGCCTTCTTGTCTCTTTGTCTTTTGCTCACACCCTCTTTCATGCCCCTGCTCTGTTACGGACTTGTTTTTCCATGGTGTTCTTATGACACCTTAGGATTATGGCAATCAGTGTTTTTTTGTGATCCCAACAATCGAATTTGTCTCTGTTTCCTCTCTCTCTCTCTCTCTCTCTCTCTCTCTCTCTCTCTCTCTCTCTCTCTCTCTCTCTCTCTCTCTCTCTCTCTCTCTCTCTCTCTCTCTCTCTTTGTCATCTCATTGTATTTCAACCATTCAACCATTTCTTTCCTTTCCAAGAGCTCTAATATATCCAAGATATATGCTCTGTAAAACAGTGGCACCATCCTTGATTTATATACCATCACATTTCAAATAACATGCAGTGTATGAAAATAAAAAAAGACTTTGGCAATGGTGGCATCCTTTTTGAAAACCCATCTTGTGTCCAAGGCCACAACTGCTTTTCATCCCTTGATTCCAATAAAGTTCCAGGTGTGAGGCTTTATGCTCAAATACAGCCTGGGGGGGTGGTCAAAGGCAGTAGCGTTCCCAGCTCATAGCTTTTTCTCATAAGAAACTCTGTATCTCAGAGCCCAGGCCCTATTCAGAACTTAATATTCCCCAGACGTATCTTTCCTTTCTGATACAAATGTAGATTGCTAAGATAAGATGTCTTTCTGGGTTTGACTCCGTAACAATGACTGATCAGCTCACTCTGTTTTATAAAACCATTTTGAAATGGCAGGACTTGAGTGACCTCTAATCTGAGCTCACCCAAGAAAGGACAAGACCACTGACAGCTGATGGAAGCACAAAAGGAGAAATCCAGCTTCAGATATCAGTTAGGGTCTTGAATTCACTTTCAAACCATTCTAGAAAGAATCCATGATTGTTGGAATAAATTAAACCTCTTACCTTCAGCTTGGAAAGTAATGTTGGGACTACAAATGGACTTGGACAAATGGAGTTACTGTCTGGCTATACAATGCCCTAATCTTTGCTGTGATGAACAAATGTGAAATTTGTACACATGACTTTAGCAGCCATATCCAAAGTTACAAACTCAATTTCATTGTGTAGCTTTTAAGGATATATCACTCTCTTTCTAGAATATTTTAAAGTGAAATATATGAAAGGTTGGAGCATGCAGCACAAATCTGTCAATTCTAATAACATAAAAAGTGACATAAGATCTCAAAGTAAAGTAATTTATCATCTTATTTGTAGTTGAAGTTTGCAGAATTTAGAATTTAGAATTAAACAGAACCAAATGATTGGAGAACGTAACAGTGCCTAATATGCCCCTAATGGCAGGACATTTCTAGTGCGTTAATGGCATGCTGCACGGCACACTCTGCCATTTCAGCTTAATAAGCCCTGTGATATACTGGCCACTGCCTACGGTGTTTCACTGCCTATGTCCCAAGACGATGGGATTAGCTCCAGCATCCTCTTGACCAACATAGGACAAGTGATTTGGAAAATAGATAGATGGATGGAAGGTGGCAGGCAGGCAAAGCCAAACTGTTCTGACCACATGGGTACTCAAAATCTAATAATTTCTGAAAGTGTTAGTTGATTTTCAGCCAAACAGTTCCCAGAGTATGTCCTTTTTCAAGGGACACAAGCTGGAACATTTTAAAGAATGTGTGTAGCTATATCAACGTTTTGGCTGTGTAAATGTCTAGACAAAACTGTCATGAACTACAATACACATTCTTCTTGTCCTGCAATGTCAAATCACAGTTTGACCGTCTTGACTACCTTTTCACCTCCACAAATTATTTAATCAAAAGTTTATTTCAAAGTTAATGTTGGAGTAAGTGAAGCAGTTTTTAATGTCCAAACCATATAATGTAGTCTAATTAACCCAACTGGAAATGTACAGCTTCAAGACTTTTATTCATGGTGAGGTAATTGCTTTGGTTGTTTTATACAGTGTATTGGAGTTTTGGTGACTGGAAAATTGGTTTGTCTCAGCATGTCATGGTATTAAGCAATCTGTAGTCTTGTTATTGATTTAATTTCATGCTGTCATCTCTTACTGCGGGTATTTTTCTGTGATTGTCATACTGTTGCCTTATCTGACATTGTTTCTCATCTCTTTCTTTTCAGATCGAAATGTTAGAGCACAAATATGGGGGCCACCTCATCTCACGGCGAGCCGCTTGCAAGATTCAGACGGCCTTTCGCCAGTATCAGCTCAGCAAAAACTTTGAGAAGATCCGAAACTCCCTCCTTGAAAGTCGTTTGCCACGCCGTATCTCCCTGCGAAAAGTGCGGGTGCAAAATACAGAGGGTATCTCAGCTGAACGGGCGCTGGCTGAAGGCTGCAATCTAGCAAGTATCCCCCTTGTCCGGTCCCCATCCCTGCCCACCACGGTAGGTGGCACCCTCACTGATCTCGAAGATTCTTTCAATGAGCAAGTCCAGTCACTTGCCAAATCTATTGATGATGCACTTAGCAACTGGAGCATGAAGACCATGTGTTCACTCCAAGAAGGTGGCACCTACCAGTTTAGCTCAGAGGCATTTAGTACAACTGGTGACAAATCTGGGTTGGCAGGGACAGTCAGAGAAGGTGGTCCCATGGACCCTGCCACATTCCATAGTGGAACAGGCCAAGTAGACAACTCTGAGAATGTGGCCCGGAGTGCCAGCAAGCTGATGATGGCCTTCCGGGATGTAACAGTTCAATTTGATAGCCAGAACTTTCGCATGTCCTCTTCCGTTATGGAGTCCTCCACTTCTGTTTCTCTTGGTAATTGTGTCCAGCAGGGGGCCATAATTACTGAAAGCCCACAGCAACCTCCGGTTAATTATGCAAATGAACAACCTCAACCACCACCATCTCCCCAGGATCCAGCTCCTCCACCTCTAGAGCTGGATGATGAGGAAATACCAGATGGCGACTTCCCAGCCCCTCCACCAAGTGAGGAGGAACTTGGAGAGGATCTACCACCTCTGGTGCTGGACAAACAGGAAGTTCCAGAACCAGCAATTCCAGCTCAGACAGCAATAACCTCTGAAACCTTGCCTCCACCAGAGGTTGCAGAGACACCAGTCACCCCAATTGTAGAAGTTTTGGAAGCTAAACGTATTGAGTCAGATACAGCAGACAACAGCTCAGAGCAGATGAGTAGCAGCAGTACATCCACGTCGGCCCGGTCGACTTCAGAGGTCTCGTCCAAAGAAGCTTTACAGGCCATGATTCTTAGCTTGCCCCGATACCACTGCGAAAACCCAACCAGTTGCAAATCTCCTACCCTCTCCACTGACGTCATGCGAAAACGCCTATATCGCATTGGTCTCAACCTTTTCAACATGTGAGTACCCTGAGAGCCTTTTATCTCCAATCATAAGGTCCCTTGAGCCTTGGGGGAGGAGTTGATTGTGATGGTGACAGAACTCTTTATATCACACTTGCTTAAAGTGACTAATGCCAGATATTTTAGGTTATAAAACCATTTTCTCTCTCAATGTTGATACTGTCTTCTCCTGCCACTAATATACTTGCTCTTAAAAACTCACTATATCCCAGTCTCTCTCTGTCTCACTTGCCTATCTCACTCCTGTCATCCAATTCTGTCTCCAGCTGTGGCAAGCACCCCCTCCCTGATGCCTGTCACCTTGGGTTTGTCTGACCCTATTAATAGCACTGCTTTTATTCAAAGTGCTGTCTCACTCCCTTTTTCCCAATCTCATCTCGCTCCATTGAAAACATGAAGACATTTTAAAAGTTAGACTTTGTCTAATCGTTTTATAGCACACCACAATAATGAGACGATGGGGTTTATCTGGTTTATAGTTTTTGTGTGTATAAGGAAGCAAGAGATACAGTGGGTACGGAAAGTATTCAGACCCCCTTACATTTTTAACTCTTTGTTATATTGCAGCCATTTGCTAAAATCATAAAAGTTCAAAGTTCATTTTTTTCTCATTAATGTACACACAGCACCCCATATTGACAGAAAAACACAGAATTGTTGACATTTTTGCAGATTTATTAAAAAAGAAAAACTGAAATATCACATGGTCCTAAGTATTCACACCCTTTGCTCAGTATTTAGTAGAAGCACCCTTTTGATCTAATACAGTCATGATTCTTTTTGGGAAAGATGCAACAAGTTTTTCACCTGTATTTGGGGATCCTCTGCCATTCCTCCTTGCAGATCCTCTCCAGTTCTTTCAGGTTGGATGGTAAACGTTGGTGGACAGCCAATTTCAGGTCTCTCCAGAGATGCTCAATTGGGTTTAAGTCAGGGCTCTGGCTTGGCCATTCAATAACAGTCACGGAGTTGTTGTGAAGCCACTCCTTCATTATTTTAGCTGTGTGTTTAGGGTCATTGTCTTGTTGGAAGGTGAACCTTCGGCCCAGTCTGAGGTCTTGAGCACTCTGGAGAAGGTTTTCGTCCAGGATATCCCTGTACTTGGCCGCATTCATCTTTCCCTCGATTACAATCAGTCGTCCTGTCCCTGCAGCTGAAAAACACCCCCACAGCATGATGCTGCCACCACCATGCTTCACTGTTGGGACTGTATTGGACAGGTGATGAGCAGTGCCTGGTTTTCTTCACACATACCGCTTAGAATTAAGGCCAAAAAGTTATATCTTGGTCTCATCAGACCAGATCATCTTATTTCTCACCATCTTGGAGTCCTTCAGGTGTTTTTTAGCAAACTCCATGCGGGCTTTCATGTGTCTTGCACTGAGGAGAGGCTTCCGTCGGGCCACTCTGCCATAAAGCCCCGACTGGTGGAGGGCTACAGTGATGGCTGACTTTCTACAACTTTCTCCCATCTCCCGATTGCATCTCTGGAGCTCAGCCACAGTGATCTTTGGGTTCTTTTTTACCTCTCTCACCAAGGCTTTTCTCCCCCGATAGCTCAGTTTGGCCGGATGTATCTGTCAATATGTGGTGCTGTGTGTACATTAGTGAGAAAAAAAAGAACTTAAATGATTTTAGCAAATGGCTGCAATATAGCAAAGAGTGAAAAATGTAAGGGGGTCTGAATACTTTCCGTACCCACTGTATATTAAAAAAATTAACAGCAAATGTATGTAAACGAAAACATATTTAGCGGCCAAGCACTGTAGGTACTTATTGTGTGTGTATATATATATATATATATATATATATATATATATATATATATATATATATATATATATATATATATATATATACCTAGAATTGTAACTGTATGTATTGCTATATTTTGCCATTTGGTGTTAAACATCACTTTTCTAGATATACCTTAATGAAGTCATTGGCATAAACACCATGTCAACAATGCATTTTTGCATAATGACACTAAACTTTATTGCAGTGCCTCCATTCTGGAGGCCCCAATTTGGATGTCTTCCTTTTCAGACGCACCCAATTTAGGTCTTGCCCTGCGTCTCAATTTGCCTACTTATACTACGTCCTAAAAGTATGTACTCTTTTTGTGAAGAAAAAGTATATACTTTTGAGCGTGTGGCAGAAGAATATGCAAGCTTTGGGACGTACTACTTCGTCATCTATAACGGACTCTGTCGCTTAGTTGAAAACTGTATCCCGTTACTGTTTAAACTGCCCTGTCAATCATCGTCACAGTCAAAATCCTCCACATTCAATTTAATTTCCTACCGTATCGAAGAGAAATGTAGTAGCATGTTTATTTGCTATGTGTGGGTCTTTAATGCAGAGACTCTCCTCATGTGTTTGCAGTTTAAATAATGATGCATTTGAAAATTAATGGCCAAACGTATCAGTACAAAAGTTCACAATGCTGCTGCAGGTGAAATATAATGTGGATAACATTGAAATATCTTTTTATCAGGTTAAATACTGATAATTAATCACTCAAACCTTTTATCTGTACCTCTCTACTGAACCGTCAGACTTGTCATGTTTGTAGTTTTTTTAACACTTTTTATCCACATTTGTAGTTCATCGTTAGAGTGTGCGTCGATCTGCACTTCGAATTCTGACCGGAAATAGTAGACCATCCGGGTATCTTCGGAATACTCTTTTCAACATACTGCAATTTGGGACATACTAATTCTATTTTCAAATACTATTTAGTATGGATAGTAAGCGAATTGAGATGCAGGGTTGCACTCTGATGAGTTGAATCAGGTGTGTCAGATGAGGGGGTAAACAAAATGTATAGTGGTGGGGGTCCAACAGTTTTGGGAAACACTGCTAAATACAGTAGGCATCATTGTCAAAATGACCCAAGAATACCACATAAATGGTGAACACCAACTATTAAAAAGTTCTAAAGTGTAATTGCTGCTTGAAGCTATGTTAAATGTTATATTATTTTACTATTATAGCAAAGCAAGATCTTTATTGCAGGGTAAGATCTCTTCTCTATCCTATTTCCTGCATTCCATACTGTTATACCCAATTATATATAGCAATTCTCTCCACTGTGTATGTATTTTTGATCCAAATAACTTCTGGCTAATATCTTCAAGCTTATTTCACGAAACCAAATTTTAACCTGTTTTGTTCAGATTTTATTTTGTAATACAGGACCAGTTTGTTCTTTTATTCATACTTAATGGATTTTATAAGGATTAGATAACATCAAGATTGTGTCGGTTTACTAGCAAGGAACACAATTTCTGAAATTCATGCATGACTGCAATATGGCAATCTTCCTGAAGGCATTCAGATATTATTTTGCTGCAGTCCCAGAAATCAGATGCTACAATAAGTGTCTGATTAGAAATTATAAACCTTGTGTAACTTGCGTATAGAGTAAATTAAAGTAAATGGGCACAGTTTCTAAAATGAATGTGGTATATAAACACAAGCATATTTCCAAACAATATATTCTTATATAAATATAATTCATTGAATGTGCATTTTTTGTGTATTTTGTGTATTTAATTGAGTTTTAATTAGTTTTATAGCTGTATTTATTAATTGTATATTGTTTTACTCCATTATCTACTAATTTGCATATTCAAAAGAGATGTCTCACTTTCTTTTCTATTTACCTCTTATATTAATTTCAGTAATATTAACATGTCAGGGAACTGTCTGCTCTTGTAACTGTCATATCATCTACATACACCTTTCCAACAAGGACATCTGTTATTCAAAGCTGGAGTATTGCAGCTCCACTTTACAAATCCTAGTGGCTTTATTTCTGCAGTGTCACATCGCTGCCAATTAAAATTCTGCTCCCGCATGTGTATTCTCTATGTTCAGCCAAGAGTGACTGAGGCAGAGTTTGATAAGAGCTCTCTTTACGCAAAACATCACAGAGGTGCATGATGGGAAAGGTTGAATCAGGACTGTGCTGGACTCTGTGTCATAAACATAAAACATTAAAGGGTTACTTCAGCGATTAGCATTAAGCTTTGTATCAGTAGAAACCCAGTAGTATGTTCAAATGATCGTGCTTCCCCCGATCATATGCCCCTGAGATGAGAGATTTATGTATTTTATGTCGGGAAAAAAGCCTCCGATGATGCAAATATCGTCATTTTGTGTCATCTGAGGCTTTTTTGGCCAGAGGCTAGAGACTACAGCCAGTAGTAGGAGTTAGTTCCGCATGTTTTCAACCCGCCCATAGGGGGTGGGATCTCACTCACAGAATGTAAATGCACACGGCCGTGGCTCGGGCATTCATAACGGAGAGGTCAGAGCAACGAAAGTGTTTTCAGTGAATTCCTATGAATTCCATAGGCATGAACTGAAAACGCTCCAGACTGTACATGCACTGTGAATGACTGTGCGGCTGTGAATGAACGACAATGAGGCCGTGAATGAATGCCGGGCGGCCGTGCTCATTTTAGTTTTAGTTTTGAATTAGTGCGAATTCGGGGGCGAGTTGCTTGAATTGTGGGTTCATTAGCCTATTATTCTTAATGAAAAACACAACAACAAAACGGTACAATGACAAACTCACTTAAATAGGTGCTTTTAGATTTAGCTTTGAAACCAAATTTTCTACGATCATCTTGTCTGTCAGCTCCTTGCTCTTGTGATGAATGAAATCTGACTCCTGCTGCTGGTGTGTGTGTGGCGACTCTCATTCGGCTTTTGCTGTATTGAGCAAACATGTTCAGTTTTTAATTGTAGTGTCTGTTCTCTAACTGAACTAAATGATTTTATTACTATAAAAATCAAAACGACGGTGGGGTAGTGCCGCGGTGGGCAAGTGATGTAACCTGGAGTGGCAAGTACATTCTGGGAGTTGTTGTCTTTCATCCACATGAGCCAAAAATAAATTTTCTGGTTTTTCTCAGTCTAGAAGGCACCAACTTCTACACTCTAAAAAATGTGATTGGGTTGTTTTTTCAACACAACTTGGGTTGTTTTTAACCCAGCATTTTTTAGAGAGTAAAATAATTTCACATTTCTACTACATAAATGACCCAAGTTAAATACACATTTATCTTTCCAGCGGTGAAGTACTCCTTTAAGGTCAAAAACGTATTCTACGCAAATGCGTATGTGAATGCTGACTAACATATTTTAAGCATGTGGTCCCTTTGTGCATGGTGGCAGCAAACTTCAACACTCAAGTTGTTCATAGAGTTACTTTCAAATTACAGCTAAACAGTTTACAGGAATGTGATTCAGCAGGAATATTCTCAAACTGTTGCTCCGGTATGATAGTAATTATCCTGAAAGACAAAACTGACTGTAGATGTGCTACAAAATGGCGCCCCTTGTAGCAATGCTGAGAATGCAACATGTTGAACTGTGTTTTGACATATACTATAACTACACTATGTATTGGAAAATACTTTTGCTACTATTGAGGTGGGATATGTTAGGGACAATTTTCATGGCTTGGTTGGGTTTAAGGGTGGGTTAAGGCAGGAGTTTTCAAACTTTGATGCCAAGGACCCCCAAATATGATGAACTTTTTATGAAGGACCCCCCTCCTAAAATCCACCTATATACTGTATATTTCTTTGTATGAGTAAAACATTTTAACTGTTAGATAAACAGTAAGTGTGACATTATAAATACAGCATTTTGTTTCCAAACTTAAATTGGCCATACTTAATGTTGAATGTATAGACATGAAGAAAAATGTTTGTATAAGCAACTTTCACAATAAATGTATGTAAGCAGCTTACGTACCGCGTTAAGAATACTGCCTTACAACCCCAGTGAGCTAGATAAAGGGGACTATAGTGAGAAAAACTCACTAAAGATACAAAGCAAACATATAAATTCTCGAAAGTATGTACACGGCAAGAAAGGAGAGAGACATTTAGAAATGAAACAGTTAGAATGTTCGGTAGACTTGAACCATTTTTGCTTTGTCTTTTTATTCTCTGAAATTTTCTGGGGACAACCCCTTGGGGTCCCCGAACCCCAGTTTGAAACCCCCTGGGTTAAGGTGTAAGGCAAGGGTCAATAGTGTAATTATATAGATTAATTTAAATGTTAGCTCCACTATGAGGCACTTAAAGGCACTTAACATAAGTAGGTTCGCTGTTCTGGATCCTCTTTTCCATTTTACCATCTATTTTAAAAGAAAATTTAAGATCTCACTCCAATAATTGAAGTAATTGTGACTTTTAGCCTTACTTCGGCATTTATTTCCCCATGACCTTGCAGTGGCACTTCAGGGTCATTTATAGTTCCTTTAGAGCATCTGAAGATAGAGGGCCCAATTAAAAGTTCTTTATCAGCTATAAAAAGTCATTGGGAAAATGTGGCTTTAAAAAAGTTAAAACCTTATTCAGATAAAGCAGTGCTGTTCTGTAGTATATTAAACCATAGAAGATCTCCATGTTTTCCCTTTCATTGCTGTTTCAGCGTCCACGGTGAAACACATTATTCATACCTTTTAATGAATGCATTTTGAGTCACGAGTGTACTTAAATATATATATATATATATATATATATATATATATATATATATATATATATATATATATATATATATATATATATATATATATATATATATATATATATATATATTTAAAATCACATTTCCAAACAGCATCTAACAGTGTGTTCCTGACGTGGTAACATAACTGACAAATAGGCTTGCATCTACACACAGCGGCTCTTTATCCATCTTGCAAAAGGAAAGGTGCATAATCTACCCATTTATTTTCCATCTTCACCCTGTGAAACCTTCTTTACCCTGCATTGATGGTGACAAAATTCACAGTAGAAAGTAACAGAAGGGATTCATCTGCTTTATGGGTGAGTGAATGTATGTGTATCTGCACTTGATTATGAGTCAGCTGGAAGGGCTATATATTGGCTGCCAAGTTGAGTGGGAGACTGGTTTATTTTCCAACCGCTCATCAGATTTCTTTTAAATAAAGGAAAGTGCAGTGATAATTTTGAACATATGGCTGAATCCCTCAAATAACTCTGCTTCAGCTTCAGGTGTCATTTAAGGATTAGTTTGCCCCAAAATGAAAATTGTGTCATCATTTACTCTCATGTTGTCATTTACTCTCAAAATCAAAAATCCCTCCTGTTCTTCAAAACCCAATTTCTTTCTCCTTTGGAGCAGTTTTGTCAATGAATAATAAATGTTTTATGTTTTCAAAAAACATTTTTAGTCAGTTTTGAATAATATTTTGTGTAAAAAAATATTTTGAGGATATGTTTACTAAAATGTAAAAAAAAAAAAAGCGTTTTTGAAAAGTTTAGCGTAAAACGACAAAAAACTTTGTATTATTCATTCCAGGCCAGTAGTTGGCGATGTCACTTTGTAAAGAAATACTACGCACCTATAGACTGAACACTTAATACGTATGCGCATGACGTCACCGTTTTCACACATTCACGTTTTTGTTGCTAACACAGAGGATAAAAACTCCCCCTTTTAAACCCATTTTCAAAAGTTTGCATTTTCAAGCACCCAAAACACCTATTTAGTCTAAACGTATTTTTAAAAAATCTGTTTTTAGTTGAAAATAGTGTTTTTGAACTTTTGAATCTGTTCAGATTTGTCCATTGACGCTTTCTACAGGATACATCTTTAGGCCAGTAGATTGACTTATTGCGTGAGTCATTTGAATTATTCACTTAACCAATTTGTAAAAAAGCTACTAATAACTACAAAAACACTGAGTAATTCATTACCAAACCAAGTTTATATACAATTGAATAAAATGTGTGTACATACAAATCTACTCAAGTCGTGTTTTCACTGAAATTACACGGAACAATTTGTCCCAGGGACTTTTTTTCCGCTTGAAAACTTTTATACCCCAGACCTGTTGCTGTCTGCATTTCCATCACGGTCTAAAGTACCGTGAAGATTAGGCAAATTAGTCCGGTGACGTAGGACTGCGTGCAACTATCCAGTTCCTGCTGGATTCCATCCTCCGCATATAAGCACGCTTAATAAAGCATGAACCTCGTCATCGGTCCATCGTTCGTATGTTGAATTGAAATAAAATGCTGCGTGGAGTCAACCAATCAAATTGTCGTGTGAACTCAGCCGATCAGCATGTTCAGCGCCTAAATCCCACCCCCGAAAGTTCCTGAACTTTGAAAAAGTACTACCTCACGAGCAGGGACTTTCTGAGGGTGAAATTTTTACCCGGAACTTCATTTAGACCCCGGTTCCTGCGGTCGAAACACACAGAGTATTCCCCCAAAGTCCCTATAGTTCCTGGGGAAAGTTTCTGCAGTGGAAACATGGCTTTAGAAACTCCAAAGATTGTATAATATACAGTGCTTTGATGCGCACAATACAATACTTATATTGATACTGATATAATGGATTTTTTTGGGATTCATTAACTGACAGTTTATGCAATTAATTTGATTAAATCTGTTAATCGATCGACAGCCCTACTTTTAACACTATCTAAGAAAACAAAATAAAAATAAACCAGTCTCTCCCTTACCCACACGTCATCACCTCAAACACCCCGACAGATAAGGATAAGCCAATTTTTAATCAAATGGAGGTTTTGCTCCAAGAGAGTGAGTGAAAAGAGAGAGGGGTTGTCATTAGTTCCAGCAGTTCATTTTCTGCAGGCTAGCCTAATACCTGTGACAGCTCAGACTGAATCTAAAGCAGGTAGGTGTGTGTGCGCTCTGGGACGAGACGCTAAAATCTGAGTTTGGATTAACAGAGAGATTTGGGGACTGAAATGTGCTTTCTCTAAACAGATAATTAAGAAAGGATTATAGGGGCTCAGTGAGTGTGTATATGTTGGAAAGAGCATGTAAAGGACATATAGAGGACATTGACGCGTGAATAACAAGGGACGTTGGTAAGCGGAGTGAGTGCCATTCTAAATTGAGTTTTCACCTGTGAACGGAATGGGAATGTTTCTTTTCCTCAAAAGAGAGGAAAACAGCAGGAGAGAGGAGAAAGGAAAACGAGGAGTGTGTGGGTTTAAACATAGATGTTTGATTCTGTTTGTGTGTGTTTGTGTTTGTGTCTAAAGAAAGGAGACTGGCCATGATCGGCTCAAAAAGCTGTGCTCTTCCTGTCTTGTAAGTGTCATGTTTTATGCAGGGCTATGCCAGCAGTTCACCTGCCCCATTTTTTCTTAAAATACCAGAATAAAACACAGAGCACAGATGTTAGTTGAAAGGTGAACGTAGCTTATGTATCTACACATAGTTTAAGCTCTTTCAGTCTCTCTGGATGTGAAGATATGTAGGTTTCTTCAAATGGAATTACTTTTAGTACATACACACCCAAAACACACTTTTCACACTATCACTAGTTTATTTATTTCACACTAAGTGCAAATAGCCAAACTTACTGGCAAAAGCTGTTTTAGCTCCACGCCATCTTTGCTCAAACATAAAAAAATACCTTAATAAAAAATATCTTATTATTTCTACATACACTTTTATTGCATTTATCATCACATTTACACTTTGTTTATGTGGATATGTGTGTGTGTTCATGTTTTTCTATCCTTCAGGACTTCAGTCTGAATGCACACTGACTCATGGGGACTTGTGTCACCATGGGCATCTAAATTGAGGTCCCCATGAGGAAACAAGCTTATAAATCATACAGAAAGAGTTTTTTGAGATGTAAAAATGCAGAATGTTTTCTGTGATGGGTAGGATTAGGGGTAGGGTTAGTGTTAGCAGGTAGAATATACAGTTTGTATAAAAACCATTATGTCTAATGGACAGTCCCCACAAAGATAGTAAACCAGACATGTGTGCATGTCGGAGGGGGAAGGGGGGGCGGGGGCAGGGATGGGGTGGGGTGGGGTGCTGGTAAACCCTATATTATGGGGACAAAATGTTTCCACAAATATAGCAATATCCGAAATCCTTGTCCTTGTGGGGACATTTTTTTGGTCCCCATGAGGTAAATGGCTTATAAATCATACTGAATGTGAACCTGCACCACATGTCATAAGGGTCCGTTTTTTGAAATTGAGATTTATACCATCTGAAAGCTGAATAAATAAGCTTTCCGTTTAAAAAATTCCTTTAAAGTTGTCCAAATAAAGTCCTTAGCAACGCATATTACTACTAATAATACATTTTTTTGATACATTTACGGTAGGAATTGTACAAAATATCTTAATCTTCATTTTTGGCATAAAAGAAAAATCAATAATTTTGACCTATACAATGTATTGCTGGATATTACCACAAATATACCTGGATATTACCACAAATATACCCATCTGGTTTTGTGGTCCAGGGTCATAAATTATACTTTTTGAAAATGTAAAAATGCAGAATGTTTTCTGTGATGGGTAGGATTAGGGGTAGGGTTAGTGTTAGGGGGTAGAATACAGTTTGTACAGTATAAAAATAATTATACCCATTATGTCTAAAGTACCCATAAAAGATGAAAACACAGTGTGTGTGTGTGTGTGTGTGTGTGTGTGTGTGTGTGTGTGTGTGTGTGTGTGTGTGTGTGTGTGTGTTTTTCTATCCCGGTGGGGACTTCAACCTGAATGCACACTGACTCATGGGAACTTGTGTCACCATGGGGACCTAAATTGAGGTCCCCATGAGGAAACATTGGTCTATTTTATTTTATTTTATTTTATTTTATTTTATTTTATTTTATTTTATTTTATTTTATTTTATTTTATTTTATTTTATTTTATTTTATTTTAGTTTTTAGTACTTATACTTATTGTATTTCATTTAGGTTACAAGGCAGCATTTCAGATATTTTGGTTAAGTTTAACCCTCCTATTATCTTTGGGGTCATTTTGACCCCATTCACTGTTTAACGTCTGTAAAAACAAAATTGACATCATTTTTTTAGATTGAATAACTTTTCCTAATTTAATGGGGACAACTCTGTAAACATAAAATTGACATGATGATAACATGATTTTCCAATGTCCTGTACACGTTTTGTAGCATCTGTGTTTTTTGGGGTCATTTTGACCGCAGGTTCTTTTAGCTGTATAAAACATAAGAAATATAAATATTTTACACACATTTGTTTTGGTTGTTTAATTGAGGTCACTAAAACATGCTATAATTTATATATTCAATATAATATTCAAACAACTTCCCTCTGTTTTAGGGCTCTAACCTAACCTAACCTAACCTAACCTAACCTAACCTAACCTAACCTAACCTAACCTAACCTAACCATACCTGTAGTATTGTGAGAACCACTAGTAGTTCACGTTATTATTATTAGCTCCCCACTTGAACGACAGGGTAGACATAGTGTTGCTAATGTCATCAAAATGGATCCAGGGCCCACCAGCTGTCAGCCATAAATGACCTGAGACATAAACCTTTGTAAAAAATCTGGAGGTTTAAATTGCTGGGGTCAAATTGACCCCAGTGGGAATTTTACCGGATTTGAGGGTAATTCATCTAATTTTTGTATTTTATTTAAACTTTTAACTTTTTAATTTTTAAATCTTTTATAGTTAACAATAACACTGCCTTACATTTACAAAGAAAGAAAGAAAGACAGAAAAAGAAAAACATACAGCATTCATACAGCATTGAACGTTACAATTTCCTCTGTTCATGAAAAAGGGATGAATGTTAATATTAATAGCGCCATATAACAAAGGTCAAGTTAATCAGGTCATTGAAATTGCTAATTAAATTGACATTAAATGATTATATTGTGTCACGTCTCGTCTGTGTTTGTTTTGCTTCAGTTTGACTTTGAGTTAGTTTTGCACTGTTCTCAGATCAATTTTGTCGTCATGCTTTTTGATTTGCCTCCATGTATCTCACCTGTGTCTTGTAAAATTCCTTGTTAGTATAATTTTAACATACATTTACAGGTTTTTTTCTGTATTTGTATACACTCTAAAAAATGCTGGGTTAAAAACAACCCAAGTTGTGTTGAAAATGGACTAACCTAGCGATTAGGTTGTTTTAAGCAAACATTTAACCCAGCCGATGGGTTAAAACAACTAATTTACTGGGTTAAAACAACCCAATCCCTGGGTTAGTCCATTTTCAACCCAACTTGGGTTGTTTTTAACCCAGCATTTTTTAGAGTGTAGGCTAATAGTTTTCAGCTAAAATGACAATTTTTTCTTAATAGAAAGTTTAAATAAACAGACGCTCACTAAACGCTCACGAATCACCAGAGCCCATTTTTCCCCACTTTTCCATCACAATAAATAGGCAAAAGGAAAACAGCGAAACCCTTCCAGAATCACATATCATTCAGTTGCATATCATTTCAATGTTCTTACAGTAAAACATAGTGACAGGATTTTTATTGTAACTGACAAACAGGCTGTTCATAAACTACATCATGTTCCCCTCAGTAAAGCTAGATTGTGTCGGCAAGGGTCGTACATTTATTATGAGGAGTAAATCATTGTAATGAATAGGGAAGGAGAGTGAAATAGGGAGATTGTAGAATGCAGTCAGGCAAACATGGTTCTCTCAGCATGTGGATGAATGAAAGTTTGCTGGACCCTCTATAAATCCATGTACTTTTTTTTTCTTTTTTTTTTTCCCAGGGCAAAGACTTAGCGATGAGAATGCTGACCAAAGGAATAAAGCAACTCTATAAAGTACAGCTGAGAAGCTTCTTTCTGTCCCTCGTTGTCACTTTTATTGTCTAAAGGCTGGAAAGCGTTGACATTCTGGTTATTGATAAGCCACTGAATGCAAAAATCGAGGTTATTAATGCCCACTTGGCTTCTGTGGAATGGGAAGGTGTCTGAGGAAATTGCATGAGAGTGTAGCCTTTCAAGACAGCCTCACAAACCTGCTTTATCATGGCATGTACATATGTCTACATCTTTGTATCTAAAAACAAGAAAACATTTTATATTTCTTTATGGAATAGTTCACCCTTTTTTTCTTACCACTCTCAAATAGTTTGAAAGCCATATTATGTTCTTTGTACTGTGGAACACATAAAGAGATTTTTTTTGAAGAATAACCTTTTCTTATTCACCTTATTCTTGACATAAGGCCAAGAATAAATTGACTGTGTCGATGCTTCCGGTCTCGTCCACTTCCAGTTATTTTAGCTGCACAAAAACTGTCCATTATGTTGCTTAAAATTGCAAACTGTCATTTTATCGTAAACATAAACACACTGGTTTGTAGCTCAAATTATATAATAATTTACTACATTTTGTTATTGTGCAGTTACTAAGTTTAGCGACTAAAGAAACGAAAATTAATCGAATACTTCCACATTGCTACTTAAGGTGAATAGGACATCATAAAATTAGTCCATACAACTTATATATATATATATAAAAAATAAAATAAAAAATATGCCCACATCTTCTGAAGTCATACAATAACGTCTCGGTTACGTATGGTAACCCTCGTTCCCTGAAGGAGGGAACGGAGACGTACGTCGAACGTCACCGACGAATTGGGATCACTTCAGGGAGCCCCTATCAGCTTCGAGATTTAGAGAACAGGCCAATGAGAATTGGCGTGCGAGATTTGCATCTCGCGCTCCGCCCCGCAGTGCGGGTATAAACGGAAGCGAAATGCAGCGCACCTTTGTTTTTCACTGAGGAGCCGAACTATTGACTCGGCCTGCAGTGATGGTACAGCAATTGTGGCGACGGGACGTACGTCTCCGTTCCCTCCTTCAGGGAACGAGGGTTACCATACGTAACCGAGACGTTCCCTTTCAGTCGGTCACGTTCGACGTACGTCGGACGTCACCCGCGAATTGGGATCCCTTTGGAACACGCCACAGTTGCTACCACTTCCAGCGCCCTGGGAAAGCCCCTCAGACCCCGGCTGTTCCGGGCGGGGAAATTCACGCAGGGAGAGTCAGCTGCTGTTCCGCAAGACCCACTCAGCCAACTATTGGATAACGCTGGGAAAGCGTGCCCCGGGGGGCCGCTGCGGAAGCCACATCATGCCCGGAGGGAGTTACCATGTGGAGAATACACGTATGGACTGGCCGTGGGCAGTGCTACATACGGAAGTCCCAGGGGTGGCTCCGGCCAATTTTAGGCGGGGGTCCACACCACACTGAGACGGCAGAGAGGGAAAGACACGAGCTCGCCGAAGGGAGACTTACCGTGGAGAATACACATATGGGACCACCGTGGGGGTCACAACATATGGAACCCAGCCTAACACAAGTTCCACCAATGCATACAAGCGTTAAGCCTGGCGCCGGACGCCCGCCACGTCCGACTGCCGAGGGTTGCGGAGGACTCGACAGGGTTCGCCATACTGGGAACTCAACTGGAGCATATAAGCGCACGTATCCGTTCCATGGGGAAGGGAGTGGCGCAGCAAGCCGACACTTTAGAACGGGCACTTCGGTGTTACTGACTATGGGAAGTGAGCACACAGGAAGATACCGGCTCTACACGTAGGCTATAGAACCTAGCGAACGTGTTAGGTGTCGCCCAGCCCGCAGCTCTACAAATATCTGCCAGCGAGGCGCCACGAGCCAGCGCCCAGGAAGAAGCTACACCCCTGGTGGAGTGGGCTCTTAACCTGAGCGGGCAGGGCACGTCTTGGGTTTCATACGCCAAGACGATGACATCCACTATCCAGTGGGCCATCCTCTGCTTGGAGACAGCCTTTCCCTTCTGCTGTCCTCTGCGGTCCATAACAGACGAAGAGCTGTTCTGAGGTCCTGAAGCTTTGCGTTCTGTCCACGTAAGTCCGCAAAGCGCGGACGGGACAGAGAAAAGCTAGGGCTGGGTCTGCCTCCTCCGAAGGCAACGCTTGCAGGCTCACCACCTGGTCCCGGAAAGGAGTGGTGGGAACCTTGGGCACATATCCAGGCCGGGGTCTCAGGATTACGTGAGAGTTACCAGGCCCGAATTCCAGGCACGATTCGTCGACCGAAAATGCCTGCAGGTCTCCTACCCTCTTGATGGAGGCCAATGCAGTCAGGAGTACTGTCTTCAGAGACAGAATTTTTAACTCAGCTGACTGCAAAGGCTCAAAGGGAGGCCTCTGCAGAGCGGTCAGCACCAGAGACAGGTCCCAAGAGGGTATAGAGGAAGGGCGAGGCGGATTCAGTCTCCTCGCCCCCCTCAGGAACCTGACGATCAGATTGTGCTTCCCTAAGGACTTCTGCCCGTACAAATGAAGGGTCCGACCACGGGCTGAAGGTTTGGCGGCATCTCGGCGTCACTTGGACACGGAGAGTTCCGCTGCGCCACGCCCATCTCGGGACCCGGTCGTGGAGCCAGCGTTGAAGCGGTCTCATATGAAGCAATCCCAGCGGCGTTACTGCGGCTGCGGACGCCATATGCCCCAGGAGCCTCTGAAAATGTTTCAGTGGTACCGCTATCCTGCGTTCGAACGAGTTCACGCAGTTCAACACTGACTGGACGCGCTCCTCGGTGAGGCGCGTCCGTCGCGGCGACCAGTCTATCTCCATCCCGAGAAAAGAGATCCTCTGCGAGGGGCAGAGTTTGCTCTTCTCCCAGTTGACCTGAAGCCCCAACCGGCAAAGGTGACGGAGCACCAAGTCCCTGTGTTCGCACGACTGCTCTCGCGACTGGGCAAGGATCAGCCAGTCGTCGAGGTAGTTGAGAATGCGAACACCACGCTCTCTCATGGGAGCAATGGCCGCCTCCGTGACTTTCGTGAAGACACGGGGCGACAGGGCCAGCCCGAAGGGTAGGACCTTGTACTGATATGCTCGTCCGTCGAATGCAAAGCGTAGGAACGGTCTGTGTCGAGGGAGAATCGAGACATGAAAGCACGCTGGCGTCCTTCAGGTCGATCGCTGCAAACCAATCTTGGGGATGGACGCACCTGAAGATGCATTTCTGCGTTAACATCCTGAACAGCAGCCTGGGGACTGGTTCAGAAGTCACAGAACCAAGATCGGCCGTAACCCGCCGCTCTTCTTGGGCACAATGAAGTACGGGCTGTAGAAGCTGTTCTTCATATCGGCTGGAGGGACCGGCTCTATCGCATCCTTCGCCAGTAGGACCGCGATCTCCGCCTGAAGCACAGGGCATTCTCCTTCGACACGGAGGCGAAGTGGATGCCCCTGAACTTGAGGGACGCCGGGGCGAACCGAATCGCATAGCCGAGTCTGATGGTACGGATGAGCCAGCAAGACGGGCTGGAGCGCTAGGCAGGCTCCCAAGAACCGTGCAAGCGGGACCAACGGCACCACAGACGTGCCCGCAGCGGGGCAGCGCAGCAGCATGCAGGGACCCAACACGGACGACATGGGAGCGGCCCAAGGTGGGGTCTGAGTGTGCTGTGCAACACTTACCTGCTTCCGCTGAGGGGGTGCACGAGTGTGGGGAGGCCACTTGTGTGCGTCCCAGACACAGCCGGCACCCCCTGCTGGCGATAGGAGGCGCCTGAGGGTGACGAGGCATGGAAGCGTCGAACACCGCCGAGCACACTCTCCTGGCACCCAGGGGTATTGGAACTGCTCTTTAGAATTTGGGTACCACTGGTTGTATTTGACAGTGGCGGAACAGAATTTACCAATGAATCTCCTCCCGGCCCTCCTCCGGGGAAGAGCAGCTCTTAACCAAATCCGGGTGCCCATGGCGATGAGCAGACTGAGGGGTCGCCGATGGTGTTTCTGGACATCGCCTGGCCGAGGGCCAGCGCTGTGACTTTAAATATAAAAGCCACTGTGCGCAGCTCAACCTCAGCTCAGAACTACCCTTATGCACGAAGAGTGCTGGGCGGAGGCAGCCTGCCAGTGGCACTGCCACCCCACCTGATGAGGGTAGTGAGAGAGAGGAAAACTTTATACAGGCTATGGCCCCTTTGGCGTTCCATTTTCTGGTGCCAAGCGGTTCCACACTGCTAAAGACTTCCAATGCACATCCGGGAAAAAGGCAAGGGGGCGGGCAAGGCGATTTATGCGTTGCGCTATGCCCCAGCCACCCGGGGAAGCATGACTGTCAAGTATGAATCTGATTCAGCATGAAACATCCACTATTATAGTGGGAATCTCAGCCCAATCTTCATTTTCAACACATAACAGTCCTCTCTCCGATGCAGCGATGGACATCTGTCCTCTGCTAGAGCCCCAAATGAGACACTAGGTCCCTTTATTTATTTATTTATTTATTTATTTTTGGACCAGCAATCCCATTTGTAAGCTACCAGCAGGCATGCAAGATAGTGAGCGTGGCCGTGAGACGGCACACGGCGCGCTGAACACTAAAACACTTATGAAAAGGGTAAGATGAACAACGTGCCGACGTGGTCATGCTCTCATGAGAGAACATGAACCACCCACGAACACAGTCTCAGCATGCTGCGATGCGCTAGAGGAGTGGGGGGCCCACGGAGATGTGCTCGGCAGGGAAGCCCCACTGTAATCCTCAGATCACCCAGGCTTATCAGCCAGTAGCCCCTTTTCTGGTGCACCAGAAAAGACACTAGATCGGGGTATAAGCGAAGGACTCGACCCCGTTTGAGGTTTCATAGTCTCGACCGCGCATCTAGGCGCGAATGACGACGCGCTGGGTTGCCGTGACAACCCGCGCTGTCAGCGCGCGGCAACACGCGAACCGAACTCACGGGAAGGCGAGACGAACAGCGCCCGGCGTGATCCCGTTCTCCTGAGAGTACATGGACCACCCACGAACGCAATCTCAACATAGTTATGCGAGAGGGCTCGTGGCCGTCAATAAGGACAGGAAACAATCGCACCCAGAAACGCACGGGTGGAATGACGTCTTGAAAAAGACGCAGTCACACCCGCGCTGCTCTTTAGAAGAAAATGTGCTCTTTTAAATGTGCTGAAGCACCCAGGGAACGACCGCTGCAAAACACAGGAGAGTAGTGCAGCCTGTGTATGCACTCACCATTGGGAACGCCTCACCGAACCAACAGACCAAACAGTGCTGTGAAAACAGCAGTTTATCACTGTATCAGGGAGCTCGCGGCCGCCGCTGATCGTGCCATCTCACTCAGCACTCAAAGAAGCTTCTTCTGTCGTTCTCTCTTTCTCTCTGCTGAAGCAGGAACAGTCTTCTTCATCAACACCGTGTTCGGCTCCGAAGTGAATGACAAAGGTGCGCTGCATTTCGCTTCGTTTATACCGCACTGCGGGCGGAGCGCAAGATGCAAATCTCGCACGCCAATTCTCATTGGCCTGTTCTCTAAATCTCGAAGCTGATAGGGGCTCCCTGAAGTGATCCCAATTCGTCGGTGACGTCCGACGTACGTCGAACGTGACCGACTGAAAGGGAACTTTGTGTGGGAAATAGGTAAATTTTTTGAATTGCTGTTCACTAATAATCTTCTCCTCTCAAATCAAATATGGTGCCAATGACATGAAAATGGTGTTGTTACACTATTTTCATAGTTCATATGATTAGCAGTCCATTTCTGAACTTCGATTGAGGGAAATATTTTGAGCGAACTAGCGGCATCAAATGTGTAACTTCTGACCTCTAGTCACAATGCTAGGTGTTCTGGTTGGTTAATAATGCATTTCCTTGTTAAGGTATACTGTGTGGTTGTTATATAGTTGCTGTTTCTAGGTTTTTTTTTTTTTTTTTTTGGGTGGTTAACGTTTTATTATTTTTGACTACATTTTTGAACTTCATCTGAGGGAAATATTTTGAGTGAACTAGCGGCATTAAGCGGAATTGTGAAAATGTATAATCTCTGACCTCTAGTCACAATGCTAGGCGTTCTGGGGTGCATTTCCCATACAACGACGTTACTCACTGCTTAACTACCATAGTACGTTGCATTGTTGAAGAATGATGCAACGACTGTTTCCCGAAACCGTATGGTCGCAAATCTGTTGTTCAACCACAGTGGTTAATGATGTCACACAGATGGTGGAGTAATAACTGCTTTTAATTAATTTGTTTGAGATCGAATTCATGCTAGATTTTTTGCTATAAATTATAGACATGGCATCTGAGGACTAAGTCTTATTTTTCTCAGGTATTTAGCTTTATTTCCAGATTCAATCTGGATTAGAGCACGTCAGCACATGCGCACTCTTCAAAAAAGTTGCTTTAAATCTCTTGACAAACTAAAAGACATATGTATGTATTCTAAATAAAAGATATACTGTAGATTGTACTAAATGTCAGCTTGCTTATTTTGCTCAAGATAAGGATTTATTAAGTCCACATGTCATGCAAACAAGAAACTATGCTTCTAACCACAGGTCGAGATCTGTTGTTGCAACCACACAAGTTTGCGATGCTGTTTGCGATTGTTCGTTGGAACTACACTCTTTATCAACGTAGTTCAGCGAGTCTGTGTTTCCCGAAAACCATACACTTTAAAAAATGCTGGGTTAAAAACAACCCAAGTTGGGTTGAAAATGGACTAACCCAGTGACTGGCTTGTTTTAACCCAGTAAATGGGTTGTTTTAACTCAGCGGTTGGGTTAAATGTTTGCTTAAAACAAACCATTCGCTGGGTTAGTCCATTTTCAACCCAACTTGGGTTGTTTTTAACCCAGCATTTTTTAAAGTGTATGGTTACATTGATAACGACTGAACTTGCGACCATAGTTGGCTAACAATGCTTTTGGGAAACGCACCCCTGGCTGGTTAATAATGCATTTCTGGTTGCTAAGGTATTCTGAGTGGTTGCTATGTTGTTGCTGTTTCTAGGGTATTTTGGGTAGTTGTGATATATCTAAAGTGTCTTAATATTTCTCTCTCTCTCTCTCTCTCTCTCTCTCTCTCTCTCTCTCTCTCTCTCTCTCTCTCTCTCTCTCTCTCTCTCTTCCCTTCAACCCTTCCACTATCTACCTCTTTTTCTGTGAATCAAACAGAAATCCAGACAAGGGCCTCCAGTTTCTCATCTCTCGTGGTTTCATTCCGGATACGCCTATAGGTGTGGCGCACTTCCTGCTCCAGAGGAAGGGGTTGAGCCGACAGATGATTGGCGAGTTTCTTGGCAACAGCAAGAAGCCGTTTAACAGAGATGTGTTAGAGTGAGTATATGAAAATCCTACCATAATGCATAGCTCAAAAACATATAAATGAGAATCTGTATCTGTGTGCAAAAATATCATAAAAAAAAGATTATTTACACTTTTAAATGGAAGCATTTGTTTTTTCCCCTGTGGATTTGGAGAGTCGTGGCATTTTTTAATGAGATCTCCCTTGGCTGCTGAGCTCCTGTAGTCAAACTGCAGAGCTTTGCACTTGAAAATGATGCACTCTTGGGACCTCGTAGCAGATTCAGTGTGTGCATGTGTGTGTGCGTTTGTGCGTGTGTGTGTGTGTTTATACAGTGCTGTACATATGAGGTTTCTGAAGTGATGCATCTTCTAGCCTTAAATGAGTAAATGCATCTACTCTTATATTTGGCCCTGTTTAAATGTAAGGTATCTGAAGCAAAAAAAAAAAAAAACAAAAAAAAAAAAAGTCTTAAGGAAGACTTAGTTAAGTCTTTAAAGAGTTGGCATTTAATGTCCATAAAGTAGACAAACATAATAAATAAGCACCTTTTCACCAGCAGCCATATCACCCTGTAGCCCAAGACTGGTTTCCCACTAAAGCTAAGCAGGGTTGAGCCTGGTCAGTACCTGAATGGGAGACCAACTGGGAAAACTAGGTAGATGCTGGAAGAGGTGTTAGTGAGGCCAGCAGGGGGCTCACCCTGGGGTCTGTGTGGGTCCTAACACCCCAAATGGGAACACTATACTGTAACAAGCACCGTCCTTTGGATGAGATGTTAAACTGAGGTCCTGACTCTCTGTGGTCATAAAAAAATCCCAGGATGTCCTTTGGAAAACAACATGTCCTCCAACCAATAAGCCTATATAGGTCGCTTGTCACTTCCCTGAAATATGACCCATAGGAGCATTTACTAAAGTTGCGCCCCTATCGACAACAGTACACTTTCATCTTAATGCTTTGTTAGAGCATTGCAAAATACAAAATCATGTGATCATGCAATCGTGGGTTCGATCCTAGGGAACACATGTCCTTATAAAGTGTATATGCACTATAAATCACTGGGTATATTTAGGGGTGGGGTGGGTGTAGTTGTTAATAAAACATGATTTTTGTTAAATGACTTTAAAACGTAAATAAAGGTCATAATAAGGTGCTTGAAAAACGACCTTTAGAGGGTTTTTTTTTTTTTTTTTTGGAGGAAAGTCTGAGTAGGGGTGTAACACCTGGCCATATTTGCCCATTGGCCTCTGTCCATCATGTCCTCCTAATAATCCCCATTTACTGATTGGCTTCATCACCCTGTCTCCTCTCCACCAATCAGCTGGTGTGTGGTGGGTGTACTGACACAATATGGCTGCCGTCGCATCATCCAGGTGGATGCTGCACATTGGTGGTGGTTGAGGAGATTCCTCCATCCCATATGTAAAGCGCTTTGAATACAGCTCTATATAAATGTAACAAATTATTATTATTATTAATATATTATTATTATTATTATTATTATTATTATTATTATTATTATACACTCACCTGAAGGATTATTAGGAACACCATACTAATACTCTGTTTGACCCCCTTCCTTCAGAACTCCCTTAATTCTACGTGGCATTGATTCAACAAGGTGCTGAAAGCATTCTTTAGAAATGTTACCCCATGTTGATAGGATAGCATCTTGCAGTTGATGGAGATTTGTGGGATGCACATCCAGGGCACGAAGCTCCCATTCCACCACATCCCAAAGATGCTCTATTGGGTTGAGATCTGGTGACTGTGGGGGCCATTTTAGTACTGAATTCATTGTCATGTTCAAGAAACCAATTTGAAATGATTCGAGCTTTGTGACATGGTGCATTATCCTGCTGGAAGTAGCCATCAGAGAATGGGTACATGGTGGTCATAAAGGGATGGACATGGTCAGAAACAATGCTCAGGTAGGCTGTGGCTTTTAAACAATGCCCAATTGGCACTAAGGGGCCTAAAGTGTGCCAAGAAAACATCCCCCACACCATTACACCACCACCACCAGCCTGCACAGTGGTAACAAGGCATGATGGATCCATGTTCTCATTCTGTTTATGCCAAATTCTGACTCTACCATCTGAATGTCTCAACAGAAATCGAGACTCATCAGACCAGGCAACATTTTTCCGGTCTTCAACTGTCCAATTTTGGTGAGCTTGTGCAAATTGTAGCCTCTTTTTTTGTAGTGGAAATGAGTGGTACCTGGTGGGGTCTTCTGCTGTTGTAGCCCATCCGCCTCAAGGTTGTGCGTGTTGTGGCTTCACAAATGCTTTGCTGCATACCTCGGTTATTTCAGTCAAAGTTGCTCTTCTATCAGCTTGAATCGGCCCATTCTCCTCTGACCTCTAGCATCAACAAGGCATTTTCGCCCACAGGACTGCCGCATATTGGATGTTTTTCCCTTTTCACACCATTCTTTGTAAACCCTAGAAATGGTTGTGTGCGTGAAAATCCCAGTAACTGAGCAGATTGTGAAATACTCAGACCGACCCGTGTGGCACCAACAACCATGCCACGCTCAAAATTGCTTAAATCACCTTTCTTTCCCATCCTGACATTCAGTTTGGAGTTCAGAAGATTGTCTTGACCAGGACCACACCCTTAAATGCATTGAAGCAACTGCCATGTGATTGGTTGATTAGATAATTGCATTAATGAGAAATTGAACAGGTGTTCCTAATAATCCTTTAGGTGAGTGTAAGTTGAAAACATTTTTACTAAAATGACAAAAAAAAAAAAAAAAAACATATACATACAAACATATAAATAAACATACAAATAAATACTATAATAGTGCATCAATAATACTAAATCTCTGACCATTAAAAGACTTAAAATGAAAAATACTTGATCATAATATTGCATTTAATACAAGAAGTCAAAACGAATGTTACATTTGTAGTTCAGTAAAAGAGAGAGAGAGAGAGAGAGAGAGAGAGAGAGAGAGAGAGAGAGAGAGAGAGAGAGAGAGAGAGAGAGACCAAAAGGTCTTCCATCTTTGGAAGTAAAGAACTTCGCCTTGATAGATTTTTGGAGCATTTGGCTCCTTTGTTATTTTCCCATAGAACCATGGAAAGGTCTTTTCAAATACTCCCCAGAAAGCTTTTGCAATGCTCTGGTAATCCATCAATCCCTGGTGCTTATAATTTTTTTTTTGTCCAATGTCTCCACAAAAGCTTGTATTTTTTTGCAAAGGTCAAGGTGAATGCTTAGTATTAAAATGTCAGTAGAAGAAAATAGTTTTAAAGTTATTTGTGCAGTGATAATCAGAGGGGAAAAAAATACTTTTATTCTATTAGTTTACTCATATATATAAATGAGTATTACTAGGCATGCATTTGGTATACCTAATTGGATTCATAGCTGAATAGTGCATACTCTCTGACCACAAACCTATAGATTTTTACCAGTTTTTAATTAATTTCAATAAATATAATGCATTCCATATTAATCCCCATTTACACAGAAGCACCCCAGGACATATCCATAGTAAAACAAACACATTAGTGTAAGAAAACAGCAGAGAAAAAGCCAGGTCCAAGTGAGCACTTATTTTAAATTACCTCTTGTAGACTAGCATCTTACCATGACAGTAGTTTCAGGCTGCTTTACTTATGTGTGTTTTATATAAACTCTTTATTTTTGTTGCAATAGGCAAAATTTGACAAAAGTGCAAGCTAATTATAACTTTCATGCACAACAAACACTTTTCTGGAGTTAATAAAAACGTATGCTGCTTTATGATATTGGGGTAAAACAAAAGGGTATTTACCAATTCTCACCAGAAAGCTTTATACATATACATGCAAAATTGGTAATTATGGAGTATTAACAACAATTCATTAAAACATACACTGCTCTTGGCTGGACAACATTAATATCTTTAATAAGCCATCTTCAACCAAACATTAATGTAAAGTTAGGCATAAAAAAAAAAAAAAAAGAAACGGTTCAGCTCTTTTAAATTAAAGACCTACTATATATACAGTACCGCTTTAAATATGAGATATGACATGCCACACGACAAATTAAAGACTTCTGCTGTAGCCAAAAACATGATGAATATGATGAATATTTCATGCTGATATAATAAATGGACATTCATATTTTAATGTCCCTCAAGTGCATGTGACTGTTTGGGCCTCAGTCCAGTGCAAGCTTATTTAGAGTTCTGCATAGAAGCTGTTGTGGTGCTTGTTTGTGGTTTAGAAGGGTTGCCGTTGCATATTAAAACAAATGTCATTGCTATTAAAATTGCTTAAGAACACATATAAATGGGGAAAGAAAGAAAAACACCTAATGCTTTCAAAGAAGCATGCAATAAACCATAAACCTGGATTCCTTCTTGGGTTCTCCTGACGGACCTATCCTTTAACCCCTACCATTTTCCAGAAGACGAGCTTTGTTCTTCAGAGACTGACTCTTTATTTTGACAGGCAGAGCAATTATTCGCAATATCCCCACATTAAAACAGAGCAAACACTCCATGCTTGCATGAACCTCTCTCCTAAGGGAGAGAAACCATATTGAGGGTAGATGCCGTAGCTCCTTGACAAAGTCATGCAAAGCAAGGCATGAGATTCCCTTTATTACTACAGTACATTACTCGTGTGCCTATATGAAAAAGTTTAGTGGTATGGTTAGGTTTAAGGGTAGGTGAAGGAAGGGTCAACAGTGTAATTACAGTTTATTTACAGAAATTAATTATAGATGTAATTACATGCCAGTATTAAGTACAAAGTAAAAACATCTATGTACACCAGGAGTGTCCAAAGTCTGGCCTGCGAGCCAATTACAGCCCAGGAATGAATTTCAAACAGCCTGCAGATGGTCTATTTAAATATATTATAGGGTCACGCAAGGTGACAGCACTAGATTTTAGGCCAGGTGTAACAGTAAACCGTGGGTGATAACAATATAATAACTAATAAGCGCTGCCATTTCTGTTGCAACTGAGAAACCTTAAAGGTGCCAAAAGCAGAACAGCTTGACTTGTTTCAACCGTGCTTTACAGGCCATTTATTAGCTGTGCTCAAAAGACAGTGCAGCATGAGTTCAGAACAAATGAGTTTACTCGCTCAATCACGTGACCACTAAACAGTGCAGTGAGATCCAGATCCAGAAGCATTCGAGTTTGGTGCAGAGGTCTCCGATACAAACCAGTAATGTCTCTGTGATTTAAATTAGTTTAAGGCCAGATGAAAGAGCGCTGACATTCTCAACAACACTGACGCGGAAAACAGGAGAAACTTTGTGCAACAACAATCTAGTTGGAATACTTTTCAATCCACAAATCACCAACATTTAGGATTTAATGTAGTAACGCTTACTGTAACTATGGTATTGTGGTAGAAATGTGGGATATTCACATCAAATTTTATATTATAAATGTAGAAATGTATTTAAATGTATTAAAGGTGTAATGAAATATAGGCCATATACAGTCAAACCAAAATGTATTCAGATACCTTCAACATTTTCTCACATTATCACAGTTTATTCGCTATAGTTTAGAAAATGGTAATAAAATATGACAAGAACTCAGAGAGAAACTGTGCCAAAACAAATTCATCTTGATAATGTCATAACTTTGAAAGAAAAGTATGTAATGGATTACAATCAACCAATCAGTGGTAAATTTGTACTTAAATTGAACAGCTGATTGGTTCAAATCAAATCAAATCACCTTTATTTATATAACGCTTTTAACAAGTCCAATTGTTTCAAAGCAGCTTCACATTGTTAACAGGAAAATAATGCAACAGAATTTGTACAGCCGTTCTGGTGAAATGGTGATGTTATCCAGCTAATTTCAAGTATCATATAGTGTCAATGCGGGCAGATCGGTAATATAGATGAAATGTAGGTGTCCCCAACTGAGCAAGCCAAAAGCCAGAGGCAACGGTGGCAAGGAACCAAAACTCCTTCAGGGTCAGAATGGAGAAAAAAACCTTGGGAGATACCAGGCTTAGTTGGGGTGCCAGTTCTCCTCTGGCCGACGAACAAACAGTGTATGATTATAATTCTGGCAACATTGCAGGTCTTAATTCATATTAGGCAAATAGATATTTGTAAGATTATTCGAAAGATTGGAGTCGTCATGCCGAAGACGGGTTTAATGAGGATGTCGTGTCGATGCAGCATTTATGGGGGGAGTTTATTTGACACGTTCTCTGCAGACATTTCAGGGATGCGTTGGTCATGTCCAGGCGCTGGTCCACCATCTGATCTGGATACGGCCCGGATCCGGCTAACTGCAGTAAACCTCGGGATAAACAGAGAGACTAACATTAGCGTAGATGCCATTCTTCTTATGATGTAACGAGTACATCAGGTGTTATGGGAAGTGTTCCCGGTTGATTGTAATCCATTGTAGATAATACCTATTTAGGTCAACCAATGACCAAGCAATGCTTCGTTTTGTTCAGCCTTTGGTGTACAAGGTCGCATTAGAAATTAAAGAAAAAACACTCAAGCAAAACATGGTCAGGTCAAAGTGTCTGAATAATTTTGATATCAATTTCTATACATTTTTATAAATTCCACTGTATGAAGAATTTGGGGGTATAATATGTCAGTTTACTTTATTTTGCTATCCTCACTTTCATAAATGAACTATAGTGTCCTGCACCCACTAGTAAAAAGTGACACCTGGTGTCTGAATAATTTTTGGTTTGACTGTATATAAAATGAAGAAGTATCCAGCCCCCAGGTGTGTCCACATCATCAAAACTGGCCCCCTTTAAAAAAAAGTTTGGACACCCCAGATGTACACATTAAGTGCATTATATCACGTGATTAATTTAAATGTTAGCACATAATAGTTAAAGACACTTAAAATAAAGTGGAACTGGCACAATCACAGTACTCTTGTATGTAGTCCTGTTCTACATTAATGTAATGTGCTATGTTCTTACTATAATAACTAGGAGGTACAGTATTAACCCTAAACCTAACCTTAAACCTTAACTCATATTGTCCAAGTAACTCTTTATATTACTCAGTACATCCTTGTGTAAGTATGCTGTAATTACACTGTAAATGTACATTCTGTAAAAAATGCAGCTATGAACGTCTGTGGTGATCAGGCTACAAAAATAGAACCAAGTATCATGAAAGTAGTCTATACAACTAATGTTTCATTTCCCAAGTCTTCCGAAGCCATACAAAAAAATATTTTGTGGATGTTGTGTATGCTGGGAAATTCTGCTACTGTAACTTCTAAATGAAAGTGACATGAAAGCGAATAACAATTTTCATTTCAAACTCTTCCTTTCTGACTTTGTTTAGCTATTGGAGAGTGGGGAAATACTTAAGTAAAAAGATATAGAGACCAAACAAAAAGTCAGAGCTAAATGGGAATTGAGAGAAGGAAAAGAGTTAGAAACTATTCTCTACTGATTATAAGCAAAGTCCCATTCAAGAAATTGTTCAGGCTTGACCAGCCAATGCGCCTGTGTGGTCCTAAGAGCAAGTCTCAGATTTCTATGGGATCAGCCGCTTCTAATGGCAGCTGCAGTGACACAATAACTTTACCAACTTGTGATAGGCTCTTTTATTTAGATGCGCTTTGCAGTTTCTCCTATTCATAAGTAATAGGAGTATACCGTCTTTGTATATCTAAAGCCTTTGTTATAAGTTTGCCTTAGCAGCAATGTGACCTTCTGCAACAGCTCCCCAAGTGTTTTTTTGTTTGTTTGTTTTTTAGATTGTAAATGTACCTTTTCTTGCTTCCTCTGGTTATTTTGACAATGGACTACAAGGCCTGCATGGAAGGATTTCTGTCTCATTTGTTTACACACCCACTAACATATAAAATATAGACCTTAGACTTGTTGAGTATGCGGGAAGACAAACTGTAATCAAGTACAGTGCAAATGGAAAGATACAGACCCATTTAAACAACTGTTGGTAAGGTTAATAGAATAGGTGGGCTTTTCGAGTAGATTTCAAGTAATCTTGTGTACTTTCTAGAAAGATAATACACCTGACGCAGTTGGCCGATTTCATATAACCTGTCCAAAAAGAAGCTCTAGCAAGAGCAGCAAGACAATTTATGATTGTTGTTTGTCAGGTTATACAAAATGACCCCAGTGAGGTCTTGGGTAAAAACACATCAACAGTCTTTTGCCAAAGATGTCACCATGTCAAAATGTACAATATACATGATTGACAGTGTTGACTGGGAGATCAAGTGCATCAGATTTTGACATCATCATTGACACTTGAAGCTGACATGATACACAAGCAAGACTTTGAACGTGTTAACAATGTTTTTTTTTTTTTTTTTTGCAGTGGCCGGCCTTAAGATGTAATTTGTAATTTGATCATAATGTAAAGAGAACACTTAATAACGAGATATGTATGCTGCATACAATTATTAAAGTACATGTAAGCTCTTCAGGAATAATGGTCCCATCGGCCCAGGCCATAACGCATTCTTAGTAACATGTTGTGAAGTGCAGTGGTAGTACCACATTGGTGGTAGTAATGGGGTACAGGGAAACTTGGACAAGTCTAGTGAGGTGAAACATTCCCCTATCACCATAAGATTTAGTGTTCTGGAAAGGAATGTGTTCTGGAAAGGAATGTATTGCTGCTCAAGTCCACTTCCACTTTAGATGGCTAAAACTCAGGAGCAAGTCTGTAAGGAACTAGCCATGATTTGCAGTATTCCCTTAGCACACCTGAACAAGGCATTTAACCCAGGGTTGCTCCAATTTCATTGTCTCTGTAATAAGTGCATGCTGCAGGCATGGCTCCAGAGTTTTTGTAATTGGCCACAGGGAACTCATAGGACCCGTAAGGACCATAAACAGTTTCTCGGTTGTTCCTAATCTATTAGACCAGTGTTTCCCAACCTTCATCTTGGAGTACCACCAACAGTACACATTTTGGATGTATCCCTTATCAGTCATATCCATTTCAGTTATTGAAGTCTCTACTAACTAGCTCAAGAGTTGGATCAGTCATTCACTATTCTCTGCATTAGTTTACTTATGAGTGAGACTAATGAGTGAGATAATTTCAGACACGGAGTGCAGAGTAAGTCAGGGCTGCATATTCCATCTTCTGCCAAGACATGGGAATTCATTTGGCGTGGCCCTCACAGTGCTTGGATATTCTCTAGCTGAATGTACATTGGTTGTAAACTCATGAATTTGATACTGTTCACTATGGTTTTGGACACCACTACAACTGGTAGTTCCATCAAATAGTGCACCATAAATGGGTATAGGGGGCTATTTCGCCATGCACAGTGTTGGAAAACACTGTGTTAGACCAACAGGGCCCCCTGTAAACCAGTCATTAATCTATCAGGCACTGATCTATAAAGTATGCAAAGGTATGGATGGCATCTACTTTCAAGCTTGGGAGTTCCCACTCTCAGCTGGAGAAGCTCTGCTTCACATTCAAGATTTGTTCATATGAACAAGCCAATAGGTCTCCTAAATCATAGACTACCCCAATAACAGGTTGCAGTCCCGAGGAAACTGTATTTGTTCCTTCTCTATTTAAGCTTTAACCTGTAGATGTCAAATGGTCAAATGTCAAATCTTCTTCATGGTAGAAGATACAGTTATTTGTGTGGTGGTTTGAAAAATAAAAATGAAAACAAATAAAAAAATAAATTAATTAAAAAAATATATATACAGTGGGTACGGAAAGTTTTCAGACCCCCTTAAATTTTTCACTCTTTGTTATATTGCAGCCATTTGCTAAAATCATTTAAGTTCTTTTTTTCACATTAATGTACACAAAGCACCCCATATTGACAGAAAAACACAGAATTGTTGACATTTTTGCAGATTTATTAAAAAGAAAAACTGATATATCACATGGTCCTAAGTATTCAGACATGGATTTGGGGATCCTCTGCCATTCCTCCTTGCAGATCCTCTCCAGTTCTGTCAGGTTGGATGGTAAACGTTGGTGGACAGCCATTTTCAGGTCTCTCCAGAGATGCTCAATTGGGTTTAAGTCTAAACTGCCTGAAGAGCTCAGAGAGAGAACTGTGGCAAGGCACAGATCTGGCTACGGTAACAAAACAATTTCTGCTGCACTTAAGGTTCCTAAGAGCACAGTGGCCTCCATAATCCTTAAATGGAAGACGTTTGGGATGACCAGAACCCTTCCTAGAGGTGGCCGTCCGGCCAAACTGAGCTATCGGGGGAGAAGAGCCTTGGTGAGAGAGGTAAAGAAGAACCCAAAGATCACTGTGGCTGAGCTCCAGAGATGCAGTCGGGAGATGGGAGAAAGTTGTAGAAAGTCAACCATCACTGCAGCCCTCCACCAGTCGGGGCTTTATGGCAGAGTGGCCCGACAGAAGCCTCTCCTCAGTGCAAGACACATGAAAGCCAACCTGGAGTTTGCTAAAAAACACCCGAAGGACTCCAAGATGGTGAGAAATAAGATAATCTGGTCTGATGAGACCAAGATTTAACTTTTTGGCCTTAATTCTAAGCAGTATGTGTGGAGAAAACCAGGCACTGCTCATCACCTGTCCAATACAGTCCCAACAGTGGTGCATGGTGGTGGCAGCATCATGCTGTGGGGCTGTTTTTCAGCTGCAGGGACAGAACGACTGGTTGCAATCGAGGCAAAGATGAATGCGGCCAAGTACAGGGATATCCTGGACGAAAACCTTCTCCAGAGTGCTCAAGACCTCAGACTGGGCCGAAGGTTCACCTTCCAACAAGACAATGACCCTAAACACACAGCTAAAATAATGAAGGAGTGTCTTCACAACAGCTCCGTGACTGTTCTTGAAAGGCCCAGCCAGAGCCCTGACTTAAACCCAATCGAGCATCTCTGGAGAAACCTGAAAATAGCTGTCCATCAACGTTTACCATCCAACCTGAAAGAACTGGAGAGGATCTGCAAGGAGGAATGGCAGAGGATCCCCAAATCCATGTCTGAATACTTAGGACCATGTGATATATCAGTTTTTCTTTTTAATAAATCTGCAAAAATGTCAACAATTCTGTGTTTTTCTGTCAATATGTGGTGCTGTGTGTACATTAATGTGAAAAAAAGAACTTAAATGATTTTAGCAAATGGCTGCAATATAACAAAGAGTGAAAAATTTAAGGGGGTCTGAAATACTTTCATTACCCACTGTATATATATATATATATATATATATATATATATATATATATATATATATATATATATACTGTATACACACACACACAGGAAGGCCAGAATAGACTTGCAACTGCTATTTAAGTTGAATAGTCATCCAGAAATACATTTGCATGTCTGTGCAGCTTTAGTAGTCTTTGCTGTTTTTAATAATTCCAACACTGTGTTGACAGTGAATACAGCAGTGATGAGGATGCAGATAAGACACAAATGCATCTTGTCATAAATGGTTCACAGACCCTATATAAATAAAATGTTCCAGACCCTTATAGTTTATAACGACCTCTGGGAATCACTTGATTGGTATCAGCGACATTTGCATTAATTTTGTATGTGAACACTCCAGATGAAAGCAGACCATAGATTGTTGCCTAATGAAAGAAGGACCCTAGTCCCGACTGAGCCTATAAGGCCTTTTGGATTTCCAAAAAATTGCCTGTATGTGTAAATGAATATGTGTGTTAGCCCTTTGATGAACTCGCCATCCATCCAGAGTGTTCTTCCTTGCTTTCGACCTAAGACGCTGGGATAGGCTCCATCATACCCACTACCCTATATAGGACAGCAGTTTGGAAAATGGATGGATGTTTGATCTCTGTACAATAGCAATATGTCTGTATCAAAAACTCTGATGCATACTCTACATTCATGCTTCTGCAATGCGGTATCCGAGTACATTTTGACCGTTCTGAAGCTGCATGCTGAAAAAAAAAAGAGGGGATTGGCAAAAATGCACAATTTTTTTTGTTCTCTTTGCCCTGAAAATCTGTATGCTTGTCTTCCTGAAAATGAGCTTTAAGGAGTGTTCTGCTTTTGATGCAGAAACAGTAGATCCTGGTTTCTATTTCTATTTCTACTACGTCCAGACAGATGGGAGAAAATTGAATTGAATGCAGTCTTTAAAAACCATAACTGTGAACAAGCTTTTAGAGAAGATTTTCCAGCGTTTTTTTGCTAGTAATTTTTCATGATTTTTCTACTCTTGGGTCTGCTAGAGTAACAACACCAGCTCAAGTGAGACCAAGCACTTGACCAAACCAATGATGGAGACTTGATCATGGGAACAATAAGTTGTGCCCAATAGGTTTTTTACATTTTACCAAACTGAGTCTCACGGGCAGATTTCACTGTAGTAGAGAACCACTTTTCAGTGAATTATTTTAATCAAATAAGCTAGTTGATGGGAAGATGTTATGATTGTTTTATGATCTGAGTCCCATCAGTGGAAAGATAACAGGTCAGACGGGATGGGCGTTACTTTTAAGTCTTTCTCTCCTGTTCTTTGTTTTTCCATCTCTCTGAGGAGAAATATAAGGACCACATGGTCTTTGAGTAGAAAACAATTGAAAAGTTTTTAGATTCTCAATACAAAACATTATACTCTGTTCTTTGCTCCCTTTTTGCATTTTCTTGTTAAACATCACTTATGCTGTCTGGTGTTTGAATTGTATTTGCAGTTCATGAGACATAATTTTTATTTGTATTCTCTGGAGTTGTTTTAACAAAAACTAAATTGATAAAAGCATAAATGATTCAAACCCATGGTCTGAATTAGATTTGGATTTGCCCCAGTGTGTTTAGTAAATTGGTAAGTGGGCTTGATACAGAGATATGCTTTTTAGCTACATTGTTAGGGAGAATGCTTGGGCTTTTACATAATATAGGGAATGTTATATGGTTATCACTTTATGAGTGAGTGTTCACCATAGAGTGCATTCTTATCTTGTATGCAGTGATGAAGTTGAGAAAGAGATGCAGGGGAAAGCAGTGGTCATGATGCGTATTTTATGTTTCTCTGGTCTTTGTTAGCTACAGCCTATTTTTGTACTTATTTGAGGTAAAATATATACTCTCTGTAAAATATATGCAAATATGTTTATATGTATGACTGCTTCATGTGAGTATGTGAATATGTAAGACTGTCTTACTGTTCTTGGATATTTATTTCCCTGTAGAAATGTCTTTCTCTCTCTCTCCCTGTGCACCTGCTCTATGTACATACTGACAGCCGTTTCTCTTTCTGAAACCTCCAGCTGGCAGCTCAACATAATACACATGCAAAAAATACACATTTATTTATCGCTTTCATACAGACCACTTGAACTTTATAGAATAAACATTTCCGTGTTTCCGAATTAGTCAATGTAGAGAGAGGCTTCAGTTGTACTTCTGAGGCTGGGATTTCGAACCCAAAAAAATTAACATTCTGTCATCTTTTACTAATGTTCATGTCATTGCAAACCTGTACGAAACAGAAATAATACCAATATCCAAAAATAACTTGGAAAAACTAAGAAAAAAAGAATCCCCATAAAAGGAGTCCATAACTCCTCCTTGATGGATAAATTTCTTCTTATTATTATTATTATTATTATTTAAAAATTATTTATTATTACCAACATTGATAATAATAATAATAATAAGAAACGTTTCACCAAATCATCATATTGGAATATGTAATGGTTTTGGGTTTTGTTCATGTTCATTTTCAAGTTTATTTCACAGTCATGTTTTCGGTCTTGTTCATGTTTCCTGCTTTTGTCATGTGTTCATGTTTGTCATGTGATTCCCATGCCCTCATGTGATCTGTCATGTTCTGTCATTGGTTCATGGGGGGATTTTTGTTCACAGGTGTGTCTTATTTAGTCATTAGTCCTTGTGTATTTTATGCTGCCTTCACGTGCTATCGGAATTATTGTAAATACGAGTTTCCTAGGTTTAAATTGCACATGAACCCCCTCTGATGTCGTGTTTACCACTGGGAAGTTCGGAAATAAGTTTGATAAAAAAATTCCCGAGATGGTCGTGCCATAATTAAACATGGCGGCGGGGAGAACTGCTGTGGCAGGTGTGATTTTTATTCAGTTTTCCCCCCAAAACAGCAAGGTCGTCTTGTCTTGTCATTAATGTAGTGCATGTTTACATGTACGAGTAATCATTTGAAGCATATTGTATGTTTTAAACACAGCGAAAATAGCCTGCATTTGACCGAGATCTACAGAATGGGCAGAAAGCGGGCTATCTGGAATGTTTATATGGTTGTAAGTGCATGGGACATTACATATGATGTTGGTTTTAATAAGATTTTCCCAATAAATAGACAAGAATAAACCTGATGTCCTCCATGATTCCTGTTCATTCCGACAACAAAGCACTTGAATGCAACAAGCTCGTAATCGCGAACGTAGAAGCACTTAACCTGGGTTGTAAGCCTAAACTTCACATAAACTTTAAACCTGTGCCTCAAATCTGATTGGTTGATTGGAATGCTGTTCCAGGTTCAACAAACATGTTGATCCATGAACATGTTGTACTTTGTGAAATCACATTCACGGTCACCCCATACTCATCCACGGAGGTCTGGGATAGGTCCAGCTGGCTGTAGGGTCACCCCAGCATGTAATCTTTCATATGTCTGCTTAATACCATATTTTTTTCTTATACTATCTCTCCCTTTTGATAGCTGTGTGGTGGATGAGATGGATTTCTCTGGGATGGAGTTGGATGAGGCTCTAAGGAAGTTTCAGGCTCATATCCGTGTGCAGGGTGAAGCGCAGAAAGTGGAGAGACTGATAGAGGCATTCAGGTGAGACTCCAGACACTGTTACACTCTCTTACACAGACATAAACGCTCTAGCCACCTTCATGTGTGAGGGGAAGATAAGAGCAGAGGCTGATGGGATACCTGTGCTTATGAACTTTTTCCATCCCTGTAGCACTAAAGGAAAAAAAATGCATGCTGAATGCTCTCCATAAATCAATCGCATTCTCAAGCTATATGGTGCTGTTTTTACATTAAAGAAAGAGCTGTTTTGCACTGCTGCAATAGTTACTTTCTGTTTAGATTGGAAAGCAATTGAGTAGTTGACATGAAACATTTTTGGGAAGTTTATATGCAACAATAACAAAACTGTGTAAGTGATATCACTTTGATTTTGCAAGTGTAAACGTTTCTCCTTTACCACAGATGGTAGTGCGGTTTTCCTCGACAATGGTGATCTGTTAATCCAAATAATCATCTTCCTAGAACAATTACTTTCCATTCATATGCAGCAGAGGTTTTTATTGAGATTCTGAATCATATTGCAGTTGCAGCTATCAACGCTTCTGGGGTGATAGCCAAATATGCTTTTGTTTTCAGCACTGGAAATAACAAGTCTGCTGATGATCCTTATGCTTATACGTGTGTGGGTGTGTGTGTGTGTGTGTGTGTGTGTGTGTGTGTGTGTGTGTGTGTGTGTGTGTGCATGCGAGGGTGTTGCACACGTCTGCATCTGTCTGCGAGACATTGGTTTATAAATAACTGTGGTTGCATAACACAATCCAGCCTGTTCCCGGCTGTCTCTCCTGCATCGCCTTTGATATTTCCCAAATCTAAAAACAGAATGAGAGAATGGGTAAATGGATGTGAAATATAACATTTATAAAGAACAATACCACTTTTTAATGAATAAAAGGCATTCCTCTACTGTAGTTTACTAAGTATCACTACTATTGCTTACACTTAGGGTTAGGGATATGTCCTACAGTCATAAAAGCAACATATAAAAATTGGAAAACAACCAGCCACTTGCATTCCTTTTCACACAAATTATGAATACAGGGGCAGATTATGGATTAGTAAGGATTTATTTTCACACGGTTCCTTTTGACGCTTTTGTCAGATAACCAGCTCCATTTGTGTGTCTAGTTTACTACATAGTAAACCTGCTCAGAAGCAAGGTATGGGATTTTAACACTATGGGTTAATGTTTAAATCCCACATTGGCTTACACTGAAGGAGAGAGACAAGTCATAGTAGGAGAATATTGTAGAATGTCAGTCATAGAATAGTGGAATCTATCAAGCAACTATCTAGCAACACCCTAGCAACCAACCATAGCATCCCAGCAAGCACATAACAAATCCCTGATCCCTCCACTGATAATATAATGGTTTTGTGGAAACGTTTTGAAAAATTCTGCAATTTCACAAAAGACACATTACAATGTATATACATCATGTAATGACTGTATATTTGACCTTGTGGGGTTTAGGCATGTAATAACAAGTTATTACATGATAATAGATTATACAATCTAAAAGCACTTTAAATGAGGTATAAGGCATTTGCAATGATAAGGATAAGAGATAATAAAGCCTTATCATTGCATCACTAGCACATTTAGCTTTCAAGCTATAAGCAGTAGAAGGGTCTATTTAAAAAGTGTTTAAAATAAACTTAGCTGTTGTTTGTCTCTTTATTGTTTCCTGTTGTTCTCAGTCAGCGTTACTGTATGTGTAACCCAGACGTGGTGCAGCAGTTCCACAATCCTGACACAATCTTCATCCTTGCATTTGCCATCATCCTCCTGAACACGGACATGTACAGTCCCAATATCAAACCTGACCGTAAGATGATGCTGGAAGACTTCATCCGCAACCTAAGAGGTGAGACAGAAGGACAGACGGCAGAATGTTTTAAGATGTCTTAAAACAAGAGCAAATTCATTAAAATTGATCAAGTGTTGACCAAATACAAAACCAAACCTGTAAATAGTTAAATTACAATTATGTGGTTATGCATTTTATTATTTGTGTTTATTTCATCTTTTTCTTCTTCAAGTGGGCTATTTTTGTTTTATTTTACACAAAATGTACTATATTAGAAATTGTAAGATTATACTTTGGAATTGACTCCTAATTTAAAAGAAAATATAGCCAATGCCGAGACTGTCATTGTAATAATTTTAATAATTTTTAAAGTCAAGTCAAGTCAAGTCAAGTCGAGTCACCTTTATTTATAAAGCCTTTTTACAATACAGATTGTTTCAAAACAGCTTTACAGAGATAACAGGAAAATAATGCACTGTAAAACCTAACAGTTATATGTACTAAATAAAAATGAGTTCACTGCATGTGGACACAATGACTGAAACAAAACTCAAACTGAATGAGTTATAGAACATTTCTAGTCCCCAGCATGATAATTGGATAATAATTGTATTGTTAAGTGATTAAATAAGTGATGATTGAACATTAGTGATGAACACCTGATGATAAAGAGCAGAATCACTGAAAGAAAGATAAACACAAGAACTACACCTGACTTCAGCCACAGCCTTAAATTAAATCAACTGAAGATAAAAGAAGACATTACATCTCTCAAGATCTCAGCAGAGGAGGATTAAACAACTCCACAAACAGCATTACCAGCTTCACACATTATTAACCAGACTGACTTTATTTCTGTCATTTATGGTTTAATGAAAATAATAGTTTCATTTGAAGTCACCATGATTGTGCTCAGTGTTTTCTTTAGTTGGGCTATTGACATTTTCCTTTTAAGCTTACATTGTTTATAAAACACATTTGTTATAGCAAGAAAAGCCAAGAGAAAAGCCATCATGTAGTGGCCTAAATCACTGATCTCATCCAGAGTCTAATGCTCTGGTTATAAAGGTATTGTGTTGTTATTCTTTGTATTATTCATAATAGAAGCCATGTGATTCCACAGCACAAAATCCAGAACGGTTGTGGTAATCAAAAAAATATGCAGGATTTAAAAAAAAATTTATGCACAAAAGGTTTTAATCTACAACAATATTTAGACACACAGAGACATCAATAATCAGCATATGAATCTCTACAATGGTGACAATCAAAATAAATATTCAGATAAACACATCAACTCTGAACATAAAACAAGCTACAAATACATCACAACAAAAACAACAAAAGTACAAGCAAATAGTAAGAATCAAAGAAAATGAGTCACAATTCAGATGCATAATTTATTTATGCCGCAATGCATGCTGGGACCCATGGGGAAGTTTTGATTGGTGGTACCCAGCATGCACTGCAGCATGAAGCTTTTCATTTATTGTCACCATTGTTGAGATTCATACGCTTATTCTTGTTGTCTGTGTGTGTCTAAGTAATGCTGTAGATTAAAAAAAAAGAACTTTTTGAGCACTACGTGATTTTAAAATCTTGCATATTATTCAATTACTAGAACACTGCTGGACCTCATGCTGTAGAATCTCATAGCCACCATTATGAATAATATAAAATTAACAACACATGACCTCTATAACCAGAGCATTAGACTCTGAATGATATCAGTGATTTAGGCCACTACATAATGCTTATATTATCAATAAATAGCCAACATCACCTGATCACATAGTCTCTCGGCTTTTCTTGTTGTAACAAATGTGCTTTATAAACACAGAGTAAAAGCAGCCAGAGAAAAACTAATTAAAGAGACAAGGGTCAAGAGCCCAACTAAAGCAAACACTGATCACCATCATGGTGACTTCAAACAAAACTATTATTTTCATTAAAACAGAAATGACAGAAATAAAGTCAGTCTGGTTATTCATGTGTGAAGTAGGTAATGCTGTTTGTGGAGCTGTTTAATCCTCCTCTGCTGAGCTTCAGAGATTTAATCTAAGGCTGTGGCTGAAGTCGTAATTCTTGTGTTTTTCTTTCTTTCAGTGATTCTGCTCATTATTAGCAGGTGTTTATCACTAATACTAAATCATCACTTAATAAATCACTTAATTTCTTGACTGCATTGTGTCTTCTTTTAGGCCCCGTCCACACGAGACGTGTTTAGCTGTATACGTTAAAATTTTATATCGTATCAGTGCTTCGTCCACACGGATCCGGCATTTTGGGAGCATGAAACCGATATTTTTTTTGAAACCGGATCCCAGAGTGGATAAATCGGAAAACGACACCCTTGCGTTTTCTTGTGTACAGCCAATCCGTATATTTTGAGAACCGGTGATGTCATCACACCATGTCCCGCACGGGGAAAGACTAGAAAGGGATACAACTACGGCCACTGGGCATGTGAACATCAATATTGCGTCATTTAATTACTGTATTTGCATTATTGTAAGGGTAGGTTTAGGGTGTAGGCGTTAATAAAACACATCTGGTAAGTAGCAAATTTATTTATTGTTATTTATTGTGAGATTTTGCCTCACTTCTTACCGTTGCTGTACCCCTTCTAGCCACAACTCTTCTTCTCCATTTTTAGATTATTTCTGTGGCAGAATTACAGCACCACACACTGGCCTGGCATGTATACTACATCGTTTTGAGTCGTTTTCATTGCTCTCATATGTACACAGATGTTTCTTGAAAAGAGGGAAAAAAAGATTGGATAGGGAAAACTCTGGCTTTGTATGGATGGAGCCTTAGTGAACTCAATTGAAATAAGATCAGAGTACTCATAACTATTGGTTCCCATTCAGTCGGTCACTCTCAACGCCACGTCGGAGTACCGACGAATAGGAATCTCGCTCGCGAGAGCCAATCTACTTCGAGTGTAACTAAAACGACCCACGTGACTAAACGACGTGACTGAAGCGGAGCCGACTTTCGGAAGTGATCTCTTCAGTCGCTGTTGGTGTGACGGCACTGCAGCGGGTCATGTGGTTTCGATCATCTCTCTTTGTTGTTCGTTAGAACGATCACAAGGGCTGTTCTCACAGCTGGTTCGGTGCGCTAGGTGGAGAACGCTAAAAAGCCGTTCCCACGGCTGGTAAGAGCGCCCTCGTGAGAGAGAGCGCGCACGTCAAGGTGCACTACCCCCTGACTGTGTCGCCGCGACCCCTCCCCCTGCGTGCTTCAGCACCAAGGAGAGCGTCCTTCTGAAAGAGCTTGCACAGATAGAGCTTGCGTCTTTTTCAAGATGACATTCTATCTGTGTGTTTCTGGATGCGGTGGTTTCCTGTCACCGAGGGATGGTCATCAGCGCTGTATCTCGTGTTTGGGCGTTCAGCACGGTGAGGCAGCACTGGTGGATGAATCATGTTTTCACTGCGGGAACATGACCATCTCGGAGTTGCGATCGCGGCTCCGTCTCGCAAGGGCCGGAGTCCCCGTGCCTCTGCCTCGATCTAATCCTCATCAGAGAGTTACTTCAGGCAGTAGCCCGGCTGATTTGAGGGTTACGGTGAGCGCGTTTCCCCCAAGGAACCAACCCCCGGGGAACCCTCATCCCTGTCGCACTCCGCAGCCAGTAGAGCTGCCATTGGAACGCGGTGGGCCATCCACGAGATGTGCATCATCCGTATCCTTTGGGGCTCCCCTTGAGGACCAGATGTCCATCGCTGCATCGGAGCAAGGGTCAGAACTCTCTGGAGAGGATGTGTCGGCGCAGGGGGCTTCTTCCGGGTAGACCCGCTGTGCCCGATACTGATCCGGAGATGATGGCTATGCTTGCCCGGGCCGCCAAGAGAGTCGGGCTCGTGTGGAACCCTCCACCGTGTCCCGAACCCTCAAGGCTGGATGATTGGTTTCTCGGGGTGGCCCGTGCTGGTTCTCAGCGCCCCACCCCGGTGCCTTTTTTCCCGGAGGTGCACGAGGAGCTCACGAGGTCGTGGACGGCACCTTTTACTGCCCGAAACCGGCCTAGTGGATCCTCCTCCTCACCACCACCTCGATGGCGGACCTGCAAAGGGATACACGCAGGTTCCTCCCGTGGAACGGGCCGTTGCTATGCAACTGTGCCCTAACTCCACTTCCAGGGGGAACCCGTGTCTTCCCTCCAAGGCCTGTAGGTACTCAAGGCCTGTAGGTACTCCTGCGCCTCAGCAGCAGCCTCCACCCAAGCGGCGTTGTGGAGCCGGGTGCAAGCAGGCCGCCCCGCCCGTCCAGGGGCCTGCCAAGAGGGGTGGCAAGGCCAAGGGCAAGCGGCCCTGAGACGGGCGACCCGGAGATGAGGAGGACCGCACCGCTCCATCCCCCGGAGGAGGGCCGGGAGGAGAATCTTGTGTTCCGTTTTGTTTCTGTTCCGCCGCTGGGCTCAGCCCCAGCAGTACCCAAATTCTCAATAAAAGAGCAGTTTCTTCCATCTCTGGGTCCTCAGTTGTGGCCAGTCAAACGCCGGACCACACTCATCCTCCCCCTTCGCCAGCGGGCAGCAGTGGACAACCCCCTCACGTTCCTGCTGCCCACCTGTGGAATCAGGTAAGTGTGGCATGGCGCACTCTCACCTCGCTGCGGGCCGCCTCCACGAGACAGCCGCCCCAGCCCGGTACCTGCATTCCACCTCGCTGCCCCACGGTGGGTACGCCGGTGGTCCCTATGGTCCCGCTTGTACGGTCCCTGGGAGCCTGGCTAGCGCTCCCCGCTCCGTCTCGCTGGCTCATTCGGACCATCAGGCTCGGCTACGCGATTCAGTTCGCCCGGCACCCCCCCAGGTTCAAGGGCATCCGCTTCACTTTGGTGAATGCCGCAGATGCCCATGTCCTGCGTGCGGAGATCGCTGTCCTGCTGGCGAAGGACGCGATAGAGCCGGTCCCTCCAGCCGATATGAAGACCGGCTTCTACAGCCCGTACTTCATTGTACCCAAGAAATCCGGTGGGTTACGGCCAATCTTGGACCTGTGAGTCCTGAATCGGAGCCTCCACAAGCTACCATTCAAGATGCTCACACAGAAGTGCATTTTCGAATGCATCCGTCCCCAAGATTGGTTTGCAGCGATCGACCTGAAGGACGCGTACTTTCATGTCTCGATCCTTCCTCGACACAGGCCATTTCTGTGCTTTGCGTTCGAGGGTCGAGCATATCAGTACAAAGTCCTGCCCTTCGGGCTGGCCCTGTCCCCCCATGTCTTCACGAAAGTCACGGAGGGGGCCCTCGTGCCCATGAGAGAACGGGGCATTCGCATCCTCAACTATCTCGACGACTGGCTCATTCTAGCACAGTCCAGGGATCAGTTGTGTGAACACAGGGACCTGGTGCTCAGACACCTCAGCCAGTTGGGTCTTCGGGTCAACTGGGAAAAGAGCAAACTCACCCCCGTGCAGAGGATCTCTTTTCTCAGTATGGAGTTGGATTCGGTCGAGCGGACAGCGCGCCTCACAGAGGAGTGTGTCCAGTCGATGCTGAACTGCCTGAACACGTTTCAAGGCAGGATGGCGGTTCCACTGAAACAGTTTCAGAGGCTCCTGGGGCATATGGCAGCCGCGGCAGCAGTAACGCCGCTCGGCCTGCTTCATATGAGACCGCTTCAGCATTGGCTACATGGCCGAGTCCCGAGTTGGTCATGGCAACGCGGCACTCACCGGGTGAGCATCACACCGGCCTGTCGCCAGTCCTTCAGTCCGTGGTCAGACCCCTCGTTCCTTCAGGCTGGAGTGCCCCTGGAACAGGTGTCCAGGCATGCTGTGGTTTTCACGGATGCCTCCGCCATGGGCTGGGGAGCCACGTACAATGAGCATGCAGTGTCAGGGGTTTGGACGGGCCCGCACCTGCATTGGCACATCAATTGCCTCGAGTTGCTAGCAGTACATCTTGCTCTGAGCCGCCTCAAAGGGCGGTTACGGGGCAAAGATGTACTGGTCCGCACGGACAACACTGCGACCGTTGCGTATATCAACCGACAAGGTGGTCTGCGCTCCCGTCGCATATCGCAACTCGCCCGCCATCTCCTCCTCTGGAGTCAGAAGTGTCTGAGGTCGCTTCGGGCCATTCATGTCCCTGGTGTGCACAACCGTGTGGCCGACGAGCTCTCACGAGCTGCGCTCCCAGGGGAGTGGCGACTCCACCCCCAGGTGGTTCAGCTGATCTGGAGACAGTTCGGGGTGGCACAGGTCGACCTGTTTGCTTCCACTGCCAGTGGTTCTATTCGCTGACCGAGGGTACACTCGGCACGGATGCCATGGCGCACAGCTGGCCCCAGGGGCTGCACAAATATGCGTTTCCCCCAGTGAGCCTACTTGCACAGACACTGTGCAAGGTCAGGGAGGATGAGGAGCAGGTCCTGTTGGTGGTGCCGTACTGGCCCAACCGGACCTGGTTCCCAGAACTTATGCTCCTCGCGACAGCCTCTCCTTGGCCGATTCCTCTGAGGAAGGACCTTCTGACTCAGAGACGGGGCACCCTGTGGCACCCGCATCCAGACCTGTGGAAGCTTCATGTCTGGCCCCTGGATGGGACGCGGAGGTTCTAGGTGACTTACCCCAAGAGGTAGTTAACACCATCACTTCGGCACGTGCACCGTCTACAAGACAGGCTTACGCCTCGAAGTGGAACCTGTTCGTCGAGTGGTGTTCTTCTCGCCGAGAGGACCCCCGAAGATGTTCGATTGCGTCTGTGCTTTCCTTCCTGCAACAAGGGTTGGAGCGTAGGCTGCCGCCCTCCACCCTCAAGGTCTATGTTGCTGCTATATCCGCCTATCATGACCACGTAGAAGGTAAGACAGTTGGGAAGCACGACCTGGTCGTCAGGTTCCTTAGAGGGGCGAGACGGTTAAATCCTCCTTGACCCCCCTCCATACCCTCTTAGGATCTTGCTCTGGTGCTCCGAGCACTCCAGAATGCCCCATTCGAGCCTTTGCAGTCAGCAGAGCTAAAGATTCTGTCTATGAAGACTTTGCTGTTGGCTGCATTGGCCTCCATCAAGAGGGTAGGGGACCTGCAGGCATTTTCGGTCAACGAATCATGCCTAGAGTTCGGGCCGGGTAATACCCACGTGGTACTAAGACCCCGGCCTGGCTATGTGCCCAAGGTTCCTACTTCACTCCCTTCAGGGACCAGGTGGTGAACCTGCAAGCGCTGCCCCCGGAGGAGGCAGACCCAGCCCTAGCTTTGCTCTGTCCCGTCCGCGCTCTGCGGATCTACGTGGATAGAACTCAAAGCTTCAGAACCTCAGATCAGCTCTTTGTCTGTCACGGAGGCCAGCAGAAGGGAAAGGCTGTCTCCAAGCAGAGGATGGCCCACTGGATAGTGGATGCCATCACCTTGGCTTACCAAGCTCAAGGTGTGCCCTGTCCGCTCAGGGTGTGAGCACACTCTACTAGAAGTGTTGCATCCTCCTGGGCGCTGGCACGTGGCGCCTCGCTGTCAGACATCTATAGAGCTGCGGGCTGGGCGACACCCAACACGTTCGCTAGATTCTATAGCCTACGTGTAGAGACGGTCTCCTCCTGTCTTCTCACCTCAAACGAGTAGAAGCACTGAGAGGCCCCGGCTCTTGTAGGCTTGCTGCGCTCCGGCGCTGTTATTCTCCAGAAGCAAACTCTGTGAGTCCTCCATCACCCTCGGTGCCGGACATCGCGGAATGTCGGGCATCAGGCCCCTTGCCGCTGAATCCTTGAGAACCGGTAATGGGCTGGGGTTATATGAGTGACCCTGCGGAGATCCCATATTTTCTTCCACGGTCGCTCCTACGGGAAGCCCGTGTCTTTCCCCTGGGAGAGCCTTCCCGTCACCGGGACTGAGCCCCCTCCTCCCTTGTGGGCTACGGTTCAGCATTGTACTCCACATAACTCCTCCGGGGTACGATGTGGGCTCTGCAGCGGCCCCTTTTCTAGGGCACGCTTTCCCAGTGTCATCCAATAATCACTGAGCAGGGTCTTGCGGAACAGCAGTGATGGACTTCCTGGTGTGAGCCCCGTCTCATCAGGTAAGAGAGCTCAGGCGGCTCACACTGGGCACTGGAAGGGGGCAGAGGCCATGGCACTTTGGTAGGGATTCCTATTCGTCGGTACTCCGACGTGGCGCCGAGAGTGACCGACTGAATGGGGAACGTCTCGGTTACGTATGTAACCCTCGTTCCCTGAAGGAGGGAACGGAGACGCCACGTCCCGTTGCCATGTCCTCTGTACCCTGCTGGGGTGCCTGCCTACCTACTCGGCTCCTCAGCAAAAGGCTAATTTGATGCAATCACCTGTGTCTCATTTATACCCGCACAGCGTGGCATGAGCACCTGGTGCAATCATTGCATGCCTATGTGCATTGGCTCGTTTTAGTTACACTCGAAGTAGATTGGCTCTCGCGAGCGACATTCCTATTCGTTGGTACTCCGACGTGGCGTCTCCGTTCCCTCCTTCAGGGAACGAGGGTTACATACGTAACCGAGACGTTTCTAAAATAAAAAAAAAAAGAATTAAGGTAATAGGTGTCCTCAAATTTAATGAGTTAGCTTAACTTATTGGGTTTGACTTTGTGCTATTGTGATCTAGCAGTAACTGCAAGCGCTCTGAGTTCATTTAAAGTTGGTAATTTCAGCTTTACTTTAAGTTTTACTCAGTATAGGGACGTTTCAGCTATATCAAGTATTTGAATGCAGTGTAAAGTTTAATTCTATATTAAGAAATATCCTTGTTTTAGTGGACTTGATTAAAATAAGTTCAGAGTATTCATAACTATTGTTTTTATAAACTTAAATGGTTTGAGGTAATTGGTGTCCTCAAATAAAATGAGTTAATTTATTGGGTTTTACAGTGTGCAACACTATTTGTTTTGGTTATACAGCAGAGCTAGAAGAAAATAGTGTCATAGTCAAGCTTAAATAAGTTATTCATTTAGTTAATTTATCTATACAGCCGCTCTGGAGGAAACAGTGATGTCATCGTCCAGCTCAGTTAAATTCTCATACTATGGTGTCAATGCAGGCAGATCAGTAATATAGTTTGAATATTTAGTGTCCCCAACTAAGCAAGCCAAAAGCGACAAAGGCAACAGTGGCAATGAACCAAAACAGAATGGAGAATAAAAACCTTGGGAGAAACCAGTCGGGGGCCCAGTTCTCCTCTGGCCAATAAACAGTGTATGATTATGATTTAGGCAAATTTAGGATTAAGTCAGAAGTCAGATTAGATCGGAACATTCAGAATATTCATCCAGTTCCATCTGGTTGAAGATCCGAGTCATCTCGCCAGAGAAGGGATTGTTGAGGATCAGTGCCACTGGCTGTCGTGTCGATGAAGCCTTCATGGGGAAGAGTCTAGTTGACACAATCTCTACAGACACTTCAGGGATGCATTGTGGTCATACATCTTCATATTAAATCATTAATATATATATATATATATATATATATATATATATATATATATATATATATATATATATATATATATATATATATATATTTTTTTTTTTTTTTAACCACCTTTACATTTTACACACTAGAGATGGAGTTGCATTATGTGTCACTTTGTGAAAAAGAAGTGTGTATAATTGTATTGAATGTGCACTTGTAGTCTAATCTTAAAGCCTGTGTGTACTCTAAAATTCAGAGAATTACAAATAATATAAATTTAAATTATAATGCATTTTCAATTATGGAATCCAATTGTGGATTTAAGACTATTTATATTGTCATTCTGAGTCATTTGTGTTGGATTGCACCATAATGGTGACAGAAGAACCCACTCTCACAACGAGTATTGTAAAATGGATTTCCCATCGCATAACTGATGATCTCTGGAGGAGTATGCAGAGGAGATCCTGGACTATCATGTTGGGATGACGAGGCTCTCAAGTACATCTTTTGGAGGGGGATGGATGACATCTTAGACTGGTGCTACTTGTGGAGGAGGACCACTTTCCCTTTGTTGACTTCATCAGCTGTGCCTTGTGGGTGTGTGGATCCTCCTTCACAGTGGCAGTTGTCGAAGAAGACACCATCAACATTGAGTCCCTAGAGCCTGTACCATTGCCAGCAGCCATCTCCCTGCCTACCGGAAGCCTCATCTTCCCAGCCCGGAGAGCCCTGGAACTAATGGAAGATTTTCCCCAAAGAATCCAGTGATGACACCTGAGCCTGTACGGAACCAGAGACTGAGCCAGCACTCGCCATGGACCAGAAGCCCGAGCCATCTCCATCCACAGAGCAAGAGCCAGTCACTGCATCCATCCCAGAGCCAGAGCCAGAGCCATTTGCCACATCCATCCCAAGGCTGGAAGCCACTGTTAGGTATGCCCCAGAGTCGACGGCATTGTGACAATCCACATCTGAGCCAGTGGAGGAGCACTGGCTCATTGACTTTGAGACAGAAACAGCTCCCACCCTTATCCCAGCTCCTGGTGGATCCCCTGGCTACACCTTAGTCCTTCAGGCCCATGTCTCCACCTTGGCCTGCCAGCCCTTCTGCTTTCGCCTTGGCTCTGCGCTCCCTCAGTTCAGCCATGGTCCACCATCACTCAGGCTCCACTGGACTCCCTCATCCCTCCTGGTTTGCCTTGATCACTTGTCATCCTGGTTACGCCATGAACTTCCTCGCCTTCAGCTGTGCCTTCCCTTCGGCTCCTCCATTGTCCTCACTTCCTGCAGGGTCACCCCATTCTGCCAGGCCATCATCTCCACCTTGGTCCCTAATCCACCTCGGACTTCCTGGCCTGCAGTGTCACAGAGCCCATCATCCTCACAGTTTCGTTGTGGTCTCCACCCTGTCCAACTCTGCCTCCTTTGGTCGACCCCCAGGCTATGCACAGGAGGTCCATCTGGGCTCCACCTTGGCTCCTTCCTCCATCGGCTCTGCCTTGGTGTTCCCCTCTGCAAACTCCTCCAGTTCCCTGTGCATCACCAGTTCTCAACCCCCTTCCTCCCTCCTCCTTTGGACTATAGGTTACAGATCAGCCACACCTGCGCCTTGTTTCATTCTTCCTGTATAAATGCTCCCTGTTTAGTTAATCCCTCTTTACATTTTAGTCTCTTTTCAGTTCTCGTCAGTGTTAAATGTGTGCATATAGATTCTCCAAGGAGAATTTTGGTTTTGTGGATTCTGTCATTGTCATTCATGCTGGATTGCACCTTAATGGTGACACTTATTAGTATATTAATTACATAAGTACTGTTTTTAAAAGTATGCTAAAGTGTCGTTTCTCATGCTTTGCATTTTTTTCTGCCTTTCCTTTTGTAAATACAGATCTAGTTTTCCAATTGGTATAAGCATATATACACATATACGCTTACACTTTCTCTTCATTATAAGTTGGGTCAGGATCATTTCACATGACTAACTGAGTGGGCGAAACCTAATTAAGCATCAAAATATAATGCTATTGAAAGTGCCCTACAGCACATTCATTTAATGAAAACCACCCAGTGACATCAGCGCTCTGTTAATCTCACAGTGTAAACTTTAATTGTCCATTACTCTGTGACAAAAACACTCTGTACAAAGAATCATAAAAGAAACATAAAATGAACAATATTACAGTAAACACTTTACAATAATGCTCTTTTTGTTGACAATGGTTAACTACATTAGTTAAAATGAACTAACAATGAAAACATACTTTGGAAGCATTTATTAATCGTAGTTAATATAAATTACATGTTCCAAAGTTGTATCTGTTAATATTATTTAATGGACATGAGCTAACAGTGAACATTTAACAAATATTAATACATACTGTAACAGATGTATTACTCATTGCTAGTTAATGCATTAACTAATGTTATTGTAAAGTGTTACAAATATTACAATATTTTGATATCATCTAAACTTAATTTGCTGTCTGCAATTTTCAGTGATTGTTGCAGCTCTGCGTATTTTGTCTCTCATTTACATGAAGTTAAGCATTTTTCCACTTACCACTTGCTCCACTCTGCTGCCAATCCCACAATCCCACACATCACTCAGCCATCTCCGTAGGGTAAGGGGAAAAGAAGGTATATTTTATATTCAACTTCTTTATCTCCTCATCTGATTTTGCATAACATCCCCTGATGTTTTCGTGACCCCTCGAGTCTCCCTATAATTTCATTAGGCTTAATCTGCTGCATATTATGTTCATAATGCAGATATAGCCTAGTGGTTAGATAAACCACTTTTTCTACAGACAAATTCATACAATGGAAATGTTTTACACAGTTTGTAAAAAAATAAAAAAATAAAAATAATATAATAATATTCTTCTAGACTCTGTATAAACAAATCAATACTTCTTTACAAAAGGATATATTGAAGTTTAATAGAGCTTAAACTCTGTTGACAGAACATGTGGCACATAATGCACATAAGGAAATGAAAAGCACCACAGGAATGTTGTGGACAAAGAACTGTGGAAATGTATTTGTTTGTTTGTTTGTTTGTAGAAATTGTATATAAGATATAACACAATTAGATATGCCTAAAAGATGTGTTTATTTTGTTTTGTGTTAAAGGCTGTTGCCTAATGGCAGGATATATAATATTATGTAAAAGTTACGTTTTTTTCTCTGAAATTAAACTATTCCATATTTGTTTATGTTTTATATAATCTTATTTTATATAAAATTTTGTTTTTTCTTAGGTGTTGATGATGGTGCAGATATTCCAAAGGACATGGTAGTGGGAATATATGAGCGTATTCAGCTGAGGGAATTACGGTCGAATGAAGACCATGTCACTTATGTCACCAAGGTGGAGCAAAGCATTGTGGGAATGAAAACGGTGAGTTTTCAGTTTGGGCTTTTCTTTGCAGGTGATATCCGAATCAGACTGCATCCAAATATATTCTACATGACACTTGAATTTTTCAACATTCCTCCATCATAACTGAATATTACAAGCTATTATTTTTATATGCATACAGTATACCACCTTGGGACCATATTAAAATACGAATGTACTGTATTTTTATACCAGGTGTCCTGCTGTTTCACCTCTACCATCTCTAAATGCTGCATGCATGGAGTGGCATAATATAATAATTCATTGGGCAGTTGGTGATTCATTGCAGCTCATGCCTGTAGCATTGCTGCCATTCCTCATTACTGCAAGAGAAGAACTGTGGCATTGAATAACCTCACAGGTCTTTTTTTTTCTTTTTTTTTCCTTCATTACCTTACTTCAGATTTACCCCTCACTGTAAGCTGTTTCCCACCACCATAACTATGCTACATGTGAAACTTAACCACTATTTTTATCTTTTTGCCAGTAAAAACATCTTAATCAAGCTAAATTTACTTGAGAAGGAAAATTACATATTATGATTGTAGAGCATATTTCCATGAGTAAATTATTTGCCAGTTTTTATATTTTTCTTCTAAAATGTGCTAAGTTTATGCTTAAAAACAATAATTTAATGAAAGGTATTGTTTACTCTAGTGGGGTAAGAAAAACAAACTATTCTCAGAAAACACTTCTTAATACCTTATACATCTTTGCCACTCAAGTTAATGTATGTTGTTTAAGGATGTTTTTATTTTTTAATTTTATATATTTACCTGCTGTAGCTAAGGTTGGTTCTATAGTCTTAAACCATCAAACATAATAGCCTGTTGGACAGAGGAGGGCGGGAGGGGGCTTAGTTGTAGGACGCAGCGTAAACAGGACAGAATGTCCTCCAGGAGAGAGGAGCCAGAGTGGAGACGAAGGAGAGAGGAGCCAGTGCAGAGATGTAGGCAGGAGTAACCAGGGCGGAAACAAAGGCAGGAGGAGTCAGGGGGTAAACCTCAGCAGGAGAACGGCGGAGTCAAGGGAGGGAAGAGCCATGGTGGAGCCTTGGAAGAGTACCAAGCAGGATCAGGGGGATGTGTTGGAGAACCAGGCGAAAAAGGATGGGCGACATTAAGAGGATCTTGAGGGGCTGCACGATTAATCAAAATTAAACCACACGTGTTTTAGCAAAGGCTGCAATTTTTCAGCATTTACTACTGATCACAAAGCTGTGCTTCACTGACAAGCTGCGCATAAAAACATAAATCGCAGCCTTTGCGATTTCATAATCGCACTTAGCCAAATCGGTTTAAGCATGATTTCAGGTTAATTGCAATTAATTGTGCAGCCCTGATCTTGAGAGCAGGGCAGAGCCGCAGCGACGAGCAGCCGAGGTGGAGCCAAGGTGTCCATGGACTGAAGGGAAGCCAGAGGGAATGAGGAGCCCGATGGAGCCAAAGGGGTGAAGGGACAAGTCACAGACAAAGTCCTGGAAGTCCTATGGCGAAAGCAGAGCGACGACTGACCAAGCTGGAGCCAAGGGGGACGAGGAGCCAAGGTGGAGTCAATCAATGGGTCGAGGTGCATTGAAGGGTTTGGAGTTTCTCGGCGGAGCCAGATAATCGACACTCCAGGGCAGAGCTGGCGAACTGGAAGCCCCAGGCTGCTCCAGGATATTAAGTAAAGACAGCTTAGGAGGAGCCAAAGGGCTGGAAGGAGCCAGTGAAGACAGGGCTAAAGAACTTGGTAGCACAGGCAAGGGTTTACAAAATGGCCTCCTTGACCGACACGGGACAGAGAGATACTTCAGGAATGACTATCTTGGCCGACACGGGACAGATAGAGGAAGTGGGAGTGGGAGTGGGAGGCAGTGTGGGGACATTATGGACAACACTAACTTGGTGCTGAGCATTGTATTCATCCTTGCAAACTTCTCACTAAAGGGGTTCAGCATGCTCACGTCAGCCTTGGCAGAAGGGTCCGGTCTCCACTCCATTCCTTCGTATTCTACAAACAGGTCCACTGGAATGGATAATGATGCCGGCACAAGCACCTGGTCAGACATGTTTTTGGGCTCAGGCTCCGGGACAATCATGAGCTCAGGCAGTGGTGCTGGCATTGTGGCGGGCTCATGCTCAATGTCTGTGGTGGGCTCAGGCTTGAATTCCGCTGGGGGTGTGGCTGAAGGCACGGTGTGTGCAGCGTGGACTGTGGCTTTGTGATCCTCCTCCATTTCTCAGATGGTAAAGGGGGATCCGCAATGAAACCAGACCCAGTCTATGTACTCCATTAATGTCCTCAAGCCATTCTCTGTATTTCTGCCTGGAAAACAAGCAGAGGCTGGCATCATCATAGTGGGCGAGATCTGCAGATCCAAAAACATCTGCTTGTGTTCCTTGTGGGGCAGGATCTTTATTGCTGCTAAATCCATTGTGCTGGGTCTGTTCTTCTGTCACACTCACAGTTGATGCAAATAAATAAAAGAGCTGGATCTAAATGCAGGCAGCTGATTTTATTAAACACTCGGGAAACTAAGACTGGCAAAAATATTAACAGAACAACCGGTATACACGTCCAAGAACAGACAATGAACTGAAAGAAGCACAGGGCTTAAACATCCAAACAAACTAATCAACGAAACAATCAACAGGTGTCCAATGTAACCAATCAAATGAAAAACAATGGAAACAAAGTCAACCACATGAAACTAAACCAAAACATGTGCTAAACACACAAAACAAAGAAAAGATCACCCGTGACAATCAGCATCGTTATTATTTCCTTCCCTAGTCATCAGTGCTGGCTCAAAAATGAAAAGCTATTTCTCTATAGGTCATTTAAATCACTCTATCTCTCAGTTCAGATGTATCTCTTTTTTATCACACAGATTTACGAGAACACCTGCCACTGTCATTAAAAATCATTTTAATGGCTTTTATTGTTTTGTTCTCATAATGCCTGGTAGAGGACAATGCCTTAATCCAGAAAAGGGTACAGTGATGCATTGTGTGCGTGTAAGATTAAGTGATCAACTAAAATGAGGATTTTGTTCTCAGAAAACATTAAAATGCTGTAATTGTAAGGTCTTTTTCTTTGTTTTAAACCAGGTTATGTAATTCAGTAGCATGTACGGCACTTAGCCACATCTGTGTTTTAAAGATGTTTAGATCTTTACTGGGTTTGCTGCTTCCCAAAAGCATTGTAAGCCAAAGTAGATTATAAAGACTATAGGTTTTGGACCATTGGTTTTCCAAAACGTAGTGAGCAGCCTACCTAGATAACAATTTTAGGCAGCATTTTGCAATTTGCCAACTGTATTGAAATCGATTGTAAATCATGCCCTAATGCTCATCATCATAGTCATTGTACAATAACGATAATCATTTGAAACCTTGTTACGTTTTTAATTCTGGCAAACATATTCCTATAGTACTGTATATAAGCAAAGGCAATGTAAAATGAAAGCTTCAGTTGCTAGTCAGTCTCCCTTCAAGGTCCTGCTACTGAAGATGTTCTCTATTTGCTGCAATGCAGTCTTTTTCTAGTGCTTATCAACTTAGCGAACATAGAAATCAAGGACTTATATTTATTGAAATAATTTCACATTCACCTCCAGCGCAACTATACCTGGCTTACAAAAATGTTTCATTCTCTCATAGCCGGTAGTCATATTTATTCACCTTACACTGAAAAGCAAACAGAAAACAAAAACTGATTTAAATATGACATTTTTATTTCCTATATGAATGGATTATCGGAATAAATTTGGTAGTATAATTTTTGGTACTTTTTTTTTTTTTGAGAATGTGTGCATACTTCATTAAAGAATAAACAAATAAACCAACCAAAAGAGATTTTGGGCTTAAAATCCTTATGGGGAAGCACTACTGCTTAATATAATATATAATTAATTGTGAATGATTTAATCCTGCAGCCCCCCATAAATATGGAATAATTAAATTGCCACCAGTATCTTTTATTATTATTTATAATCAACTCTTATAAATAATTTGTAGAATTTGTGTTACAAAATAAAGATTTTTTATATATAATATGGGATCTGCAGTGAAAGTATTATAAAGTGCCCATATAAAATATGTCTTGAATATAAAACCTTTACATTTTCATGAAACTTGCAGCCCACACTTGTAAATGTAATATGTCTCCTTACACTTTCTATTAACTTTGCAGTCTCCTGTTCTCACAAGTGTGATTTCTGTATCGAATAGCTTGTGATAAACTTCTTATATGTCATATTTCTATACTTAACTAGGATTTTTTATTGTATTGTCATAGCTAATTTGATTTCTGCTGCAGTTTGCGCAGAATTCAACTGACCCAAATGATGTGGGAAATCGAGTTCTGTCTGTAATCATACCCTCACTTGAGGTCATAAAGATGTTGCTGACGCTCTCTGGTCTCTCTTTTCCCCTCACATCTTATACCTCGCTCTTCTTTTCCCAACCTCTCCATCGTTGGGATTTTCCGGTTTTGCTGCCGTCGAGGTTTTTGCAGGTCATGTCCCAAGTTTGCAGAAGGGCAAATGTGGAGAATACCTGCTGATTCTGATGCTGTCCCAGAACCTTTTTGCTTGCTAGGGTGTGGAAATGCATCAAATGCAATGTCACTGTTTCCGTCAGGAGGTCCTAAATAACATTTGTATGATATTCATGATTAATGTGGTCCACATTTACACAGAATAACAAACTCTGTTTAAAAAACCCTGCTTACAAAGGCATCACTGGCACATTCCCCACTATTCCAGAAAGTTGCAAAAAACTAAATTGCTCTTCTTTCTAAGATATTATATCTAATCATTATTATTATTATTATTTATTTATTTATTTGTACAATTTTACCCAGGGTCTGTTTGCTATTTATTTTATGCTTATTAGAGCAACCTATTATGTTGTTAGCTAAGCATAATGCCAAACCAGGATTTTTTTTTTTACTTTTTAACATTTGAATCAATGACGTCTACATCTTTTGAGACCAATGCAAACATTTGCAGGATGTCAATGTATATTTTTAAACCTAATCACTTTTATTGCTAATCTCTTTTCCATTGATTAGCTTAGCAACATGCAAACTCCACTAGAAAATCATTTGAAAATTGAGCCTCCCACTTGAAGTGTCAAAAAATATTCTTTAAACAGCTAATATGTTCTCTATATTACAATATTCTGTCATGAAACTATAGACAGTTTCAACTGCAACAACATAAACAAATGTTACTGCGCATGTGCGAATTTGTGGCCCAAACTTACCTTCCGGTAGTCGTCCGCAAAGAATCGATAACAACAGAGGCTGTGTTATCTTTCTTATGCGTTATCATTTTTCATTTTAATTGTGCAACATTAACTTCATTTATATGTTTTTATTGCTTCAGCATGTTTATTACAAATAATCTCCCATTTCTCTCTGCAACATAGAGTGGGGGAAACGGGCCAGGCACGTAACCGTGGCAACACACATGCGTCCGATGAAACGGCGCAGGTTAATAGGTCCTTAAATTGATCCGCTTGCAATTACATCATTCTGTATAGGACACAGCTGATTGGCTCCTGCTGTAGCCAATGAGCTCGCTGCTAAACCTTTAAATAACGTGGTCAGCATTTGCTTTAGCAGTTGCAGTGCTCTTTCAGAAACCCTCCACCTTCCCCAGCTCCACCTGTATAGATCTACCAACAGCATAACCAACAGCAGCATCAACAGCGTAGCAGATCTATTCCGCCAATACCAAACACATTAACGTCACATTACCTTGCCAAACACTCTGAGGGTTGTCACTCAAGATATATCTTTTTTTTTTATTTAGTGAAGTAATTTCACATGTGTCCACCCAGGTCCTGTCAGTGCCTCACAGGAGACTGGTGTGCTGCAGTCGACTGTTTGAAGTGACTGACATCAACAAAGCCCAAAAGCAAGCTGCTCACCAGAGAGAGGTCTTCCTCTTCAATGACCTACTTGTGGTAAGTACAAGGCATTTCATTATGTAGATTTATTTTATTTATTTATTTATTTTTTTTGGTAATTTCTTGTCCTTTATTGATATTGATGCTGTTGACAAGGACAAAGAGAAGATGACAAGTTAAAATATACAATATGCATTTTCCATATCTCTATGGTCTATTTGCATTCACAGTTACAATGGAATTCTGTATCCGACTATATGCAATGCAATGCACTACAGATTTGTGTAAAAGCAAATCTCTCTCCCACAACTGCTCAAATAATTTGATCAAAGCCACAAAGTACAGCCCTTGAAATTAATCAAAGATTAAATGTCTGTTATAATTAATGGAGGGCATTAGACTGAGTGAAAGGCTATCACAGCAATGTATTAAACTATTCTCATAATTACAAGAGCTCATTTTAATCTTCCCATAAAAGGGAAGAAAACCACAAAACACATTTTCCCATTACAGTTATTGGTGAAACTGGGTGAAATCAGAATCAGAAATACAGATGACATTTGTAACACTTTCTTTAAGTGAAATGGAAAACTGAGAAATATAAAAGATGTATAAAATCCAAATATCCAGTCAATATCAGGCCATTACACATTATTAAGTTTTGTGGCAATATTGATTCTCATAACTGCTTTTCTAACTTCGCTCAGAGAAGGTTTGGCATTAATTGTGTCGAGATATGAGTTGGCTCAGTGATTATTCTTCTTCTTCAAGAGAAGGTCTCCTGCCACCCGTAGATTTGTGGCAGAATGAAATATAGGTTCAATATTGTGGCATTGTGAGTAAACCAGTAGGGAGTCTGGTAAGTAGACTCTCAACTCTACACTAATCTGTGTGGCCTTCTATTTCTCACGTACGCTCAAACACTTACAGTCTAACACTGACAGACAGATAGATAGCAGGGTTATTGATTATTCAGAATTGAATTGAGAATGTCAGTTGAGAATTCAGTTCCTGGGTTTTAATTGAATTTGAATTATGCAAGTAAACATTCAAGTATGCAAGGAAATTATGCAAGTAAACTGTTGCAATTTTAATGTAATGAAGTAGAAATAAAATGTGTTGCAAATTCATATAACTCATTTTAACTGGACAGATAGATGTGTTTGACTTGAGGAGCACTATTTGTGTGGCATGCTGCCTATATAGCACATTCTAAAGCACTTTTGATGTAAATTTTTGTTAAACTGCCTTAGAAGGTATATACACCTATAAGGCATAACATTATGACTAATATTGTGTTGGTCCCCCTTTTACTGCCAAAACAGCCCTGACCCATCGAGGCATGTACTCCACTAGACCCCTGAAGGTGTGCTGTGGTATCTGGCACCAAGATGTTAGGACCAGATTCTTTAAGTCCTGTAAGTTGAGAGGTGGGGTCTCCATGGATCGGACTTGTTTGTTCAGCACATCCCACAGATGCTCGATTGGATTGAGCTCTGGGGAATTTGGAGGCCAAGTCAACACCTCAAACTCGTTGTTGTGCTCCCCAAACCATTCCTGAACCAATTTTGCTTTGTGGCAGGGCGCATTATCCTGCTGAAAGAGGCCACAGCCACCAGGGAATACCGTTTTCATGAAAGGGTGTACATGGTCTGCAACAATGCTTAGGTAGGTGGTACGTGTTAAAATAACATCCACATGGATAGCAGGACCCAAGGTTTCCCAGCAGAACACTGCCCAAAGTATCACACTACCTCCATTGGCTTGCCTTCTTCCCATAGTGCATCCTGGTGCCATGTGTCCCACAGGTAAGCGTCGCACACGCACCCGCACCCGGCCATCCATGTGATGTAAAAGAAAATATGATTCATCAGGCCACTTTCTTCCATTGCTTTGTGGTCCAGGTCTGATGCTTACGTGCCCACTGTTGGCGCTTTTGGCGGTGGACAGGGGTCAGCATGGGCACCCTGACTGGTCTGCAGCTATGCAGTCCCATGCACAGCAAACTGTGATGCACTGTGTATTCTGACACCTTTCTATCAGAACCAGCATTAACTTCTTGAGCAATTTGAGCTACAGTAGCTCATCTGTTTGATCGAACCACACGGCTCAGCCTTTGCTCCCCACGTGCATCATTGAGCCTTGACCGCTCATGACCCTGTTGCCGGTTCACCACTGTTCCTTCCTTGGACCACTTTTGATAGATACTGACCATTGCAGACCGGGAACACCCCACAAGAGCTGCAGTTTTGGAGATGCTTTGACCCAGTTGTCTAGCCATCACAATTTGCCCCTTGACAAACTCTCAAATCCATATCCTTTCCCATTTTTCCTGCTTCTAACACATCATCTTTGAGGACAAAATGTTCTCCTAATATATCCCACCCACTATCAGGTGCCGTGATGAAGAGATAATCAGTGTTATTCACTTTACCTGTCAGTGGGCATGTGTTGACAGTAGCAAGGCCGCTCACTAGGTTTTGGAACAAAGCTTGTGTTTATACAATTCTTACTCTTTTGGTAGTTTGTGATTGTGAACCTAATTACCATCTCTATCTCTTTCCTTCACAGATTTTGAAATTGTGTCCAAAGAAGAAGAGTTCTGCTGCCTACACCTTCTGCAAGGCCATGGGGCTACTGGGCATGCAGTTCCACCTGTTTGAGAACGAATGTAAGGTCCTACAGCTAATTGGTAAAACATGACTCTACCTACATTTTTGCAAAAACGCACTTATACATAAAATTCACTGCAGTTTCCAGCTGAAATTAACACTACTGACAGTAAAACACCAATCTCTATTATAAATTATAATTATGGGGCAGTTTATTGATTGATTAATGCTGCCTTCACATGCTTTTGGACATTTCGTATTTCCCACTTCTAAAGTTGTGGTTGCGAGCTTTCCGCATTCAAGTGCTTTATTGTCAGAAAACAGGAACCATGGAGGACACCATTCATCACACTATCTATAGTCAGCTTGCTGACAATTCTGGAATTTCGGTCAAATACATGCTATTTCCACTTCAAATGATTATTCATATATGTAAATATGCACTACTTTAATGACAAGACAAGGTGCGGTTGTGGAAAAAAACAATAAAGTATACCAGTCCGCCATGTTTAAAGTTTGTGGTCCACCCATCACCCATCACTTTGAACTTGGGTATCAAAATTATCCCCAAACTTCCCAGTGGTAAATACGACTTGAGAGGCCGTTCGTGTCCAATTTTTAACTAGGAAACTCGTATTTACGATAATTCCAATAGCATGTGAAGGCAGACATCACTTATTTTTGTGTGGTTCCGACAATGCTATGTTATGACTTCAAAAAACTTTTACCACAGTGCATGATTTGACTAATATATTCTGACATTTACATCACATAACCAGCTCCAGTATATATGGCTTTTCTGATGTAGTAAACTTGCTTGAAAGCTCAACATCATTGCACTTGCAAAGCAGAGTGCTTGGTTACAATCCAGTTAAACACGAATGACAGTGAATCAGCTCAAAGACTTGTAGAAGCAAGCTAAATGGCATTGTAGCTTCAGTAAAGGGATTTTTTTTTTTTTTTTTGCTCACATTTGCTTATGTTAACACTTAAGGTAAAGTTTAGAGTGAGTTTAATGCACATGGTACATTATTTTCAAATACATAGGGCATTAACCTTTTAGTGTCACTCACCATACATTTCATTTCCAAACTGCCACGGTATGTACAACAACCAACATAATAAAAGGTTATCAGATACATGTTCATCTATTTCGGATAAAACTAAATACACTTTTTGTGCCACCCACAGGACATTTCCTTTTCAAAGTGTCATGAAACGCAAGCCGCAATGTAATATTATTTTGCGAAAACGTTGACGTTTTTTCAAGTGACACTGCATTGGGTAAATCAGAAAGAGATTAACCTGTATATCATGTACAGTGGGGTCCAAAGGTCTAAGAGCCTATTCTCTCTAAGATTCATAGATACACAGCCACACACTTCTGATGTTGCAAATGTTTGTGCAAACCCTGATGGTCCATGTTATTCATAATGATTTCAGAATCAGAATCTGTCTTTATTGCCAAGTACACATGTACAAGGAATTTGTTGTGGTATGCAGGTGCTTTAAGAAAAATAGAAAATGAGAATAAGACATCATAAGTTTAAGAGAACGTAAAAAATAAATAAATATGTAAATAAATAGGTCTCTAATATACATACCCAATTTGAATAAAATTGTTGCAAGTGTAACATTTCAGAATGTTTTATATATATATATATATATATATATATATATATATATTTTATATATATATATATATATATATATATATATATATATATATATATATATATATATATATATATATATATATATATATATATATTCTGAGAGAAAACGGACTGTGAAAATTGTTACAAGATAAAAATTCTATATAAAAACAATGTTCTCAGTTTTACAATTGTGTAATACTGTGTTTTGCCTTTGTAGGGCAGTGTAAGTAACCTGGTCACTATATATGGAGTGAAGAAAAACTTCATGCAAGATCCAGTCAATTATGTGCCTTTCAAATGCCCACTTCACTGATTTACTTCCAAAAAAATAAAATAAAAAAATACCACATGATAAATGAAGATGACAGGCACCCTCTTATTTTCCAATTAAGGTGGCCACAAGCATTTCTCTCTTCCTCCCACGATTTTGCCTTCACACACACAAACATTCATGGCAGCTGGTCTGTAATTAAGCGAGATGAGAGTGTTATGGCTTGCGCTCATATTTCGCCCCTCTCGAATCTGTAATGACTGACTGAACAGACTGGACGCGATAGAAGAGGCACAAATGAGTAAATCAACAAATAAACAAACATGTTTTCAGCCACAACCACAGACAATAAAAGACACAGAATGATTGCTGAGTGGCAGTCACTGTAGTGATGGAGTTTATAAGGTTTAGAAAGAAATTAGAAATTGTGTTATAAAGGTGATATGAAGGTATTATAAATGCATTATAAGGGTATTTCTTAACCTGGAATGGCATAAGAAGTTTCTGAGTCAGTCAGAACATATTTGATGCTTAACGAAACATCATCTGGCATATTTAATTAACTGACGGTTATGCTAACATCACTTGGGCTCTGTGAGCTATTGGTCAATATTATCTAATATAGCCAAATAACAATTTAGTCAGTGTTAGGTTGTTGTTATAGGTAATTCTTACTAAAATCTTGCCAATTTCATGATGAAGGTTATGTAAATTAATATAATAACCAATAACAATTGATTTTAAATAGAAGCACTACCCCTGGAATATGTTGATTTGCTCTCAAGGGTAAACGTGACATGTCTCCAAATCCTGGTCAAAAAATACTCCTCAAAATGGCTAAAGACTTCTCAGATGATTAAGGAATTTAATCCCCAAAATTAAATTCCGTCATTATTCATGCACCTTCTCATATCATAACATAAAGTAGACATTTTGAAGAATCTTCAAACTGTTCTTTAGTGACATGTTAGTGACCACATCTTTTTTAAAGCTCCAACAAAAGTGCGAAAGCACACCAAAAGGTATCCTAAAAGTATGATAAAACACATGAGAATGATTTCTCATGACGAGTCTATGACGACATTGACCTTGATGAAGCATTTTTGAATCTGGACGTGAACATGTTCTAGATGTTACCTTTAGCAGACTAAGATTGTCAGTGAATAGCAGGCTAAATCTTTGCTAATACTGTATAATGTCTGTATTTTGTCTCATTTTTGTTTTGTTTCAGACTATCCTCATGCCATCACTATTGTGTCTCCGTGTTCGGGCTCTGATAAGAAGCAGGTGTTAAATTTCTGTGCTCAGAGCGCAGAGGAGCTCCTCAAGTTCGTAGAGGACTTGAAGGAGTCCATCGCCGAGGTGTCAGAGATGGAACAGATACGGATTGAATGTGAGTTGGTTGTGTCAAAATATCAACTGCATGTGTGCGAGAGAATGTTAGTGTATACCTCATTCCACATCATTTGGGCTTGTTTTGGTAAAGTCATTACATTTCTAAGCAAATGGTTTCCGTCTGACTGAACCACTGGTGTTTCCTTTTCTTTATGGAAAGACTTACCTTGAAGGAAGGACCTGAGCCATATGGGACCAGAGTATTATAGGCTGTGGGTGGGCTCTTTTGACTTGGGTTAATAATCAGTCAAGTGAATTTTTTCTTGCTCCGTGATGTGAATCAGCAGTCTTTTCTTGAATACTGGGCAGTGTTTCCATGGTAACACTGGATAATGCTGTCCATTTGCTGGGTTAAGAGAAGTAACTCAGTTGTTTGCAGAAGCAGTGAAACTGATGCTGAGACACTTATGATTAATAAAACAAAATTTCCACATGTCCTGAAGAAAATGTGTGTGGCTCTTGCCCATGCAAATCTCTCCACCACAATGCTTGGGTGTTGTAGGTGTTTGCCTGGGTGTTTGCATGGAATTTATATTACCATTTATGCTTTTAACATACTCTTTTATCTAAAGCAGCTTGCAATGCATTTAAAGCATACAGTTCATGCCATCCCTGGCAATCAAATCCATGACCTTGGTGTTTCTAACACCATGCTCTACTGTTTGAGCTACAGGAAAGTTGCTGAGGGTGCAACATTAATGAGCTTCAAATATTTTAGCATTGCACCATTAAACTTGAAATGAACTATATATTACATTAAGGAGCTCATGTTTTACCTGACCAACTTAAGTCTTAAACCGATTTAAATGGTGTGTGCCTCATTACTTCTGTACACTCCAAAACAATTCTGGGTTAAAAATAACCCAAATTGGGTTGAAAATGGACAAACCCAGCAATTGGGTTGTTTTAACCCAGTAAATTGGGTAACCCAGTAAAAACCCAGCAGTTGGGTTAAATGTTTGCTTAAAACAACTCAATTGCTGGGTTAAAACAACCCAATTGCTGACTTTGTCCATTTTCAAACCCTGGGTTGTTTTTAACCCAGCATTTTTAGAGTGTATGTTTCAACACAAACAAAAAGAAATAAGAAAAACATTATATTTAAAAACAAGTGTTCTTTTGTAGTGTTATTTTTTAATATATTTTACCTTATTAATGTACATAATATGCAGTTCCTTAATACATATTTAAATACACTACTATTCAAAGTTTGGGGGTCAGTATTTTTAATAAATCAATACTTTTATTTAGCAAGAATGTTAAATTAATCAAAAATGGCAATAAAGACATTTACAATAGAAAAAGAAAAAAGTAAAACATTGATAATAATACAATGTTTGAGCACCAAATCATCAATGATTTCTAAAGGATCATGTGACACTGAAGACTGAATTACATTTTAGTGTTTTAATAGAAAATGTAACCCTCTATGGTACGTAATATGACATCAATGACAAAAAAATTATTTGTGATGTTTTTTCTGCTTAAAATTGGACACTATAACAATATCAATAAATATTTTCATTATTTTTTAAATGTATTTATTTATTTATTTATTTGCCTCAAGGCAACATTGTACCACAACAGACAAATTGAAACATTTCCATACAGAAAAAATAAATATATTTATTGAAAACATCAGTTTTTGTACATTTGGAGAGGTGCTGAAACATAGAATATGGACGTATTGGCAACATTTAAACATTGCATTATTAAGTTTTTACAGCTAAAAAACAAAAGTACAATATTTAAGAATCTTTCATAAAAAAATGTGTTTTTCTTTTTTTATATATATATATCATAAAGATATCTGTATAATTTCCCTTTTACCATTTTATAGATTAATGTAAGATCCTTTAACACTACCCTAAAACTAAACATAAAACCATACGTAACCGAGACGTTCCCTTTCAGTCGGTCATGTTCGACGTACGTTGGACGTCACCGACGAAATGGGATCCCTTTGGAACACGCCACAGTTGCTACCACTTCCAGCGCCCTGAGAGAGCCCCTCAGACCCCTGTTCCGGGCGGGGAAATTCACGCAGGGAGAGTCAGCTGCTGTTCCGCAAGACCCACTCAGCCGACTATTGGATAACGCTGGGAAAGCGTCCCCCGGGGGGGCGCTGCGGAAGCCACATCATGCCCGGAGGGAGTTACCATGTGGAGAATACACGTATGGAGTGGCCGTGGGCAGTGCTACATACGGAAGTCCCAGGGTGGCTCCGGCCAATTTTAGGCGGGGGTCCACACCACACTGAGACGGCAGAGCTTGGGAAAGACACGAGCTCGCCGAAGGGAGACTTACCGTGGGGAATACACATATGGGACCGCCGTGGGGGTCACAACATATGGAACGCAGCCTAACACAAGTTCCACCAATGCATACGAGCGTTAGGCCTGGCGTCGGACGCTCCGCCACGTCCGACTGCCGAGGGTTGCGGAGGACTCGACAGGGTTTGCCATGCTGGGGAACTCGACTGGAGCATATAAGCGCATGTATCCGTTCCATGGGGAAGGGAGTGGCGCAGCAAGCCGACACTTAGAACGGGCACTCCGGTGTTACTGACTATGGGAAGTGAGCACACAGGAAGATACCGGCTCTACACGTAGGCTATAGAACCTAGCGAACGTGTTGGGTGTCGCCCAGCCCGCAGCTCTACAAATATCTGCCAGCGAGGTGCCACGAGCCAGCGCCCAGGAAGAAGCTACACCCCTGGTGGAGTGGGCTCTTAACCCGAGCGGGCAGGGCACATCTTGGGTTTCATACGCCAAGACGATGGCATCCACTATCTAGTGGGCCATTCTCTGCTTGGAAACAGCCTTTCCCTTCTGCTGTCCTCCATAACAGACTCAGAGCTGCTCTGAGGTCCTGAAGCTTTGCGTTCTGTCCACGTAAGTCCGCAAAGTGCGGACGGGACAGAGAAAAGCTAGGGCTGGGTCTGCCTCCTCCGAAGGCAGCGCTTGCAGGCTCACCACCTGGTCCCGGAAGGGAGTGGTGGGAACCTTGGGCACATATCCAGGCCGGGGTCTAAGGATTACATGAGAGTTACCAGGCCCGAATTCCAGGCACGATTCGTTGACCAAAAATGCCTGCAGGTCCCCTACCCTCTTGATGGTGGCCAATGCAGTCAGGAGTACTGTCTTCAGAGACAGAATTTTTAACTCAGCTGACTGCAAAGGCTCAAAGGGAGGCCTCTGCAGTGCGGTCAGCACCAGAGACAGGTCCCAAGAGGGTATAGAGGAAGGGCGAGGCGGATTCAGTCTCCTCGCCCCCCTCAGGAACCTGACGATCAGATTGTGCTTCCCTAAGGACTTCTGCCCGTACAAATGAAGGGTCCGACCACGGGCTGAAGGTTTGGCGGCATCTCGGCGTCACTTGGACACGGAGAGTTCCGCTGCGCCATGCCCATCTCGAGACCCGGTCGCGGAGCCAGCGTTGAAGCGGTCTCATATGAAGCAATCCCAGTGGCGTTACTGCGGCTGCGGATGCCATATGCCCCAGGAGCCTCTGAAAAGGTTTCAGTGGTACCGCTATCCTGCGTTTGAACGAATTCACGCAGTTCAACACCGACTGGATGCACTCCTCGGTGAGGTGCGCCGTCTGGGCGACCGAGTCTATCTCCATCCCGAGAAAAGAGATCCTCTGAAAGTACGAAAATCCTATGAAAGTACGCGTCCTTCAGGTCGATCGCTGCAAACCAATCTTGGGGACGGACGCACCTGAAGATGCATTTCTGCGTTAATATCCTGAACGGCAGCCTGTGAAGGGACTGGTTCAGAAGTCGCAGATCCAAGATTGGCCGTAACCCACCGCTTTTCTTGGGCACAATGAAGTACGGGCTGTAGAACCCGGTCTTCATATTGGCTGGAGGAACCGGCTCTATCGCATCCTTCACCAGTAGGACCGCGAACTCCACCTGAAGCACAGGGGCATTCTCCTTCGACATGGAGGTGAAGTGGATGCCCCTAAACTTGGGGGGACGCCGGGCGAACTGAATCGCATAGCCGAGTCTGATGGTACGGATGAGCCAGCAAGACGGGCTGGGAGCGCTAGCCAGGCTCCCAGGAACCGTGCAAGTGGGACCAATGTCACCACAGACGTGCCCGCAGCGGGGCAGTGCAGTGGCATGCAGGGACCCGACACGGACGGCATGGTAGCGGCCCAAGGTGGGGTCTGAGTGTGCTGTGCAACACTTACCTGCTTCCGCTGAGGGGGTGCGCGAGTGTGGGGAGGCTGCTTGTGTGTGTCCCAGACACAGCCGGCACCCCCTGCTGGCGATAGGAGAAGCGCCTGAGGGTGACGAGGCATGGAAGCGTCGAACACCGCCACGCACTCTCCTGGCACCCAGAGGTATTGGAACTGCTCTTTAGAATTTGGGTACCACTGGTTGTATTTGACACCAGTGGCGGAACAGAATTGACCAATGATTCTCCACCCGGCCCTCCTCCGGGGAAGAGCAGCTCTTAACCAAATCCGGGTGACCCGTCCCCACTGACTGGCAGCTGAGACGAGTGGCATCGTAGGACCGATGCCCATGGCGACGAGCAGACTGAGGGGTCGCCGATGGTGTTTCTGGACATCACCTGGCCCAGGGCCAGCACTGTGACTTTAAATATAAAACAGTCACTGTGCGCAGCTCAACCTCAGCTCAGAACTACCCTTATGCACGAAGAGTGCTGGGCAGAGGCGGCCTGCCAGTGGCACTGCCACCCCACCTGATGAGGGTAGTGAGAGAGAGGAAAACTTTATACAGGCTATGGCCCCTTTGGCGTTCCATTTTCTGGTGCCAAGCGGTTCCACACTGCTAAAGCTTTCCAATGCACATCCGGGAAAAAGGCAAGGGGGCGGGCAAGGCGATTTATGTGTTGCGCTATGCCCCAGCCACCCGGGGAAGCATGACTGTCAAGTATGAATCTGATTCAGCATGAAACATCCACTATTATAGTGGGAATCTCAGCCACATCTTCATTTTCAACACATAACAGCCCTCTCTCCGATGCAGCCATTGACATCTGTCCTCTGCTAGAGCCCCAAATGAAACGCTAGGTCCCTCTCATTTATTTATTTATTTATTTATTATTTTTTTAGGACCAGCAATCCCATTTGTAAGCTACAAGCAGGCATGCGAGATAGTGAGCGTGGCCGTGAGATGGCACACGGCGCGCTGAACACTCAAACCCTTATGAAAGGGTAAGATGAACAATGCGCTGACGTGGTCATGCTCTCATGAGAGAACATGAACCACCCACGAACACAGTCTCAGCATGCTGCGATGCACTAGAGGAGTGGGGGGCCCACGGAGATGTGCTCGGCAGGGAAGCCCCACTGTAATCCTCAGGTCACCCAGGCTTATCAGCCAAAGTAGCCCCTTTTCTGGTGCACCAGAAAAGACACTAGATCGGGGTATAAGCAAAGGGACTCAACCCCGTTTGAGGTTTCATAGTCTCGACCGCGCATCTAGAGTGCAGAGTGACGCGCGCTGGGTTGCCGTGACAACCAGCACTGTCAGCCGGCAGCTAGACGGCACACGGCGCGCTGAACACTCAAACTCTCACGGGGAAGGCGAGACAAACAGCGCACCGACGTGATCCCATTCTCCTGAGAGAACATGGACCACCCACGAAC